>CAWUFW010014056.1:0-435502 GCA_963921515.1 Calotriton arnoldi
CCCAGGCGCAGACGGACTGAGGCCCCCACCCGCAAGTCCCCGGAGTGGGCTGAGCAAGACCCCGCCACCGCCCTGCAGCTCAGGCACAAGGTCTCCGTCCTCCATCCCTCAGGCCCCACTGCAGGTGCCCCCACACACCCTGCCCCAGGTTCCCCACCCACAGATATACCATCCCCAAGAGGATCCGGCCTTCTCCCCCTGCCACTTGCTCTCCCAGCACCACACCCCCCGCTGCGCTTGTCTGTGCCACTGATGTGGTGAGGGTGTCCTCCCCCTCTGTCCATCCACCTTGCCTGTTCCCCATTCTCCCTGCCCTGGAGGTAGGCACTGCAGTGGAGTCCACTACCGCCCTGTCTGACTTGGGCATGCAGTGGCGGACCTGTCCACCCCATCTGCAGGGTCCTGGGTCACTGCCGGCACCCACGACATCTGAGTCATGCCCCCAGTTGCTGCCGGCACACACCATGTCAGACACCTCCACTGCAGTTGTCAGTGGCTCCTCAGCACCACCACCCCTTCCCTGGCTCCCCTGGTGATCCCTGATCCTGTCCCTGCCGGTGCCTGGCCTGCCCCCCCGGTTGCCCCTCCTAGTGGATTGTCCTGGTTTTGTGCAGGCATGCGTGGGTGACATCTGCCAGTGTCACCCTGTTTGGACTTGACAATGGACTGGCCATTGGCCTTTGCTCTTTTGGCACCTGGACGTCGTTATCAAGCAACACATATGCTGAATAAAGCAACTTTCTTTTCTCTAGTGCTCATGCTTCAGATGTACATGTTGTTGGTGCTGCTAACCATGCCCTTGCTGCAGTGATGGTGATATCTGGTCTCATGATTATGAAGTGTTACTGTGCAGAACCCATGTGGTCAGGAGATGTGTCCTATCATGGTGGTGTATCCATGTCATCAATAGCAGCATCTGAGGGTGTCATGGTGTTCAGTATTTGGCAATGGGTTTCCTACTTACATTGGCAATTCTGCATCTATGGCTTCCACCCCTGCACATCTGCTGTGCCTGCATCGTGCATTTGTCTACTTCCCATGCCCGTGTTGCCATCTTGACAGTGGACATGTAGGTTTGGGCATCAATGGGAAGGACTCATCCGTGTAGTCAGTGCAACATTGCTATACAAGTGTGTTGGATCTGTGCTGATGATTCCGTTGGCACATCCATTGACTGATGTGATGGGAGCCCTCATTTGGTGCTAATTGTTGATTGTGTGACCAAGTGCTCAGCTGACATGATGGGGCCCTACTGGGGCAACTATGGCCAGCAGCTCTCACACCAGGAGTGGAGTCCCCTCATGGCAGTGTGTACACGATGTGACAGTGCCTGCGCCCCAGGTGTGTGTTGTATCTGTCTTGTGCATCGTCATGTGTGTTCACTTCCATTCATCTCATGCATGTAGATCCCTAGTGTTGTACCTGTTTGTGATGCTTGCTGACTTGAGCCTATGTTCCCCCAAAGTCTTCTCCCTGTGTTCTCTGCGATGTGGGTGCATGGCACATTACTGGTCATCAGGGTGTCACCCATAGGTGTGTTTTCGGTCAGGGCTGAGTTTGTGTGCAGACGCAGCAGATGGGTCTGATCAGGTTTCCCTTGGCACTTGTTGTTTGCCCCTGTCATGTATTTCCAGTTTGTGTTATCTTTCAGTGATTGTGACACGTTGTGTGTGTACTGGCACTCCTCAGGGTCCGGGCTGCAATGTTGGTTGTTGTCTATGTGTGTTCTTTGTGGGTGACCTTGTGCTTCTTCATTGGTGTGTGACTGTGGCTGGGATCCCATTGGTCGGTGTGGTGCCCCTGTCATGTGATTTCCAGTTTGTGTTATCTTTCAGTGATTGTGACACGTTGTGTGTGTGACTGCTGGCACTCCTCAGGGTCCGGGCTGCAATGTTGGTTGTTGTCTATGTGTGTTCTTTGTGGGTGACCTTGGCTTCTTCATTGGTGTGTGACTGTGGCTGGGATCCCATTGGTCGGTGTGGTATTGCCGTCATGTCCATGTACAGCGTAGTGTGCAGTGTGTCAGACATTCAGGAGTCTTGTTGAGTGTCCATGTGTGATGTGTTTCTACACCTTGGTTCCCACCCACCACCCTGGAATAGTCATGGGTGCATGTGCAATGTCACCAGTGCATGTGTACTTCACTGCTGCACATTGTCAGAGGTCGAGGGGTGTGGTGTTGAGTGTGTGCAGATGAGAGTTGTTGCCCGGCTAGGCCCCTGCCTCCATGTTGGCCTTGGCTTACTGGCCATGCTGATTGATTTGTGCTTGTGTAGGTGTGATGGTAGTTTGTTGCTCAGGACACCTGACTGTGGTTCACAGTGTGAACGACATTTAGCTTTGTCATCACAGTGGTATTTTTATTCAGCCCAGGGTCACCACATTGTGGGGGCCCTGGGGGTGGTGCTGTGGTGTGTCTGTGTCTTGCTGTGTCAGTTGTTGTTCCTACGTGCCTGTGTGACATGTGTGTTTTGTGCTCCCTCTCACCTGACAATGCCTGCTTGCCCACATAGGGGATTTGGATCCATGAGTTACCTTAGTGTGGCAGTGTATGCACATCTGTATGATTGGTATTCAGCTCTCCTCATGTGTTGTGTGGTTGCCTGGGGACACTGGCACCCCCACCCCTCACCTGCTGTGTATGATGACAGTGTTGGTCTGCCTGTTTGTGTTTGTGCATCTGCACCACTGCATTGGCATATCTTGGGTGTGCCATTGGCTGTATGTTGTTTGGTGTGTTTCCCCTGCTGTCCCTGGGACTCCTAGGTCATCGGTCAGCACAGTGATCATGGTTTGTGTGTCCCATTGCTGCCATGGTATGGTATCTGTTCACCTCACATCTGCTGTCTCCACAGGATATCTGCATTTGTGTGCCCATTGGTGCAAATATGTGGTTCTGCTTTCTGATGGTCACTTCTGTCATTGTGTCATTGATGACTGTTGACGGTCTCAGCCCCCATGGGTGTTGTTTGTCTGCACATGGCCAAAGGAATGTTTCATTTGCACTGCAGTATTTGGCTCCCCCAATTTATGTTGCAATGGGACACATACACTACTTTGCCACAGATGAGTTTTTGGTTCTGTGACCAGGAATGATCCATGCAGTTTGGCAGTTGCAGCTCTTTCTTTGTCAACAATTACCTTTTGGTCACTGTGATGATGAGGGTGTAGACCCCATTGCCACAATGGTCAAAATGTGCTTCAGCTATGGACCCCACACTTGCCTTTTGGTCACTGTGATGATGGGGGTTTAGACCCCATTGCCACAATGGTCAAAATGTGCTTCAGCTATGGACCCCACACTTGCCTTTTGGTCACTGTGATGATGGGGTTTAGACCCCATTGCCACAATGGTCAAAATGTGCTTCAGCTATGGACCCCACACTTGCCTTTTGGTCACTGTGATGATGGGGGTTTAGACCCCATTGCCACAATGGTCAGTATGTGCTTCGGCTATGGACCCCACACTTGCCTTTTGGTCACTGTGATGATGGGGGTTTAGACCCCATTGCCACAATGGTCAAAATGTGCTTCAGCTATGGACCCCACACTTGCCTTTTGGTCACTGTGATGATGGGGGTTTAGACCCCATTGCCACAATGGTCAAAATGTGCTTCAGCTATGGACCCCACACTTGCCTTTTGGTCACTGTGATGATGGGGGTTTAGACCCCATTGCCACAATGGTCAAAATGTGCTTCGACTATGGACCCCACACTTACCTTTTGGTCACTGTGATGATGGGGGTTTAGGCCCCATTGCCACAATGGTCATGGGCTGCTTGCATTGTGGGTGCCACACACATATATGTGTGGCACATGTGCTAGGGGTCACATTGTATGTTCAAAGTCATGTTCGGTGTTGTAGGCATTTGACACAGCCTACACACGCTTGTCATGGTGGTGGGGGATGTCTTAATCTTGCATTCCCTAGGTTGTGGTGTGCTTGTTGTGTCATGCATTGTCCATCCTATAAGTGGGGGTGGTAGTAGTGGTAGGCATCCAGCCCCCTGGCTAAGGGTGGTAGTAGTGGTAGGCATCCAGCCCCCTGGCTAAGGGTGGTAGTAGTGATAGGCATCCTGCCCCCCTGGCTAAGGGTGGTAGTAGTGGTAGGCATCCAGCCCCCCTGGGTGAGGGTGGTAGTAGTGGTAGGCATCCTGCCCCCCTGGGTAAGGGTGGTAGTAGTGGTAGGCATCCTGCCCCCGTGGGTGAGGGTGGTAGTAGTGGTGGGCATCCTGCCCCCTGGCTAAGGGTGGTAGTAGTGGTAGGCATCCTGCCCCCCTGGGTGAGGGTGGTAGTAGTGGTGGGCATCCTGCCCCCTGGCTAAGGGTGGTAGTAGTGGTAGGCATCCTGCCCCCTGGCTAAGGGTGGTAGTAGTGGTAGGCATCCTGCCCCCTGGGGGAGGGTGGTAGTAGTGGTGGGCATCCTGCCCCCTGGCTAAGGGTGGTAGTAGTGGTAGGCATCCTGCCCCCCTGGGTGAGGGTGGTAGTAGTGGTGGGCATCCTGCCCCCTGGCTAAGGGTGTTAGTAGTGGTAGGCATCCTGCCCCCCTGGGTGAGGGTGGTAGTAGTGGTGGGCATCCTGCCCCCTGGCTAAGGGTGGTAGTAGTGGTAGGCATCCTGCCCCCCTGGGTGAGGGTGGTAGTAGTGGTAGGCATCCTGCCCCCATGGGTGAGGGTGGTAGTAGTGGTAGGCATCCTGCCCCCCGTGGGTGAGGGTGGTAGTAGTGGTGGGCATCCTGCCCCCTGGCTAAGGGTGGTAGTAGTGGTGGGCATCCAGCCCCCTGGCTAAGGGTGGTAGTAGTGGTGGGCATCCAGCCCCCTGGCTAAGGGTGGTAGTAGTGGTAGGCATCCTGCCCCCGTGGGTGAGGGTGGTAGTAGTGGTGGGCATCCAGCCCCCCTGGCTAAGGGTGGTAGTAGTGGTGGGCATCCAGCCCCCCTGGCTAAGGGTGGTAGTAGTGGTAGGCATCCTGCCCCCGTGGGTGAGGGTGGTAGTAGTGGTAGGCATCCTGCCCCCCGTGGGTGAGGGTGGTAGTAGTGGTGGGCATCCTGCCCCCTGGCTAAGGGTGGTAGTAGTGGTAGGCATCCTGCCCCCTGGGTGAGGGTGGTAGTAGTGGTGGGCATCCTGCCCCCTGGCTAAGGGTGGTAGTAGTGGTAGGCATCCTGCCCCCCTGGGTGAGGGTGGTAGTAGTGGTGGGCATCCTGCCCCCTGGCTAAGGGTGGTAGTAGTGGTGGGCATCCAGCCCCCTGGCTAAGGGTGGTAGTAGTGGTAGGCATCCTGCCCCCCTGGGTGAGGGTGGTAGTAGTGGTGGGCATCCTGCCCCCTGGCTAAGGGTGGTAGTAGTGGTAGGCATCCAGCCCCCTGGGTTGGGGTGGTGGTGCGCATTCAGGCCCCTGTGTGCATATGTGGCATTGGTGATGGGCATCCCGCCCCTATGGTGCTGCTGTTGCTGGTGTAAGTATATTCAGATTCCCCGTGTATGTGTGTGATGTGTCGTGTACGTGTTGTATGTGTTTTGTGGTTGGTGTCTGGCTTACCTTCTGCGCCGTACGCGTCCGTGCCTGTTCCGGTAGTAGATGTAGAATATTGGTATGATCGGGACGAAGGGATTCATGGTTGGTTCGTGTTGTTCGTCCTTCTCGTTGCTTCGCGTCGTCCTCGTCGCTTCGCTTCGTCCTCGTCGCTTCGCGTCGTCCTCGTCGGTGCCGTGTTCGTCTCGTAGCCGTGGATTGTGTTGTGGCGCGAATCGGAGCTTATGTGCGCCTCTCCCGGATGCTTTGACGTGCCGTGCGTAGCGACGGGTTCGGCGCGTACGGGAAGCGCATCGTACTTGTCCGGCCGGACGGGGCTGCATTTTTCCTTCCGTGCGACTCGATTCGGCGTTTCCGGATTCGCCTCGGTCGGAGAACAGGACCTGGTTTGGGTGAGTACGGCTCGGCCGGAATTTTTGCTGTTGTGCGCATCGTACTTGCTCGTTCGGTGTGCTGTACGGATCGGTCGGGAAACAGGCTTTCGCATGGCTTTTTTCCCGGCCGAATAGTATTGGGTGCGCCTCCGACCGAGATCGGAATCGGCCCCTTAGTTGGAATGTCGCCGGTCTGGCATCCAAAATGAATTTACCAGACTGGATTGAAATAGTTGAAAATCAGGACATCATAATGATGCAAGAAACCTGGGCCACTCGGGATTTCTACTTAGAAGGGTTCCAGTGTTTTAATAATGTTGTCCCGGTCCCCAAGGTAGGGCGACCATCTGGTGGGCTCTCGATTTGGGTGAATATTTTAACGGGTGGCAATGTGAATGTTTTAGATACAAGAAATGATAACATACAGGCTTTGATTTTTACGAGGGGTATTTCCATATGTTTAATTAACTTTTACAACAATGATTTTTACTCGGTGCCAAATATCATGTTTAATAATTTGTTTAATTTTATTTTAACTCTACAAAACCTTAAGGTTTTTACTGTCAGCATTTGTGTGGGGGGAGATTTTAATGCAAGGATTCCAATGAGTAATAATATACCAATATTTCCGACCACTTGTTTGTCTCGGTGTACGAGGGGTATAGAACTATCAGATTATTTATGCAATTATAATCTAATTAATACTATGGATATTGCTGCTATCCCCGATAAAGATAATCGTCTTGAACCAACATATAGGGGCAGGGGTTGTGCATCCACTATTGATTATGTTTTTATCTCCTCAATCTTAGGAGATAGTTTGTTAAGTGCAGAGGTTATACCGACCCATCATGGAGACCACAACCCCATTAAAATATTATTGGAAATTGCCCCCAAATCTGTAAACAATAAGGAGTGTGGTGCTAGGAATCTGTTACCCTCTACAGATAATTTGAGACTAGTTTGGCGAGGAATTGATATCAACAAGTTATTTGATAATATGTTAACTGCCTTCTCGCCACTTGTCGACACCTGCCTGTCATTTAAGGATCATAATCCCGATGTGATTGGTGCATTCACTCAATTGTGTGCGGGCACAAAATGGTTGTTGTCAAGGCCTATTACGAAAGTTAGAACGGGACCGAGATGGTTTAATAAAGACTGCTCCTTAGCAAATAGAAAGCTTCGCAAGGCACTGTCAATGACCCCTAGAGATCGGGTACTCGTTAAAACCTTGAGGCTCTATTATAAGACAGTAACTACACAAAGGAAAGATGAAATCCTAAAAAATCACTGGGAGAGCTTAGCATGCAGTGCATCCTTAAAAAGGGAAATGGTTTTTGGGCGGCAGTTAAAAACATTAGGACATTAGGACATCCCCTAACTGCTATTAGTTGTAATATAACCAGCGACTTATGGGTGGCCCATTTCTCTAAAATCTACTCGGCCCCAATTGGTACAGAGGACTTATATGAATATTATGCGCCTACCCCAATAGATATAACTCTGTTGGAAGTGGAGGATGCAATACAACAAAGTCTGGGTAACAAAGCGCCGGGCCCTGATGGGCTGCCCATCGATCTTATTAAAAATAACCCAGATTTTTGGGCACCCCTTTTATTGAACGTTTTTAATAATTTAACCTATGATACAATCCCGAGCACGTGGTCCATGAGTATTATTGTACCGATTTCTAAAAAGGGCGATCGTTCTAACCCCAGTTGTTACAGACCTATCTCCCTCATCGACAATACCTTGAAAATCCTGGGAAGGATTCTCTATAATAAGATAAGGTCATGGGCTGAGGGCGGCAATATTTTAAGGCAGTGTCAACTGGGGTTTAGAAGTAAAGTAGGCACAGTAGAACAGTGTCTGAACTTAAATTTGATTATTGGCAAGTATACTGTCGCAAAAAAATCTCCCATATATCTCGCCTTCATGGACCTCACCTCTGCGTTTGACCTCGTTAATAGGTCACGCTTATGGTCTATTCTTTTAAAACAAGGCTTGGATGAAGTTTTAGTTAATTTTTTAGCATATTTGCACAGAGATTTGCATGCGCGTGTGAGGATTAGTCAGGATGGGGACGTATCAAGTGATATTAAAATTGATAGAGGTGTCAGACAGGGTGCGTTTTGGCACCCCTTCTTTTTATTTTATACATTAATGATTTGCATGACTCACTAGTAAGACTTACCCACGACGTACCGAGTATAAATGGCAATACACTGCCTGCTCTATTGTATGCCGATGATGCGGTTTTAATGGCACGCACCCCGAATGCTTTACGCATTTTAGTACGAGGTTTTGTAGATTTTATGGCTGTTTTAGATTTGAGGACTAATTTTAAAAAATCATTTTTAATGGCATGCGGTCCTAAAAAGCGCCCCATTAATAAAATTATTGTTGACTCAGAAAGTTTACAAAGCACTTGCACTTTTTCTTATCTTGGGTTACTTTACGCTACAAATACCTCATGGTCTGAACATGTGGCATACAGCAGAAGTAAACTGTCAAGAAGCATTAATACACTTCTGGGATTACCCCAACCCAAAAGGTCTGAAACCGCCCTAGCTTTTAAGAAAATTTTTAAACTGCAGTGTGCTCCCATTGCAACCTATGGAGCAGAAATCTGGGGCTTTACCAAATGTAGTAGTATCCAATCTGAAGAAAATAGACTATGTAGAAAACTCTTGGGTGCACCGATTTCTTCATCGGTATATGTGTGCCACAAAGAATTGAACTTGCCCTACATTGAAGATTACATTAGGGCTCGTCCGGCACTGTTCTGGGTTGCAATTTGGAAAAACACTGCGGCAACCCTCACTAGAGATATAATAACGGATTGCCTTAGATGTGAGAGGGGCGGGGATATACCATGGCTTGCTGCTGTAAAAGAGAGCCTAAAAGGCGTAAATTATTTACGCATCTTTTTAAATCCAATTCAATCCGAGCTAATTAATAAAAAAGCAATACAAGAAGCATTGTATAAAAAATATAGCGACGAAAGGCACTGGAGAGAGACCAAGAAAACCTCAGTTGTAAGGTATATGTCCATAGAGAATTGTTCTTATTTGCCTGCTAGATATCTTTTAAAACCCTTAGGATATTGGGAAAGAGGGTTGTTATTTCGTCTACGAGCAGGCACTATGAAATATTTATTATGCTTCCCTTTGGGCTACAATACCGATCTTGATGCATTGCCTTGTCCATGTAATGCACACAGTAATCAAACAATGTTGCATTTTTTATTCTTTTGCGGTTTTTATTTTAAATTTGCAAAAGGATTTTTGATACCTTTTTTTAAATCACGTGCTATTTCCAACTTCAGGTTAGCCTACACAGAAGTGCTCAAATTGGCGGATGATGAATTAATTTTCCGTGTCGGATCATTCCTGAAGTCGGCCGTACGGTCACGTAGAACTATGTGTGCCCAATGAAGGTCGTTAGAAATGTATTTTATTGTATTGATATTAAAACTCTACCATTGATTGTTAATATATGATATATTATGTTATTTATGACCTATTTTAGTCATTGCTATTAATGTATTGTATCTTTTGTCTTGAATATGTTGCCATCTATGAATTGTTTTATTGTGCTTTTATGGATATTTTTATATTCGAATAAAGATATTTTGATTGATTGATTGATTGATGAGTAGTACTAGAATAGTAGTACAGGCCAGGGCAGCAGTATATTATTTATTATTATTATTATGCAATTGCCTTGAATGTCTGCCCCCAGAGAGAACCAAATTACATACATTTTATGTTCTGTTGTAGTGGGCTTCCTTTTAAAGCTAGCAAAGAAAATAAAAAAATAGCTGTAGGGGTCAAATATATAAGCAAACATAATAAACAACAACACACACAGTTGTAAAATGATTGAAGAGAAAAAATGAATCAAACGAAATAAAAGAAGACGATACTATAAGTTACTATGTTATGGTCAAATTGGGAGTTGCATCTCAGCATTCCTCTTGGTCCTTTCTTCCATGGGCGCTCCGTCCGTCAATCTTGGGTGCCACTGCTTGCCTGGCGGATGCGGATTGGTAAGGTGAGTGTGAGTTGTTTTTCCCAGTATAGCACAGGGTAAAGGCCGGCCTGTAAGTGTAGATGGAAAAACAAAAGGGATATTGAAAAATCAAGGAGAAAAGTAAAGTTAAAATGCATAATTTACGGAGGAGTGCAACAAGATCACTTTCAGAGACGGCATGGCTAAATCATGTCTACTCTGTTTCCAGCATTAACCTACAACAACAACAACAGGACAGAGCAGGCCTGCGGTGCCCACCCAACCTCCACTTAGCTTAGATTTTGAGCCAGACAGAGCACACATATACAGCAACATAGCATTTTCCAAATTAAGTAACTAAATCAATGCAGCGCTGTCAGCCATACCACTACACTTGCCTCCACCATGTAGGTCTGCTGTGGTTGTTGTTGACTTGTTTACCTTTTAGGCCACTTCATAAAACGCCCTGAGTTATTCCATCAATCATCTACGATCCTACTGACTGACCTCGAAGAGTAGAGTATGGTCATCATGGTGTCCAACTCTGTAGTGTACCGAGTGAGTCCAGATTCCATATTCAAAAATGCAATGGATCGGCCTGCAGTAGAAGTACAATTTTGTTATTAAACAACAAGAAGGGAAACATTGACTTGAGTCACTTTTTTGTGTGTAGATTAAATACTAATACACTTCATGCACAACAACACAAACACCAATCACTCAGAGTCAGCGTCCAATGCATGCCATCATCAGTATTACCTGTTCTTAAGGGGCAGTCCCTCTCGGCTCAGAAAGGAGGATAGCTATAGTCATGTTCTTTGGAGGGACTCGACGAGGCAGCACAGGCACACATTTCTTGTACTATTCTCCATCCAATGTCTGGCTTGAGGGAAATTGATTTAGGGTGAGTCAGGAGGAGTGGACTGGAGCAGGACTCGGAGGAGTGGACTTACTTCTTTAATGACTGCTCACAGTTGCAACTCCAATCCGGCAATAAAAGAGTAAGACGGTGTTGATGGATTTGTTGTGATTCGAACCAGAAAGACAGAGACGCACACAAATAATAAAAGTAAATAAGGAAGAAAGAAAGTAACAAGTTGAAAGCCTAGTTGTCAGGGAAGTAGAGTTCGTCCTCAATCTCTGGTGGTTCACCCAGTAGTAGGTCATCTAACACACTACTTCCATGACCTAAGTCGCTGTCATCATCTTCCTGCTGTGCTACTTCAGGTATGGTGTAATCCGGTGGTATAAAGTGCTGATTCATTTTGATCATGGTTAACCTCTCCACGTTTTGGGGCGAGAGACTGGTCCTTTTCACTGTTACAACGGCACCAGCAGCACTGAAAACACACTCAGAAGAGACACTTGCGATAGGGCAAGCCAGATAGTTTATCGCCAGCCTGCTGAGTACTGGCCATTGGCCCCTTTTCCCAAACCAATACACCAAAGGGTTTTGATCAATGTAGACCTCTGTTGGGTCAGCCAGATAGGCCTGGACCATCCACTCAATGCTCAGGGGTGTTCCGCTTTGCTCGGCCTCTTTTGCCTTTGCCTCACCACTGGACCTAACAAGCCCTTGCCGTAACATACCATTCCTGTGCCGATTTTACTGGGACTGATGAGCCTCTTCTTGCTGTTGTTGATGTTGTTCTTGGTGTTGTTGGTGGTTTTGACTGCTGTGAGCCAACCGCACTGCCCTCACGCTCTGAAGTTGAACTTGATGCCGGCTGCCCTGCAGTACTTGTTGTGGGCTGGAGTAGCGGGCCTCTAATTCCCAGCTGTTCTTTTTCTAAGCGACTGTCTTCCGCAGCTATCCACTTCTGAAAAAGGAATCAATATGTTAGTGATCAGTACTGCTTTGTACCGTGGATCCAGAATTGTGAAAGAAATGTAATGGTTGGATGACACAATGCCTCTTTGCACCCTTGTATTTTCAGATAAGCGAAGGGTTAAGCTCTCCACCAACTCATATGCTTCTTTTTTTTCCTCCACACCTGCGTACATTACAGACACCCCCTTCAGCTGTTCCTGTAGCATGGCAAAAAAGGGATAGCTTGGCCCATAGTACAGTCCTCCTTGCTGACTTCAAGTGTGAAGAGATTGAAAGGAAGTAGCATCTCTGTCAGGCATTTAACTAGGCCCCATTGGTCCATCTCAATGGTAATACCTTTCACAGTAGCATCCCCTCTTTGCATGACATATTCATTGATTGGTCTGTACTGCTCAAACAGACGTTCAAGCATGTAATAAGTTGAGTTCCAACGTGTTGGCACCTCCTGGATGAGTGCTTTAACTGACACTCTATGCTCACGTTGAATGATCCTCAGCTGCTTCCGGGCTTTAAAAGAATGGCTGAAATGTGTGCATATTCTTCAGCAGGTGGTCAGTGAGTTGCTGACTTGGTCTTCTTTTTTCAGAAAGTCTTGAACAATAATGTTACAGTCAAACGGGAGGGTTTTGAGTTGGTAGGAAGTAGTGGCGCTCAGCTTTGTTTGCGTACGTGTTTAAGGGAAAGCTCAAGTGCATACGGTGCTAACCAGGTAGGGGAGACCCCTGTAACCCCTATATACGTGCAGGAGAACTCCTGCAACCAAGTAGTACAACCAAATCCTGGGCACACGTATATTGGTGTGTACAAATAAGGTAAAAATAACGTAAGTCCATAGGAAAATCAATTTAAATATTTTCGCAGAAGAGTCTTTTCTTTTTTATTTAATTCAAACCACGTTGAAAGGTGATCAGCAAAAAAACAACCAGCCAACACGTGTTTCGTCTAGGAGGATACTCCCACGACTTCTTCAGGGCTGGGAATGATACAAGTCATAGTATAAATAATAACATGGTGTGGTGACTGTAAATGGAGAGAAAACTCCCCCACAAGGTGACATAGGTGAGAAACACCCATTGACTGTGGAAACCCTATACAATATCATAGCCCGTTCCATGGTTCAAACAAACAACGATATTACAATACGGTGCCATTGTAATAATCCATTAAACGAGATAAGTGTATCGGCGATGTGCGAAGTGACTCTTGGTGAGATAGCATTAACAACACATATGGGTTATGCATTTACAACAAATTTCAGTGAAAGTTAAAAGACCAGAAAACGAGTGCAAATGACACTGTGTGACGAAGTTTGTTAAGAATTCTCGGCCTGAGGGTGATGTGCAAAGGTAAAAAATAGCGGATAGCAGAAGGACCTATTAATGAATACGACATACCAAAAATATGCTAACAAGAAATCTATCTGTTAATAGTTGTAGGAAAAACACAATAAAACCAAAGCGGAATGGTATGGGATTCCCTGAATCTAGAAAGAAATTGAGGGAAATGTGGCCCATAGGACCATAAACGGGAAATGGCGAGCATGGAGCAGGAAAAAATCCTTAAACCAAAGGTCAGTTAGTGCATATAATATGCATATTTTCTTACCCAGTAGCCAGTGATAGTTCCAAAACGGCTAAAAATGGAGTGTAAAATACTCTGCAGCGGTTACATAGTGAATAAAAAATCTGGATAGATGTTAAGAGAAATAAGAAACCAGAAATAAGGGAGCATATTTAAAAGTGTAAAAAAAGTGAATAAGGTAAGCTATGTCTACCTGTAATCTTGGCGAACGGAGCAGTATACTCTGAAAAGGATGTGAGTAAAAAGGGATGTCAGAAGAATTAAGTGGTGAGAACAATCAAAAGGAGCATGTGATAATGAATAAATAATTGTGGACAGAAACTCACCGAGATGCCGGTGATAATTCCAACCCGGCAGGTCTGAACTGCAAGGTAAGTAAGAAAGTATCCAAGTGTATGGATAGTCAGTAACTAGGAAAAAAAAAGAAAAAAGGAATGGTGTCGGTAAGCCCGTTCCTAGAGAGGAATAAGTGAAGGAATTGCTAAAACACTGAGCAGAGCATATCATACCTTGTCCAATCGTGTTAGGCACAAAGCAAGCCACGGATGGGGACACGGGTGTGTATCATGTAGTCAACGATCTACAATCAAAAGGGAGTGGAGACTGAGAATACAAAAACATCACGTAGTGCGATGTGATAAATCAGCCTGTATTTAAAAAAGAAATGTGATGTACATTGGGGCTGGGACGCCCTATGTCACTTACTCAATCAGGTGTGGTGTAGCGGATACGCCAGGCACACGTCCATTCAGTTCTGATTGTGTTGGAAAAGCAGATACCAGTGTAAAGACACGGGTGTGTGTCAACGATCTGTAACCAAAAATGGAGTGTAGCTTGAGTATGATCCAAGGATCGAGATACTAGGAAGAGCTGAGTCAGCCCGACTATCAGAAGATTAAAAAGTAGTGTACCGAGGGCGCTATCTAGAGAACTTTTATTGTTGCAGCGAAGTGTAAGTCGTGGCTCGCGTCAATATCCTTCCGGTGTGAGGCGGGACACTCACCCGGAAGTGTATTTATATTGGTGCTCATCAGAACAACTAGAGCGTGCACCTGGTAGGCAAAAGGGGAAGAAGGAACTTTATTGTTCCAATGATCGCGCCACAGTAACCAACAAGTGTGTATATACTGACCAATACAGATTGTACCATAAGTAAGGATTGTGAGGGTCAAAAAGACAACATGATTGTGGGTGTGTTCAAACACTGAACACCATAAGTGGAGCACCGCGGTTGAGCATAATAGTAAAAGCCAATAATTTAGAAGTCAAGGAGAAAATAAATTTATGGGAAGACGGGGGCCGTGTGTGGAAATAAATCGGTAACGGTTGAAAAGGACGAAATAGCATACTTGATGAAAAATAGCTGTCTCAATACCGGAGAATAAACTTATGTAACGAAAAGTACACATCAAAAGGCACACCATGGCAATCGTGTAGATAAAAGCCACAGTAGAATGATAATGGTAAGCTATGTCTACCTGTAATCTTGGCGAACGGAGCAGTATACTCTGAAAAGGATGTGAGTAAAAAGGGATGTCAGAAGAATTAAGTGGTGAGAACAATCAAAAGGAGCATGTGATAATGAATAAATAATTGTGGACAGAAACTCACCGAGATGCCGGTGATAATTCCAACCCGGCAGGTCTGAACTGCAAGGTAAGTAAGAAAGTACCCAAGTGTATGGATAGTCAGTAACTAGGAAAAAAAAAAAAAAGGAATGGTGTCGGTAAGCCCGTTCCTAGAGAGGAATAAGTGAAGGAATTGCTAAAACACTGAGCAGAGCATATCATACCTTGTCCAATCGTGTTAGGCACAAAGCAAGCCACGGATGGGGACACGGGTGTGTATCATGTAGTCAACGATCTACAATCAAAAGGGAGTGGAGACTGAGAATACAAAAACATCACGTAGTGCGATGTGATAAATCAGCCTGTATTTAAAAAAGAAATGTGATGTACATTGGGGCTGGGACGCCCTATGTCACTTACTCAATCAGGTGTGGTGTAGCGGATACGCCAGGCACACGTCCATTCAGTTCTGATTGTGTTGGAAAAGCAGATACCAGTGTAAAGACACGGGTGTGTGTCAACGATCTGTAACCAACAATGGAGTGTAGCTTGAGTATGATCCAAGGATCGAGATACTAGGAAGAGCTGAGTCAGCCCGACTATCAGAAGATTAAAAAGTAGTGTACCGAGGGCGCTATCTAGAGAACTTTTATTGTTGCAGCGAAGTGTAAGTCGTGGCTCGCGTCAATATCCTTCCGGTGTGAGGCGGGACACTCACCCGGAAGTGTATTTATATTGGTGCTCATCAGAACAACTAGAGCGTGCACCTGGTAGGCAAAAGGGGAAGAAGGAACTTTATTGTTCCAATGATCGCGCCACAGTAACCAACAAGTGTGTATATACTGACCAATACAGATTGTACCATAAGTAAGGATTGTGAGGGTCAAAAAGACAACATGATTGTGGGTGTGTTCAAACACTGAACACCATAAGTGGAGCACCGCGGTTGAGCATAATAGTAAAAGCCAATAATTTAGAAGTCAAGGAGAAAATAAATTTATGGGAAGACGGGGGCCGTGTGTGGAAATAAATCGGTAACGGTTGAAAAGGACGAAATAGCATACTTGATGAAAAATAGCTGTCTCAATACCGGAGAATAAACTTATGTAACGAAAAGTACACATCAAAAGGCACACCATGGCAATCGTGTAGATAAAAGCCACAGTAGAATGATAATGGTAACAGCATCGGAGGTCAAGTCACCGAAGGCAGTAACTTACAATATGTTCTTAAAAAGGTGACTTGACCGTGACATGAAATAGCATAATCACAGTGGTTGTGTGGAGCAATTCAATTGGATGGAAACACAGCAACACACATATTGTAGGCCATCGTTGATAGTGGTTACATAGAGCTTCAACAGACCCTTGTGTATCAGACAGAGATAAGGTGATGGCGATATGTGTAATTGACAACAACCATAAAAATGTGTAAGCTGATGGTGAATCGAATGTGTTGCTGATTAAGTGATGACATCATATAGGATGGAAAACAAAACAACACAACATGTCGTTGGCCATGGGTAATATTGGCTAAATCCAGTCTCAGCCGTCCCTAGAATATCTGACATAAGTGCAGTAATGGTGCAGTAATGGTGACATATGTAGTGAACCGTCCCTAGAACTTCTGACATAAGTACAGTGATGGTGACATATGTACAAAACCATAACAGTAGGCAATCATAGGCAAATGGTTGGTCGAATGTGTAGCTGAATTTATAGCAACCCCGTATTCAACCCAATGGTGACATGTTTACAGTATGAATGTAACGAAAAACAGTAATGCAAAACAAGCATCAAAGGTGAGATCTCTCATTCACAGTCTCAATCCCCCAAGAAGTACTGCATCTCATGGTCGCTATTTAATCCATGTCCCACTGTGTGCAAGCGCATAATCCAAGTCGCCTCTGTCCGTCTAAGTTTCAGCTCTCTATTGCCTCCACGTAAGCTTGGTTCAATGACTTCAATGCCATAAAAGGTGAAGCTCTTGTGCGGACCTTGGGAGGGGCATACTGCTGCATGTAATGCTACAGGGTATCTGGCGTCTTGTTGGTGTAAGGCCCTAATGTGTTCTCCAATCCTGTCTTTGAGAGATCTGATAGTGCTTCCTATGTATTGTTTCATACAGGCACATTCAATTACATAGATTACAAACCTAGTAGTGCAATTGATATTTGATCTGATATCGTAGGTTCTTTTGTCATAACTAGTGAAAGTTTTTGTCCCATGTTTGGCCCATCTGCATACACCACAGCTGCCACATTTATAGAATCCCATACTGCGTGGCGTGAGCCATGAGGGAGAGTTGTCGTGGCGTGGGACTGTGGGACTAAGTCTGGTGCGTAGGGTTCTACCCTGTCTAAAGGTGATTTGTGGACGGGCTGTAATATGATTGTTAAGTGACTCGTCTGACTGTAAGATGCCCCAGTGTTTAGTAAGGCTCCTCCTAAGGGTATGACTGAGACCATTGAAATCTGTGATTAGGCGTACTTTCTCCCTATCAGTTCGTGTTTGCGGTTTGGGTTTAAGCGTGTCCTCTCTTTTAATGTGTGTGATTCTGTTCTCTGCTCATTTGATACTGTGTGTGGGATAACCTCTTTTCTTGAATCTGCTTTTCATATCAGTGATACAGTTTTGAAATTCTGACTCCTCACTACAATTTCTTCTGGCCCTTACAAATTCTCCATAAGGTATGGCTCTAATTTGATGTATTGGGTGAAAACTGTCTGCATGTAACACTGCATTGCAAGAAGTTTCTTTGCGAAACAGACGACTGTGAAGTCCCTCATTTTTGATATACAATTCTGTGTCTAGAAACGTGATGCTGGTACTGCTGTGCTGCATCGTGAATTTCATCTCATAATCATTGGAATTAAAGTAGGCATTGAATTGCTCCAATTCTACTTGGGTACCTGACCACATTAAAAGGCAGTCATCTATGTAGCGACCCCAGAAGACGATAAAATCTATCCACGGTGCACCTCTTGTGCCCCAGATCCAATCTGATTCGAGACATCCCATGTAGAGATTCGCAAAAGAAGGAGAAAATGTCGACCCCATGGCTACACCTTTGATTTGTTTAAACCACTTTCTGTCAAATAAAAAGAAAGTATTGTGTAGAATCAGGTCCATCATAGTGATTAGCATGTTGGTATGCTGCCAAAGAGTTGCAGGTCTGTTGTTTAAAAGTCGTGTGACTGCCTGTAAGCCCAAATCTGGTCTGATACTGGTGTACAGTGATACCACGTCTAAAGTGGCCAAGATCATGCCAGGTTGCCACTGTACATCCGCAATTGTGCTCAGTATGTGCTTGGTGTCCTGTATATAGGAAGGTAAATTGCATACCATGGGACCCAAGAAAAGATCAACATACTCTGCTAGTTTCTCTGTGGGGCCTCCAATACCGGAGACAATAGGTCTGCCTGGTGGGAAAGGTAGATGTTTGTGAATCTTAGGTAAGGTGTACAGCCATGGAAAGGTGGGTCTGAACACTTTCATGTAGGTGTACTCGTCTTCATCAAGAAGACCAGCTTTATACCACTCTGCTAAATGTTTGTTGATGGTGTTGGTGAGAGGTGCTGTAGGGTTGTGCGCTAGTGGTTCGTAGCAAGTGTTGTCATTAAGTTGTGTCATGATCTCGTGATTGTAGTCATTACGATTCATGACAACAACATTGCCTCCCTTGTCTGCTTCTCTAATCAGAATATCCTTGTCATTACTCAATTCCTTCAAGGCTAAGCGTTCCCCTTGTCGTAAATTGTCATGAAACTTATGTCTTGTCTTAGGTCTCTTCAAGTCATGTTTGTCAATATCATCAAGTACACGTTTGTAAAATAGATCAATAGGATTCCCACCAGGGAGGGTGGGTGTCCATTTTGATCTAGATTTCAAGCCACTAGCTAAGCTGTAATCAGTCTCGATGTTAAGTTCTTCCAGTAGTCTCTCCATTGTGTAGGGTGATTCTTCAAGATCAGTAAGTGATAGTAATAGTTTAGTTTAATGTTAATTAACCCTGGGCGTAGTTCGCCTAGTCGTGCTACGCGAGGCTACGCAAAGCTGTAAAAGTGCTACGCGAGCTACACGTAGCTTCGCGAGCATACGTAGTTGCTTGTCCCGCCCATTCGCGATGCGTTTTTCTTGTTCGGGAACACGTATTGCGTGTTCGGGATGCTGCTTGCGTGCTCGGGGGATAATATCTCGCGAACTTGCCCATGCGGTCGCCAATGGGCGCGGCCATCTTGTTTTTCACTTGTCCCGCCCGTTCGCGATGCCTTATTTCCTGTTCCGGGTCGTGTATAGCGTGTTCGCGATGCGCATTTCATGTTTGGGAACGGGTTTTATGTGTTTGCGACGCTTTTTGCGTGCTCGGGGGAAATATCGCGCAAACTTACCCACGGGGTCGCAATGGGCGTGGCCATCTTGTTTTTCACTCTATGCTATGGTTCTGGGCATGCTTTTCTATCCTCCCTATCTCTTTGTAATCCTTAGGTTTTTAGACTGTTTTTCTGATCTTTTTTATTTATTATCTATCCCTCTCTGTCCCTAAGTCTATATTTTGCATTTTATTTCTACTTTTACTGCGTTTTTTTACTTTTCTACTGTTTTATATTACTTCCTTCTTTGAGCTCCTACTTCTTCCCCTAACTTTATTTTTTCCTTCTAAATTTTCTTTTCCGCCTCCCGCACACCCCACAACCATGGCTAAGGGTACCACCACTACCGGCTCCAAGGGCAAGGCGTCTGCGCCCAAAAGCCGCCTGCCTTGCGGCAGACTGCGCCCTGCAGGGGTGCAGGCCCGTGAGCTTTTCTGTGAGGCGGAGGTGGCCGCCCTTGTTTTTTTGTGCAGCGCCACCTCCCCTTGACCTTGGCAGCAGGCGGCAGGCCTGGCTCCGGGTACCCTACCCAGGAGCGTCACCGCCAGTGGGCGAAGGTGCGCCGGGCATTGTTTCGCTGCTCAGGGGTCCGGCGCACCCATAACCAGCTGGCTCACCGGTGGTCAGACATCTTGGACCGGGAGCAGGACCTGCTGGACCTGCTAGGTGTCGAGGTCGTGGGGCTTGGTGAGTAGCTAATATACTAGTAGTATAAGTATTGTGTATAATTTTTTTCCGAATAGCAAGAATGCTGCTGCTTACATTGCAGGTAAATTATGTTTCAAAATCTTCTGTGATTGTAGGACACAGGTGCTCGGCGCTACTAATCTTACTTGTTTGCAACTTTGCGCTCGCTTGGGCTGATTATGTAAGAGTTTACTTTAGAGAACTTAAGTTAGGTAATGCTATTGCTAGAGAGACTCTAGTCCTTCCTTTGTCCTCCTGTCACTAAGAAGAGATAGTGGTGGATGGATTGATAGGTTTAGTTAGTATTAGTTGGTAATTTTTTAGTGGTCTGCATGACGCATCCTCTGTCACTGAGTGGTGCTTACCCCAGTCCTTAGTAGAACCTTTTGTAGTTTGTTTAGTGAGTGGTAAGGCTTAGCAGTGTCACTAGCAGAACATCAGATGCAACCAACCAACAATTTGGTGTATGCACAAATTTATGCATGTGTCCTCCATCTATGCATTATGGAAATGCAGACTTAGTGAACAATTGGCCCGTCTGGAATAGGTGGGCTAGCTAGGTGAGGTGGTACTTAGGCTTAGTTAGTATTCTGGAATTAGAATGGAACACTGGATTAATGTTCATAAATAATAACTAGATGGTACGCGAATCCCGCAATACTACTAGTCGACCATATTAGATAGGTCAAATTTATTGCAATTGTTATTTCCATAAATGTTTTTTGGAGCGTTTTTTAAAATATTTTAATTGTTTCACACCACTCATCAATGTTTGTCTCTTTCTTACTTATATCTTTCATGATCAGCACCCAGGGGCAAGAAGACGGGGTCGTCTGAGGGAGCAGCTGATGGCCACCAGGACCGCTCCTCTACCGAGGGCTCTGCTGCTGGCCCCAGTAAGTCCTCCTGTTGTTAATATTAATAATTATACCTCCCTAACTTTTACTGCACCTTATTTTTTCCAAACTATTATTTCTGTTTCCTAATTCTATTTTTTACAACATCTTCTTCGATCTAGACTATCTGTTTCTAAATTCTTGTTATCACTGGCTCTAACTGCCTCTGCTATGACTCTCTGTACTACTACTATTAGTCTGTCTGTAGCTAAGCTTGCCCAGTTGGCCACTCTTTATTTAAAAAGGTTTTAAATAAAACTCAGATTCACCAATAGACCTAGCCACTGAGTCCAGTCCTGTGGGTTGTCCTCTTCTAGTCTTCTTAATCTTGAGGCTTTTTGACAATTCCCACCAACAAAATGCCCAACCAGATATTTTACTATTTTTTATAGGATAGGACATACTACTGTTGTAGTGATTCTGCACATACACAAAGAACTATGCACAAGAAAATACTTAGGACGTTGGTGATAGGAGGTTGGACCTTCCTCACACCTCAGAACCCACAATCCCCTGACCGACTAGCTATAGTGTCTCATTAGCTCCCCGAACCCCCTGAAGATACCCAATGATTAGACAACCCAGAACATAACACTCCCGACCTGTGAGAGTCCCGGAAGGTATGCACACCCTTTTGCTCACTCACTCGTGTAAGTCCACACCAAATACCACAGAGTCTATGTAAGTTCAAAAGGTTTATTTCCAAATAACAAGATCTGTACGTTGTTCTATAATGCAGTATAGGAATACAAGCCAGCACCAACAGCAAAATGCATAAAATAAAACAATAAACATTGTTACAAGTCCACAGAAGACAAAAGGGGAAATTATGATAACTGAACAGTGGTGGAAGAACCACCCTCCCCTTGGTAGAAATATAGTTTATATAAATGAAGGTCTGAGCGAATTCTGGGGGACGCCTCACCTTAGAACCTATAAGTACTGGACATCATAAGCTCTGCAAAGCTCTGGTTTGTAGAAGAGAATCTTCCGTCTGTTATGAGAAAAATGGTGCGCGTTAGTATAATGCAAGCATTTCTCAGTCGTGCCAAAAAGTGTAGCATGTTATGGCTAAGCAATACGGACTGACCAGAAATCCATAACAAAGTGGCTTGTTTTTAGACCTTGTACGCAGCGCTCAGACAGTAGCAGTATGAGCTCATGTGGGCTCAAACTTCTCAAAGGCGTCTTACACAACAACAAGCTGCGAGGTAACGTGCGCAAAAATAAAAGACACGAAGCTAAAATGGTTGCATCATGGCTCAGGCTAACTTAGCAAAGACTAGAATGACCCTAGGGACCATCTAACACTACTAGTGTCTACTCTACTGCTCTGGTACCCGATTTGTAGTAGCGATGTATGTTGTATATATTAACTTTTTTTTCAATCTTGCTAGTGAAAAAGAATAAATAGGGGGAGGTGTATATGGCATCTAAAAAATGTGTAATGTTTTTTCTAGCCGTACTACCGACCACCAGTGCCGGGGCCAGCGGCGTTGGCGACACAGCCACTTCGGAGGGAGCAGGAGATGCGGCAACTGCAGGAGCTGCAGGGGGTGAGCCACAAGCAGTGGCGGGCGGTGGTAAGTTATATTTCTTACTTATTGACATTTCACTCGCTGCAAGGGTGTACACTGTACTGTTGAGACTTAGTAAGTAAGGAGTTGTTGTGAACAACGGTTGAAGAAGACACCCTTTACTTAGCATTAGCAATAGCATTAGCGGCGGGAGTTGAGTAACCAATGGCCTCTTCCATCTGACTTCAACTCAGCTGTGAAAGTTTTATGGAGAAGACTAAAAGTCAGATCAGATGACCTTGATGGATGGGTTGAACGAAAAGGGAAAGAAGGGTGGAATGAGGAAGGACGGGCGAGATGTAATATTTATGACTGGCAGAGAAGGATACGTGGGATGCATGCATAGGTGGCTGATGGGAATCAGATGCATGGGGGTTGAAGGATGGGTGGAAGGTGAAAGAAAAAGATGCCTGCCTGGGTGGATAGCAAGAATCCTACGGGGTGCTTGGGTCAAACTCAAAGCCAAGGCAAGCAAGGAAGGAAGGACACATGGGTGGTGGTTTTAAAAAAAAAAAGAATAAATGTTTGTTGTTGGTGAAACAAACTAAGGTTTGTTGAGAGATGAAGAAGAATGATAGACGTTTACTTTGAATGGATGGATGCCTGGATGGTATTCATCATAGATAGCATAGGTGGAGACTGTCACTGGATGAAGAGTCTTAGTTTGAAGAGAATGTAAAAGAAACCGCGCCACAGTAGCAAAGCCGGGGAGAATAGAAGTTGTATTTTCAGAATACTCCCTTGACTCACAGTAGTTTGCAAGCACAGCATATATATTGTGTATGTATGTAGTTATCATTATTAAGCGCCTTCCTCCGACTCCGAGGCCCACTCCGTACCTATGTTAATTTATTTTCGAAATTTCGACTGTGTCAGCCAGCCTGCCATGGGTGGTCTATCGGCTGGTTAGTTACAACATCAATCAAAACAAAGTACCTCATGTCGTCCCACATATATAAGCAATGATCATGATTGGATCAGATATCATCTGCCTTTATAGTCAGGGCAGGGTGAAAGTGACATTGAGCAGTTGCCCTTGATGTAACAGAGTATGGCCAGTGCCACCTGTAATAGAAAAAAATCGGAGCTTCCCCACCTGCAGACAGTAGTAAATAAAACTAATGTGAGTCTGCAACTCTGCGTCATCATGACTCGTGTATGTTTGTCTTGGGCGCAAGCTGACTGAGCTGGCATGCCGGCTACAACAAGGTTACGTAATTTCGCTAAACTAGAGAGAACAAGAAGACTGGTGTACTACTGTGTACTCGAGTCCATAGTGGTAGTATAATGCCTGAAACTCCCACAATTGTTAGAGGACGAGGAAGTGGGAGGATAGATACATACCACAAATGTTATGTACTGTGCTTGCTAGTGCTACTGTGCCACTATGTGTTGAATTAATTTTGTGTTACTGTTTTGCTAAGAGTATTGGTTACAATAGTCTTTTTCTTTCTTGATATAGCTCCTCCTTCCCAAGCAAAACCAACCAGGAAGGAGTTGGCAGCCATGGCCCGGCGCCGGAAACTGGAGGCCATCTGCCAAGAGTACCGGCGGCTGGTGGCTCAGGCGGAGGAGGAGGAGGCGGCAGCAGCTGCAGCCTCCTCCAATGCCTCGGGCCCCAGCCAGGCCCCGCCTCCAGTGGTACGGTGCTGCGGTCAGGCAGCCGCCCGCCACCGCACTGTAACATCCAGCACTGCTGCCCCCCTTGGATGCAACTGCAGGGCATTTCGCCGCTGTATGCTCCTCCGAATGGCACGCCTAGAGGAGCACCTAGAGGAGCGGGTCAAGATCCTGGTGGACAAACATCTAAGAGCCCGCAGAATCTAAGAACCATGACCCCGTTGGATTGCCCCTTTCTTATTCCTTTTTTGGGTGGGTGGGAATTGGGCGTTGGCGTTGGAGTTTATTATTATGGACATTGGTTGGACTTTTTCTTTTTTGTCATTAGTTGGGGTTAGGGAGAGGGGTGGGTCAGGTGTTGTGGGATAGTTTATTTTTGTTAGGGTAATAAATTATATTTATACTTAAACATACGATGTTAATGTTTTGTGGGGGGTTACTGTTTTACGAATTTACGTCACATAGTTTCCTTGCTGCTGCAGGGCCGCAGCCAGTGTTTGATTTAAATAATCTGCCGATTTTGTAACACACAAACAGATAGATGCAGTACCCCTCACTGAGTGATTTGTCCTACTAGTACTGTCAGTCTCTCCTCCTAGTCCATTATACCTCCCCCAAACTTCTTATCTTACCTGTGATTGATGATTAAGTTAGGCACAGCGATGGCTGCATGGCGATGATGGTTTGGTTTCCCAAGAGAATGGAGATGCCATGGTTGTGGTGGTAGTAGTAGACACTGGCAGTAGCATTTGCAGAAAAAGAAAATGAGACAGTCACTCGCCTGAGAGAGACTGTGGGAGGAGTAGTAGAACGAAGTAAAGTACAGTACACAAGAAGACTGCCAAACAAACAATAATATTGCAAATGCTAAAGTAAAATAAAACATAATGGTGGCGGGGACAGCCTAGTACAACAAGTTACAAACTGTAGTTGTGTCGAGTCACTCAACACAATCGTAACCTTTACTGCTGTGTAGGAGGATGTTGATGATGAATCCAATCGATGCCGGCAATTAATTATGATGTATTAGGTCCCTTTGGAAAAATTAATTGACTTGCACATAGACTGAGCATGGGTGGGCAAGCAGAAGAAGATCCTCGCCCTGCCTTGAAATTGAATTAGTGTTGCTTTCACCACATCTGCCCCAGCAAGCGTGTGATCAATTGTTGGTGTACATTTAATTTAGTCACACCTCAATATAAATCACACAGCCCGGGGGAAGAGGGTTAGGGTTTGATGAATGGATGGGAAGGGGGTTTGGGGAAAGGTTTGACAAAGAAAAACAGTACGCATGGACACAACAAAAGCAAAACACAATCTTGGCAGATGACCATCATATCCATAAATCTGTTAAGGGAGAAAAAGGAAATGCATGCATGATGAAGATAACTTGATGGTTAATGAGTAGTACTTACTAACTACTACTAGACAATTAGACAGTACAGGGCAGCAGTATATTAATATGCAATTTGCCTTGCCTGTCTGCCCTCAGAGAGACCCAAATTACATGTTGTACCGGGCTTACTTTTAAAGATAGCAAAGAAAATTAAAAAATAGTTGTAGGGATCAATTAGCAAACAAACAACAACAACACACAGTCGTAATGATTGAAGAGAAAAAATGAATCAAATTAATTAAAAGACGATGAATGATACTAAAGTTACTGTATTATCCTGGTCAAATTGTGGAGTTGCATCTCGGCATTCCTCTTGGTCCTCCCTTCCATGGACGCTCCGTCCATCAATCTTGGGTGCCACTGCCTGCCTGGCGGATGCGGATTGGTAAGGTAAGTGTGAGTTGTTTTTCCCAGTATAGCACAGGGTAAAGGCCGGCCTGTAAGTGTAGATGGAAAAACAAAAGGGATATTGAAAAATCAATGAATAAAAAAAATGCATCAATTACGGTGGAGTGCAACAAGAGAAGAGAGAACACTTTCAGACTGAGGCGGCATGGATACATCATGTCTACTCTGTTTACAGCATTAAGCTACAACAACAACAGGACAGAGCAGGCCCACGGCACCGGGCCGTGACCCAACCTCCATTTAGCTTAAATTTTGACAGAGCCAGACAAAGCACATATACAGCAACCTAGCATTTTCAAAATTAAGTGACTAAATCAATGCACCGCTGTCAGTCATACCACTACACTCGACTCCACCACTACACGGACATGTAGGTCTGCTGTGGTTCTTGTTGAATTGTGTTTACCTTTTATGCCACTTCATGAAACGCAGTTATTCCATCAATCATCTCCGATCCTACTGACTGACTGCGAAGAGTATAGTATGTGGTCATCATG
Source organism: Calotriton arnoldi (assembly GCA_963921515.1). NCBI lineage: Eukaryota > Metazoa > Chordata > Amphibia > Caudata > Salamandridae > Calotriton > Calotriton arnoldi. The sequence goes on from CAWUFW010014056.1 coordinate 26,352, forward strand.
ATCATGGTGTCCAACTCAGTCTGTAGTGTACCGAGTGAGTCCAGAGTCCATATTCAAATATCCAATGGATCGCCCTGCAGTAGAAGTACAATTTTGTTATTAAACAACAAGTCTGTTTCCAGCATTAACCTGAAACAGGACACATATACAGCAACATAGCATTTTCCAAAGTAAGTAACTAAATCAACACACGGCTGTCAGTCATACCTCCACTACTACACTCGTGACTACTCGACTCCACCACTACACAGACATGTAGGTCTGCTGTGGTTGTTGACTTATTTACCTTTTATGCCACTTGATTTGAAACGCCCCGAGTTATTCCATCAATCATCTCCGATCCAACTGACTGACTGCGAAGATAGTATGGTCATCATCATGGTGTTGTACGTGTTGTCCAACTCCAACTCAGTCTGTAGTGTACCAACTCCGAGTAAGTCCATATTCCATATTAAAAAATGCAACGGATATTGGCCTGCAGTAGTAGGAGTACAATTTGGTTATTAAACAACAAGAAGGGAAACATTGACTGTCACTTGAGTCACTTTTAGTTGGTAGATTAATTACTAGTACAGTTCGACTTCATGCACAACATCAACACAAAAAACAGCAATCACTCAGAGTCAGCATCCAATGCATGCCATCATTACCTGTCTTGCTCTTCTCTTTGGCTGTCAGATGCCTAGTTCTGACAGGTGTGTGTTTTTTTACCGAGGCAGTGGCCTCATTATTACTCCACATTCATTTTGAGTGTTAGTCGCTGTTTCGGTTTTCTTATTCATCTGTGGCACTTTGTCGCAGTTGAAGTTGGTTCACATGGTCAGCGCTGTGATGGGCCGCGGCCTGGGTAGCGGTCATTGGTCAATTGAGTTTGCAGAAATGTCAGCAAGTTTCTTCGAAGAGTCTTGTCTTTCTCTGCCAAGTACCTTCTGTTCTGACAGTGATGAGCTTTGGATGCCTGCCGAGGCTGTAGCCTTCTGACAGTGATGAGTTTACTTTTGGATGCCTGCCGACTGGCGAAAGCCTTCTGACAGTGAAGAGTTTTGGATGCCTGCAGAGGCGGTAGCCTTCTGACAGTGATGAGTTTCGGCTCGGAAACAAAAGGAGGATAGCTATAGTCATGTTCCACTTCTTCTGGAGGGACTGTTAGAGGCAACATTTCTTGTACTATTCTCCATCCAATGTCTGGCTTGATGGAAATGTATTTAGGGCGAGTCAGGAAGATGGAGCAGGACTCTGAGGAGTGGACAGTTAAATGCACAGAGGTGCAACTCCAATATGGAAATAAAAAGAGAAGACGGTGGTGTCGGATTTGTTGTGATTCGAACCAGAAAGACAGATACACACACAAATAAAGGAAGGAAGAAAGTAATAATTTGAAAGCCTAGTTGTCAGGGAAGAGGAGCTCGTCCTCAAACTCTGGTGGTTTGACCAGAAGTAGGTCATCTAACACACTACTTCCGTCACCTAAGTCGCTCTCCTCTTCCTGCTGTGATTCAGGTATTTTGTACTCCGGTGGTATAAAGTGCTGATTCATTTTGATCATGGTGAACCTCTCCACGCTTTTGGGCGAGAGACTGGTCCTTTTCACAGTTACAATGGCACCAGCAGCACTGAAAACACGCTCAGAAGAGACACTTGCGACAGGGGAAGCCAGATACTTTATCGCCAGCCTGCTGAGCACTGTCCATTGGCTTCTTTTCCCATACCAATACACCAATGGGTTTCGATCCATGAAGACCTCTGTTGTGTCATCCAGATAGGCCTGGACCGTCCGCTCAATGCTCAGGGGTGCTCCGATGTGCTTGGCCTCTTTTGCCTTTGCATCAGCACTGGACTTACCATACCCATGCCATAGAAACCAATCAGTTGCCGATTGTACTGTGGCTGATGATCCTGTTCTTGCTGTTGTTGATGTTATTGGTAGTGTTGGTGACTGCTGGGAGGCAAACGCACTGCCCTCAGGCTCTGAAGTAGAACTTGACTCTGGATGTCCTGTAGTACTTGTTCTGGCCTGGGGCGGCGGGCCTCTAATTACCAGGCGTTCATTTTCGAAGTCAGTGGCTTCCTCAGCTATCAAAGTTTTGTACTTGGCAACATCCACTTCTGAAAAAGGAATTACTGCCTTACTGTTCAGAAATACTTTTAACGTGGATCCAAAATTGTGGCAGTAATTTAATGTTGATGTGACACAATGTTATTTTGAATCCTTGCATTTTCAGATAAGCGAACGGCTAAGGAGTCCGCCAAATAATATGCGTCTTGTTTGTCATCCACATCTGCGTACGTTTCAGACACCTCCTTCAGGTGTTGCTCTAGCATGTGCAACAATGGGATAGCTTGGCCCATAGTACAGTCCTCCCTGCTGACTTCACGTGTGAAGACCTCAAAAGGAAGTAGCATCTCTGTCAGGCATTTAACGAGGTCCCATTGGCCCATCTCAATGGTCATGCCTCTCACAGTAGGATCCCCTAATCTTTGCATACCATAAGCATTGAGTGGTATGTACTGCTCAAACAGACGATCAAGCATGTAATAAGTTCCAACATGTTGGCACCTCCTGGATGAGTGCTTTGACTGGCATTTTATGGCATTTTATGCTCATGTTGAATGACCCTCAGCTGCTTCCGGGCTTTAAAAGAATGGCTGAAATGTGTGCATATTCTTCTGCAGGTGGCCAGTAAGTTGCTGACTTTGTATTCATTTTTAAGAAAGTCTTGAACAACAATGTTAATGCAGTGTGCCAAACACGGGACCCTGAAATAGCCACCATCTTTCATGGCCCTAACTACATTACTGCCATTGTCCGTGGCAACAAAACCAATGTTAAGCCCTCTTGGGCGCAGCCACTCAAAGACCTTGCTGTTAAACACATCCAAAATGTTTGCAGCAGTATGAGATTTCTCCATGGCAAACATGGCTACAGTTGCATGTTTGCGAGTGGCATAAAAAATCTCAGCAGCGTCAACACCAGCAGATATCTTTTCTCTAACTCCCACAAAAGAGATCCAGTGTGCAGTGATGCACATGTAATCAGTGGCTTGGCAACTGGTCCACATGTCTATTGTCAGGTGGATACTCTGAACAGCACTCTGCTTCAAGGCTTTTCCAAGCAATTCCAGCACGTCTGGCGAAATAGTAGTGGCTGGGAACCTGCCATTTTGGGCAGATGGCTGTCACAAATTCCAGAAAACCCACCCCTTCAACAAAAGAAAAAGGGAGAAAGTCCAGTGCTAACATTTTAGCCAGCTTCGCATTGTACAAACGTGCTATTGGGTGGTTGCATTTGTACTGCCCCTCCGCCCTAGTAAACATGCTGATAATGGTAGGCTGCATGGTTTTCCTTTCTGTTAGGCTCAAAGACGCACTTTTTTTCATTGCGGTACTCCTTGGTGTCTCAGGCTGACTCTTATTTTTGTGCCACTGAGATGTTGCTGAGGATGTGGGCGGTACCACTGCACTGCTGGGGACAGGGCTACTTTGTGCACCACTACCAGAGAGAATGTCTCCCTCTTCTTCCTCTTCCACCGTGAGCGGATCTTCTACTCGTTTATCCCCACCAACAGCAATGGTTGCAGTTTTTATGCTGCAAAGGTGGTCCTCCCAGTCGATCAAGTGGTGTTTTTTCTGATGGGTTATTTGGCCTCCGGTACCATAGTTTGTACCAAGCTTACCCCGACTAACAGAGTTATTACAAATGGAGCATATAGCAATGTTCTCCTCCTTTTCGCTAACCGTAAAGAAGTCCCAAACTGGGGAGCTTAACTTTTGTCTCCTGCTGGAGGTGCCACTTCCAATGCCGGATGAACTGGAGGGTGTGCGTTGAATTTGACTCTGTGCAGTACCACTACCTACTTCTACTGAGGTGGCGGTTGTGCTGGATGTAGATCGCTGCCGGGCCTTTGCTAATGCAAATATGGAAGCTGTAGGTGGTGTTGGTGTTACCTGTGTTGATGTTATCCGTGCCACATTCCTCATAGCAATTTGGGATGTGGTAATGTCGGTCTCCACTGGGGCAGGAGTAATGTCCATGATGACTGGCTCATAATCATCCTGCTGTTCTACAACGACCTCCATAAGTGTAAGGCTTTCTGAAACCTTCCTTTTCCCTAGCCTGGTCTTGGGACGTGTCTCCCTCTCAGACTCAGTTTGTGGCTCTCAAGTGGCATCTAGATCATCAGAAGGGGTGCTTGCCGAAGAACTCGATGGACTAACCCTCCTTTTCCTTGCTGGGGATGTGGAAGACAATGGATCTTCTGAATGAGTGGCTTCCTCTTCTTCTTCCTCTGGATGAGGCTCGATTTCCTGAACTGCCCCTACTTCGGGAGGAACAACTACTATTGTGGGCGGTGGTTGCAACTGTGTTTACCACTTATCTGCTGTGTTTCCTCCTGCGTTGATTGGGTACTACTTTGAGATAACGATACGTTTATCTCAGGCTCAGCATCACTGGTTTGCACCATTAGGCTGGCTACCTCTTCCACACTCATGTGCTTGGGCCTGGGTTGGTGTGTTGGGCCCACTGATGCGGAGGTGCTGCCCCCAGCTTGCCCCCCGGACACCGCTGCTGCAGGCGTAATTTTTGGTTTCCCAAAAAAGGTTTTGGGCGGCACACCAGACTTAAGTTTCACTTTCACTTCCTTCTTCTGTTACTTCTTCTCAATACCAACTTTATTTGTACTGGAGGACCTGGTACCTGCTTTCTTTGGGGCCATCTTCTTCAGATGTCAGCAGCACTCAGTTGCACAAGTTGCAGAGATGTCTGGTCAGGTCACACGTCACGTCGTGTACAGCAGCAGGACGTCTGTCTGGCAGTACAACGGGCGATGATGACACCTCCTCCTCAGTCTTTTGTGCACCTAAAAGCAAAAAAGCCAGAAGAACATCAGTCAAACGTGGAATTTGTTGTGCTTAAATTACTACTAGTACAATCAAACAAATATAATATATAACTTAGTGTGTGGTGGTCACAATTATTAAATTTTAGTAACTCAGTTAACAACAACAGTGTAGCCATTTATGAGACTTTGACAACAAGGGCTTTCCTGGTGTACTGTGTACACTCAGGAAGAATAAGAATAGCAAAGAACAAAAACAAAAATACAAATGTAGTGGAACCTGTTTGGCCTTAATTTGTGCATCAAATGGGATGGATGCAGCATCAGGGAGCTGCAGCTGGCAATGGGGATGGAAGCAGTAAGCCAAGAGGAACAATGGAAAGACACGCAGGCCTATGTGGCAAAAACAGCACACAACTAACTACCACCACAAAATGGCCCCCAGCCACATGGTCACTCACAGGCACAAGGCCCGGAAAACAATGAACTCAAGCAGGCCTATATGGCCAGACAAAGGATGCCTGATAAACAACACAGCTTTAATGCAAAAACAAAAATCCACATGGCTAAAAAGGTTGAAAAGTTACACAACAACCACACAACAACACATACACATGCAACAAAGGCATTTATTTAACACACACCCAAAAAGAGAACTACAGCCCAAAAACCACATTTTGCAATTCAATCCAATGCCATCCATGCCCTAAATGATGTTTAAATTCAACAGACACCACAGAAACAGTTGTTTCATGCACCCATGAGTACCTCTGGGCCTACTGGCTGAAAAGGCCTAACACACACCAAAAAAGTGGACCCCCCCAAAAACCACATTTTGCAAATCAATCCAATGCCATCCATGCCCTAAATGATGTTTAAATTCAACAGACAACACAAACAGTTGTTTCATGCACCCATGATGAGTACCTCTGGGCCTACTGGCAGACTATGGCAAAAGCACAGTGGCTGGTCCCACAAAATGGCCACCACCACATGGCCAGGCCACCCAGGAAGACAAGACAGACAATGCAGGCCTATGGCAAAAGCACAATGCCTGGCTTCACAAAATGGCCGCCACCCACATGGCCAGGCCATCCACAATAACAAGAAAAGGAAGACAAAGGACAGGAACAGGAAGCTGGAGACTCTGGGGAACTTCCTTCCTCTTTAAAAAAAATGTAAAAAAAGAAAAATGACTCCTTACTCAAAAAACTAGGGGTGGGCAGAATTTGCATAGTCGCGTTACGCAAATCTCCGCAAAATTGTTAAAAAATCTCCGCGAGCATGCAGAAATTCCGCGAAGACGCGGAATTGCTTGTCCCGCCCGTTCGCGATGTGTTTTTGCGTGCTCGCGGGGAAATATATCGCTAACTTGCCCATGCGGTCGCTAATGGGTGCGGCCATCTTGTTTTTCACTTGTCCCGCCCGCTCGCGATGGTTATTTCCTGTTCCGGGTCGCGTATTGCATGCTCCCGCCCGCTTGCGATAAGTATTTCCTGTTCGAGAACGTGTATTACGTGTTCGCAACGCTTTTTGCGTGCTCCCCCCGAGAAATATCGCGCGAACTTGCCCATGCGGTCGCAATGGGCGCGCCCATCTTGTTTTTCACTCTATTGCTATGGTTCTGGGCCTGCTTTTCAATCCTCCCTCTATCTTTTCAATCCTTTGTTTCTGGAAACTTTTTTTTGATCTTTTTTATTTATTATCTATCTCTCTATTTTCCTGATTCTATATTTTGAGTTTTTTTCTACTTTTTGTGTGTTTTTCACTACTTTTTCACTCTTTTTTATTACCTGCTTTTTCATTTCTTTTACTTACTTTTTTAATTCCTACCTTTTCTTTTCCGCCCCCCCGCCTACCCAGAACCATGGCAAAGGGCCACAGGGCTCGTAGCCATAGCCAGAGCCGTGACCGCCTTCCTTGCGGAAGGCGGCGCCAAAAAGGGGTGCGGGCACGGGCCTTATTTGGTGAGGCGGAGGTGGCCGCACTGGTTTTTTTTGTGCAGCGCCACCTCTCCTTAACCCTGGCAGCAGGCGGCAGGCCTGGGTCCGGGTCCGGACTCCGGGAGCGTCGGCAGCGGTGGGGCAAGGTGCGTCGGGCAGTGTTTCGCTGCTCTGGTGTCCGGCGCACCAATAACCAGCTGATGCACCGGTGGTCCGATATTCTGGACCGGGAGCAGGACCTGCTGGACCTGCTAGGAGTAGAGGTCCCGGGGCTTGGTGATTAGCTATTTAATATTACTACTTTGTGTTCTTCTGCTCTGTGTTATATATTGCGAATATTTTTTTTTTCCGACCAGCAAGAATACTGCTGCTTACATTGCAGGTAAATTACATTTAAAAATCTTCTGTGATTGTTATGGCACAGGTGCTCGGCGCTACTAATCTTACTTGTTTGAAACTTTGAACTCGCTTGGCCTGATTATGTAAGAGTTTACTTTAGAGAACTTAAGTTAGGTAATGCTAGAGAGACTCTAGTCCTTCCTTTGTCCTCCTGCCACTAAGAAGGGATAGTGGTGGATTGATAGGTTTAGTTACTTATTAGTATTAGTTGGTAATTTTTAAGTGGTGTGCGTGACGCATCCTCTGTCACGTCACGTGCTGCTGAGTGCTGCTTACCCCAGTCCTTAGTAGAACCTTTTGTAGTTTGTTTAGTGAGTGTTAATAGGCTTATATCATCACTAGCAGAACATCAGCAGCAACCAACCAACAATTTGGTGTATGCAAAAATGTATGCATGTGTCCTCCATCTATGCATTTTTGAGGACTAAAATAAATGGAAATGCAGACTTAGTGAACAATTGGCCCGTCTGGAATAGGTGGGCTAGGTCAGGTGGTACTTAGGCTTACTAGACGGTCCGTGAATCTCGCAATACTACTAGTCGATCAGATTAGATAGGTCAATTTTATTGCAATTGTTGTTCACAAAAATGTTTTTGGAGCGTATTTTAAAATATTTTATTTGTTTCACACCAAACTTTAATTTTTGTCTCTTTCTTTATGAAATCTTACATGATCAGCACCCAGGGGCAAGAAGACGGGGTCTGAGTCGGCGGAACCAGAAGAACAACATGCCTCCCAGGGCAAGGACCACTCCTCTACCGAGGGCTCTGCTGCTGGCCCCAGTAAGTCCTCCAGTGGTTAATATTAATAATTATATTTCCCTAACTTTTCCTGCACCTTATTTTTTCCGAACTATTATTTCGGTTTCCTAATTCTATTTTTTACAAATTCTTCTTCGATCTAGACTATCTGTTTCTAAATTCTTGTTATCCCTGCCTCTAACTGCGTCTGCTATGACTCTCTGTACTACTACTATTAGTCTGTCTGTAGCTAAGCTTGCCCAGTTGGCCACTCTTTATTTAAAAGGTTTTAAATAAAACTCAGATTCACCAATAGCTCTAGCCATTGAGTCCAGTCCTTTCGGTTGTCCTCTTCTACTACTTCTAGTCTTCTTAATCTTGAGGCTTTTCGACAATACCCACCAGCAAAATGCCCAACCAGATTTGACTATTATTGATAGGATAGGACATACTACTACTGTTGTAGGGATTCTGCACATACAGAACTTTGCACAAGAAAATAGGACGTTGGTGATGGGAGGTTGGACCTTCCTCACACCTCAATCAGAAGCCACCACAATCCCCTGACCGACTAGTTATAGTGTCTCATTAGCTCTCCGAACCCCCCAAGATACCCAATGAGTAGACAACCCAGAACATAACACTCCGGACCTCTCAGTCGCAGAAGCAATGCACACCCTTTCGCTCACTCACTTGTGTAAGTCCACACCAAATACCACCGAGTCTATGTAAGTTCAAAAGGTTTATTTTCAACTGACAAGCTCTGTACGTTGTTCTATAATGCAGCAGCAACAGCAAAATGCATAAGATTAAAACACTAAACATTGTTACACTTAGTTACACTTACAACTACAAGTCCATAGAAGACAAAAGGCCGAAATCATGATAACTGAACAGTGGTGGAAGAACCACCCTCCCCTTGGTAGGAATATAGTTTATATAAAATTATAAATGAAGATCTCTGAGCGAATTCTGGGGACCCCTCACCTTAGAAGAACCTAGTACTGGTTACATCATAAGCTCTGCAAAGCTCTGGTTCGTAGAAGGGAATCTTCTGTCTGTTATGAGAAAAATGGTGCGCGTTAGTATAGTGCAAGCATTTCTCAGTCGTGCCAAAAAGTGTAGTATTTTTATGGATAAGCAATATGGACTAACACCAGAACTCCATAACAAAGTGGCTTGTTTTTCGACCTTGTACGCAGCGCTCAGACAGTAGCAGTATGAGCTCATGTGGGCTCAAAGGCGTCTTACACAACAAGCTGCGAGGTAACTTGCGCAAAAATAAAAGACACAAAGCTAAAATGGTTGCATGGCTCGGGGTAACTTAGCAAAGACTAGAATGACCCTAGGGACCATATAACACTACTAGTGTCTACTCTACTACCTGATTTGTACTAGTGATGTATGTTGTATATGTATTATGTATGTATTAACTTTTTTTTCAATCTTGCTAGTGAAAAATAGGGGGAGGTGTATATGGCATCTAAAAAATGTGTAATGTTTTTTTCTAGGCGTACTACCGACCACCAGTACCGGGGCCAGCGGCGAAGGTGACGCGGCTGCTGAGGGTGCAGGAGGAGATGCGGCAGTTGCAGGAGGAGCTGCAGGGGGTGAGCCAGCAGCAGTGGCGGGCGGTGGTAAGTTATATTCCTAATCCTTACTTATTGACATTATACTCGCTGCAAGGGTGTAATGTATACTGTACTGTTGAGACTTAAGTAAGAAGTTGTTGTGAACGGTTGAAGAAGACACCCTTTACTTAGCATTAGCAATAGCATTAGCGGCGGGAGTGTACTGTTGAGTAACCAATGGCCTCTTCTATCTGACTTCAACTCAGCTGTGAAAGTTTTATGGAGAAGACTAAAAGTCAGATCAGATGACCTTGATGGATGGGTTGAACGAAAAGGGAAAGAAGGGTGGAAGGAGGAAGGACGGGCGAGATTTAATATTTATGACTGGCAGAGAAGGATACGTGGGATGCATGCATAGGTGGCTGATAGGAATCAGATGCATGGGTGGTGGAATGCCTGAAACTCCCACAAATGTTAGAGGCCGAGGTAGTGGGAGGATAGATACATACCACAAATGTTATGTACTGTGCTTGCTAGTGCTACTGTGCCACTATGTGTAGAATTAATTTGTCTTACTGCTTTGCTAAGAGTATATTTTACAATAGTCTTGTTTTTTCTTCTTGATATAGCTACTCCTTCCAAAGTGAAAGCAGACAGGAAGGAGTTGGCAGCCAAGGCCCGGCGCCGGAAGCTGGAGGCCATACAAACGGAATACCGGCGGCTGGTGGTTCTGGAGGAGGAGGAGGAGGCGGCAGCAGCTGCAGCCTCCTCCAATGCCCCGGGCCCCAGCCACCCCCTCCAGTGTTACGGCGCCACCGTCTGGCAGCCGCCCGCCGCCGCACTTCATTTAATAGCACTGCTGCCCCCTCTGTGGATGCAATTGCCGCGCATTGAAGCGCCGCGTGGCCCGCCTAGAGGAGCGTATTCGTGTCCTGGAGAGGCGAGCCCGCCGATGAACAGACCCTGTTGATTGCCCCTTTTTTATTGCTTATTTTGGTGGGTGGGAATCGGGCGTTGGGGTTTTCACTTTTGGACAATTGGACATTTAATTTGTTGGACTTTTTCGTTCCGGACAATGGACATTGGTTGGGGTTAGGGAGAGGGGTGGGTCAGGTGTTGTTGTGGGATTTTTTTACATAGTTTATTTTTGTTAGGGGATTAAATTATATATTTATACTTTACATACGATGTTGTTAATGTTTTGTGGGTGGGGTTACTGTTTTACGTCACACTGTTTCCTTGCTGGTGCAGGGCCACAGCCAGTGTTTGATTTAAATAATTGGCTGACTTAGTAAGACACAAACAGATAGATGCGGTACCCCTCACTGAGGGACTTGTCCTACTAGTACTGTCAGTCTCTCCTCCTAGTATATGCATTCTGCAACTGGACTCAAAGGGGTGTGTGAAATAGAATTAATGAAAACATTTCCATTATTAATTATGCCTCCCCCAAACTTCTTCTCTTACCTGTGCTTGATGTTTAACTTAGGCACGGCGATGGCTGCATGGTGATGATGGTTTTCTTTCCCAAAATGCCATGGTTGTGGTGGTAGTAGTAGTATAGTAGACCCTGGCAGTAGCATTTGCGAAAAAATGAAAATGAGACAGTCAGTCGTCTGAGAGAGACTGTGGGAGGAGTAGTAGAATGAAGTACAGTATAGAACTTACTGACAAACAATAATATGCCAAAATACAATAAAACATAATGGTGGCGGGGATAGCCTAGTACATAGAGTTACAAACTCTAGCTGTGTCGAGTCACTCGACTAGGCCTACAGTACACTCGACACAAGCGTAACCGTTAGTGCTGTGTAGGAGGATGACAACAAATCCAATCGATGCCGGCAATTAATGCTGATGGATTAGGTTCCTTTGGTAAAAAAATTATCTCGCAAATATACTGCTCATGGGTGGGCAAGCAGAAGAAGATCCTCGCCCTGCCTTGAAATTGAATTAGTGTTGCTTTTGCCACATCCGCCCCAGCAAGCGTGTGATAAATTATTGGTGTACATTTAATTTAGTCACACCTCAATAAGTCACACAGCCCGGGGGAAGAGGGTTAGGGTTTGATGAATGGTTGGGAAGGGGGTTTGGGGAAAGGTTTGACAAAGAAAAACAGTACGCATGGACAACAACAAAACACAATCTTGGCAGATGACCATATCCATAAATCTGTTAAGGGAGAAAAAGGAAATGCATGCATGATGATGATAACTTGATGGTTAATGATAAGTAGTACTTACTAACTACTACTAGACAATTAGACAGTACAGGGCAGCAGTATATTATGCAATTTGCCTTGCCTGTCTGCCCTCCGAGAGACCCGAATTACATACAGTTTCTGTTCTGTTGTACCGGCCCGGGCTTACTATTAAAGATAGCAAAGAAAATTCAAAAATAGCTGTAGGGATGAATTGAATTATAAGCAGAGAGCAAACATAATAATAACAACAACACACAGTAGTAATGATTGAAGACAAAAAATGAATCAAATTATTTAAAAGATGATGAAAGTTGATACTGTTACTGTATGTTATCCTGGTCAAAATGGGGAGTTGCATCTCGGCATTCCTCTTGGTCCTCCCTTCCATGGACGCTCCGGCCATCAATCTTGGGTGACGCCACTGCCTGCCTGGCAGATGTAGATTCATTGGTAAGGTAAGTGTGAGTTGTTTTTCCCAGTATAGCACAGGGTAAGGGCCGGCCTGTAATTGTAGATGGAAAAACAAAAGGGATATTGAAAAATCAAGTAGAAAAAAAATGCATAAATTACGGTGGAGTGCAACAAGAACACTTTCAGAGGCGGCATGGATACATCATGTCTACTCTAGTCTGTTTCCAGCATTAACCTCCAACAACAACAGGACAGAGCAGGCCCATGGCACCCGTGACCCATCCTCCATTTAGCGTACATTTTTTGACAGAGGCAGACAAAGCAGATATACAGCAACATAGCATTTTACAAATTAAGTGACTAAATCAATGCACCGCTGTCAGTCATACCACCACACTCGACTCCACCACTACACAGACATGTAGGTCTGCAGTGGTTGTTGTTGACTTGTTTACCTTTTATGCCACTCGTGAAACGCCCTGAGTTATTCCATCAATCATCTCGGATCCTACTGAGTGACTGCGAAGATATTATGTCACTGTGGTCATCATCATGGTGTGTTGTCCAACTCAGTGTGCAGTGTACAGATTGAGTCCCCTTTCCATATTCAAAATGCAATGGATCGGCCTGCAGTAGAAGTACAAATTTGTTATTAAAAAACAAGAATGGAAACAAACATTGCATTGAGTTACTTTTAGTGTGTAGATTAGATAATAGTACACAATGAATTAACTTCATGCACTACAAACAACAACAACACAAATCACTCAGTCAGCGTCCAATGCATGTCATCATTCATTACCTGTTCCTTCTCATCTTCAGTTAATGGGCAGTCTCTCTCGGCTCGGAAAGGAGGATAGCTATAGTAGTCATCATCATGTTCCACTTCTTTTGGAGAGACTCAACGAGGCAAGATTTTCTTTTTTCTTCTATTATGCTACATCCAATCATCATCTGGCTTGAGGGCAATAGATTTAGGGCGATTCAGGAGGATGGAGGAGCAGGACTCGGAGGAGTGGACTGAAATGCAGACAGCTGAAACTCATATATGGCAATAAAAGACTAGAAGACGGTGGTGATGGATTTGTTGTGATTTGAAGTTTCCAACCAGAAAGACAGACACACAAATAAAAGTAAATAAGGGAGGACGACAGTAAGAAGTGGAAGCCTAGTTGTCAGGGAAGTATAGCTCGTCCTCAAACTCTGGGGGTTCAACCAGAAGTAGGTAATCAGCATCTAACACGCTACTTCCGTCACCTGAGCCGCTGTCCTCATCTTCCTGCGTTGATTCATGTATTGTGTAATTCGGTGGTATAAATTGCTGATTCATTTTGATCATGGTTAACCTCTCCACGTTTTTGGGTGAGAGACTGGTCCTTTTCACTGTTACAATGGAACCAGCAGCACTGAAAACACGTTCAGAAGAGACACTTGCGACAGGGCAAGCCAGATAGTTTATCGCCAGCCTGCTGAGCACTGGCCATTGGCCCCTTTTGCCATACCAATACCGCAATGGGTTTTGATCAATGTAGACCTCTGTTGGGTCATCCAGGTAGGCCTGGACCATCCGGTCAATGTTCAGGGGTGCTACACTTTGTTCGGCCTCTTTTGTCTTTGCATCAGCACTGGACCTAGCAAGTCCTTGCTGTAAATACCAATCCTGTGCCGTTTTTACTGGGGCTGATGATCCGGTTCTTGCTGTTGTCGATAGTGTTGGTGTTGGTGACAGCTGTGAACCAAATGCACTGCCCTCAGGCTCTGAAGTTGAACTTGACGCCGGATGCCCTGCTGCAGTACTTGTTGTGGGTTTGAGTAGCGGGCCTTTAATTACCAGCCGTTCATTTTCCAATTTACTGGCTGCCTCAGCTATCCAAGTTTTGTACCGGGCAACATCCACTTCTGAAAAAGGGAGTAATGTCTTACTGTTCAGTGCCGATTTGTACCGTGGATCCAGAATTGTGGCACAAATGTAATGTTCTTGTGACAAAATCTTAGTTTGCACCCTTGCATTTTCAGTTAAGCGACATGATAAGCTCTCCACCAACTCATATGCTTCTTTTTTTCCTCCACACCTATGTACGCTTCAGACACCTCCTTCAGCTGTTGCTCTAGCATGTGCAACAATGGGATAGCTTGGCCCATAGTACAGTCCTCCTTGCTGACTTCACGTGTGAAGACCTCGAAAGGAAGAAGCATCTCTGTCAGGCATTTAACTAGGCACCATTGGTCCATCTGAAGGGTCATGCCTTTCACAGTAGCATCCGCCCTTCGCATGACATATTCATTGATTGGTCTGTACTGCTCAAACAGACGGTCAAGCATGTAATACGTTGAGTTCCAACGTGTTGCCACCTCCTGGATGAGTGCTTTGACTGGCATTCTATAGTCACGTTGAATGATCCTCAGCTGCTTCCGGGCTTTAAAAGAATGGCTGAAATGAGTGCATATTCTGCGGCAGGTGGTCAGTAAGTTGCTGACTATGGGTTCTTTTTTCAGAAAGTCTTGAACTATAATGTTAATGCAGTGCGCCAAACACGGGACCCTGAAATAGGCACCAACCTCCATGGCCTTAAGTACATTACTGCCATTATCCGTGGCAACAAAACCAATGTTAAGCCCTCTTGGGCGCAGCCATTCAAAGACCTTGCTGTTAAACTCTTCCAAAATGTTTGCAGCAGTATGAGATTTCTCCATGGCGAACATGGCTACAGTTGCATGTTTCCGAGTAGCATTAAAAATCTCAGCTGTGTCAACAGCACCTACTTCAGATAGCTTTTCTCTAACCCCCACAAAAGAGACCCAGTGTGCAGTGATGCACATGTAATCAGTGGCTTGGCAACTGGTCCACATGTCTGTTGTCAGGTGGATTTTGTGAACAGCACTCTGCTGCAAAGCTTGTCCAACCAATTCCAGCACATCGTGATGTAGTGCTGGAACAGCAACTCTGGCGAAATAGGACCGGCTGGGAACCTTCCATTTAGGGCAGATGGCTGACACAAATTCAAGGAAACCCACCCCTTCCACAAATGAAAAAGGGAGAAGGTCCAGCGCTAACATTTTAGCCAGCTTCGCATTGTACAACCGTGCCGTTGGGTGGTTGCGTTGGTACTGCCCCTCCGACCTAAGCATGCTGTCAATGGTAGGCTGGAATATTTTCCTTTGTGGTGCAGCTGTCTTCTTGAACCCAGTTAGGCTCAACGACGACGCACTTTTTCTCATTGCAGTACTCGGTTGCCTTGGTGTCTCAGGCTGACTCTTACTACGGTGCCACTGAGATGTTGCTGAGGATGTGGGCGGTACCACTACACTGCTGGGGATAGGGCTAGAAATGTCTCCCTCTTGTTGACCTTCCACCGCGATCATATCTTCCCCTACTTCTTCATCCCCAACAACAGCAATGGGTCCAGTTTTACTTTTTTCTAAGTGAAGTAGGTGAGCCTCCCACTTGATACTGTGGTGTTTTTTGAGATGACTTGTTTGTCCTCCGGTACCATAGTTTGTACCAAGCTTACCCCGCCTAACAGCCTGCCGACAAATTGAGCATATAGCAATGTTCTCCTCCTTACTGCTAACCGAAAAGAAGTCCCAAACTGGGGAGGAGAACTTTCTGGCGCTGCTGGAGGTGCCACTTTCAATACCAGATGAACTGGAGGGTGTGCCTGGAATTTGACTCTGTGCAGTTACATTACCACTACCTACTGAGGTGGTGGTTGAGCTGGATGTAGGTCCCTGCCGGGCCTTTGCAAAGGCAAATATGGAAGCTGGAGGTCGTGTTGGTGTTACCTGTGTTGGTGGTATCCGTGCTACATCCCTCGCAGCGATTTTGGATAGTCTAATAATGTTGGTCTCCATCTCCTCTGGCCCGGGAGTGATGTTCATGATGACTGGCTCTTCATCATCATCACCCCCTCGTCTACATCTACCTCCATAACTCTAAGGCTTTCTGGAACCTTCCTTTTCACTAGCCTTGTCTTGTGGCGTGCATCACTCTCAGACTGAGCTGGTGGCTTCCAAGTGGCATCTAGATCATCAGAAGCGGGGCTTGAAGAAGAAGTTGATGGACTAACCCTCCTTTTCCTTGCTGGGGGTCTGGAAGACAATGGATCTTCTGAAACAGTGGCTTGCTCCTCTTCGTCTGCAAAAAGCTCGATTTCCTGAACTGCCCCTACTTCAGGTGGAACAACTACTATTGTGGGCTGTGGTTGCGGCTGTGGTTGCGGCTGCGGCTGTGGTTGCGGCTGCGGCTGTGGTTGCGGCTGTGGTTGCGGCTGTGGTTGCGGCTGTGGTTGGGGCTGTGGTTGCGGCTGTGGTTGGGGCTGTGGTTGGGGCTGTGGTTGCGGCTGTGGTTGCGGCTGCGGTTGCGGCTGTGGTTGGGGCTGTGGTTGTGGCTGCGGTTGTGGCTGTGGTTGCGGCTGTGGTTGCGGCTGTGGTTGCGGCTGTGGTTGCCCACTTATCTGCTGAGTTTCCGCCTGCGAGTGCGTGGATTGGGTACTACTTTGCGATAATGACATTTCAACATCACTGCTCGTTAGTAGACTGGCTACCTCTGCCACACTCATGGGCTTGGGCCTAGGTTGGTGGGGTGGGCCCGCTGATGCGGAGGTGCTGCTCCCAGCTTGGTCCCCGCCGGACACCGCTGCTGCAGGCGTAAGTTTTTTTCTCCCAAAAAACACATCGGGCGGCACACCAGTCTTGGCAAGTGCCACTTCCTTCTTCTGTTCCTTCTTCTTCTCACTGGCAACTTTCTTGGTACTGGAGGACCTGGTACCTTTCTTTGGGGCCATCTTCTTCAGATGTCAGCAGGACGCAGGTGCACAAGTTGCAGAGATGTCTGTGGTCACACGTGGACGTGACGTGGTGCGCAGCAGGACTTCTGTCTGGCAGTACAACGGGTGATGATGATGACACCTCCTCCTCTGTCTTTTTGTGCACCTAAAAGCAAAGAAGCCAGGAGAAGAACATCAGTGAAATGTTGCATTTGTTGTTGTGGTTCAATTACTACTAGTACAAACAAACAAATAAAATATATAACTTAGTGTAGCCATTTGTGAGACTTTGTCAACAAGGGCTTTCATGGTATACTGTGTACACTCTCAGGAAGGATAGGAAAGAAGAGGAACAACAACAAAAATACAAATGTAATGGAAGTGGACCCTGTTTGGCATTAAATTATTTGCTCATCACATCATTCAGGGAGCTGCAGCTGGCAAAGGGGATGGATGGAAGCAGTAAGCCAAGAGGAAAACCATGCAGGCCTAAATGGCAAAAGCAGCACACTTATAACTCCCACCAGAAATGGCCACCAGCCACATGGACACTCACAAATCACAAGCAACAAGCAGGAGGCCTGGAAAACAATGTACTGAAAACAGGCCTATAATAGCCAGGCAAAGGCTGCATGCTAAACCACACTGCTTTGCCTGTAATGCAATAAAATGCAAAAACGAAAATCCACAGGGCTAAACAAGGCCTGCAAGGTACACAACACACCGCACACAGAACAAAGGCATTTATTTAACACACACCCAAACACTGAAATACACCCAAAAATACACATTTTGCAATTCAATCCAATGCCATCCATGCCCTAAATGATGTTTAAATTCAACAGAACACACAGAAACAGTTGTTTCATGCACCCCTGACTACCTCTGAGCCTACTGGATGAAAGGCCTGTTGGCAGACTAGGCCACAAGCTTGCAGGCCTATGGATAAAAGCACACTACCGGGCTTCAAAATGGCCACCAGCCACATGGCCAGGCCCACAACAACAAGAAACTGAAGACAGACAATGCAGGCCTATGGCAAAAAGCACACTGCCTGGCTTCAAAATGGCCTTAAGGCCTCATGGCCAGGCCCACCACAACAAGAAAATGAAGACAGACAATGCAGGCCTATGGCAAAAAGCACACTGCCTGGCTTCAAAATGGCCTCCAGCCTCATGGCCAGGCCCACAACAACAAGAAACTGAAGACAGACAATGCAGGCCTATGGCAAAAAGCACACTGCCTGGCTTCAAAATGGCCGCCAGCCTCATGGCCAGGCCCACAACAAGAAGCCTAGGCCACAAAGGAAACACATGCAGGCCTATATGGCAAAAGCAGCACACTTATAACTCCCACCAGAAATGGCTACCAGCCACATGGACACTCACAAATCACAAGCAACAAGCAGGAGGCCTGGAAAACAATGTACTGAAAACAGGCCTATAATAGCCAGGCAAAGGCTGCATGCTAAACCACACTGCTTTGCCTGTAATGCAATAAAATGCAAAAACGAAAATCCACAGGGCTAAACAAGGCCTGCAAGGTACACAACACACCACACACACAACAAAGGCATTTATTTAACACACACCCAAACACTGAAATACACCCAAAAATACACATTTTGCAATTCAATCCAATGCCATCCATGCCCTAAATGATGTTTAAATTCAACAGAACACACAGAAACAGTTGTTTCATGCACCCCTGACTACCTCTGAGCCTACTGGATGAAAGGCCTGTTGGCAGACTAGGCCACAAGCTTGCAGGCCTATGGATAAAAGCACACTACCGGGCTTCAAAATGGCCACCAGCCACATGGCCAGGCCCACAACAACAAGAAACTGAAGACAGACAATGCAGGCCTATGGCAAAAAGCACACTGCCTGGCTTCAAAATGGCCTCCAGCCTCATGGCCAGGCCCACCACAACAAGAAACTGAAGACAAACAATGCAGGCCTATGGCAAAAAGCACACTGCCTGGCTTCAAAATGGCCTCCAGCCTCATGGCCAGGCCCACAACAACAAGAAACTGAAGACAGACAATGCAGGCTTCTGGCAAAAAACACACTGCCTGGCTTCAAAATGGCCGCCAGCCTCATGGCCAGTCCCACAACAAGAAGCCTAGGCCACAAAGGAAACACATGCAGGCCTATATGGCAAAAGCAGCACACTTATAACTCCCACCAGAAATGGCTCCCAGCCACATGGACACTCACAAATCACAAGCAACAAGCAGGAGGCCTGGAAAACAATGTACTGAAAACAGGCCTATAATAGCCAGGCAAAGGCTGCATGCTAAACCACACTGCTTTGCCTGTAATGCAATAAAATGCAAAAACGAAAATCCACAGGGCTAAACAAGGCCTGCAAGGTACACAACACACCGCACACAGAACAAAGGCATTTATTTAACACACACCCAAACACTGAAATACACCCAAAAATACACATTTTGCAATTCAATCCAATGCCATCCATGCCCTAAATGATGTTTAAAATTCAACAGAACACACAGAAACAGTTGTTTCATGCACCCCTGACTACCTCTGAGCCTACTGGATGAAAGGCCTGTTGGCAGACTAGGCCACAAGCTTGCAGGCCTATGGATAAAAGCACACTACCGGGCTTCAAAATGGCCACCAGCCACATGGCCAGGCCCACAACAACAAGAAACTGAAGACAGACAATGCAGGCCTATGGCAAAAAGCACACTGCCTGGCTTCAAAATGGCCTCCAGCCTCATGGCCAGGCCCACCACAACAAGAAACTGAAGACAGACAATGCAGGCCTATGGCAAAAAGCACACTGCCTGGCTTCAAAATGGCCTCCAGCCTCATGGCCAGGCCCACAACAACAAGAAACTGAAGACAGACAATGCAGGCCTATGGCAAAAAGCACACTGCCTGGCTTCAAAATGGCCACCAGCCTCATGGCCAGGCCCACAACAAGAAGCCTAGGCCACAAAGGAAACACATGCAGGCCTATATGGCAAAAGCAGCACACTTATAACTCCCACCAGAAATGGCTACCAGCCACATGGACACTCACAAATCACAAGCAACAAGCAGGAGGCCTGGAAAACAATGTACTGAAAACAGGCCTATAATAGCCAGGCAAAGGCTGCATGCTAAACCACACTGCTTTGCCTGTAATGCAATAAAATGCAAAAACGAAAATCCACAGGGCTAAACAAGGCCTGCAACACACCACACACAACTAAGGCATTTATTTAACACACACCCAAAAAACTGAAATACACCCAAAAATACACATTTTGCAATTCAATCCAATGCCATCCATGTGCCCTAAATGATGTTTGAAATAAATAAATACATCACACAGCAAAGGAACAGTTGTTTCATCATGTTTCATCATGCACCCACCCATGACTAGCTCTGGGCCTACTGGCTACCCACAACTATTTATTTTTAAAAATGATGAAAAGTACCAAAATTGTAGTTGCAGCAACTGCAATGCCCCAATCAAACAACACCAACTTACTTGTAAAATCTCAAATCCCAAAAGTCCTCAAATCCAATGATAATGATGCAGCAGACACAAAGAGTGATCCTTCCAGCTCAAATCCAAATGAAAAATGAACAGGAGATGGACAAAGCACTGGGAGGAGCCTGCTGGACAGGAACAGGAAGTAGGAGACTCTGTGGCACTTCCTCCCTCTCCCCCAAAAACATTTGACAAAAAAGGACAGCCAAATATCAATCTGAGGAGTTTTTTTCATCCAAATCATCATTTTATAGAAGGTTTTATGTGCTCGAGATATTATTCTTCTCCAGATTGAAAATTTTGCGTGTTCGGGGACATCACGAGCTTTACCAACATTCTGCCGGATGTCCGATGGCGCGCCCGAATGACGTGTTCGCGATCGCAATCTCTCTCGCGGTGCACGATGGCGCGGCGAATGACGTGTTCGCGATCGCACACTCTCGCGGTGCACGATGGCGCGGCGAATGACGTGTTTGCGAACGCAAACTCTCGCGGGATCGCGCGGCCGGCTACCGAAATCTCGTGACGCACGCGAACGGATAGGAAAACTCGTCGGCGAACGCAGGAATCCCGGTAAGTCGCTATCGCGCGCGCTAGAACGCATTTTTAAAGCGCGAACAAGAAAATAATTCCGCTACGCCACGGATCGCTGAATTGTTGGCAATTCCGCGTTCTCCACGGAACGCGAAATTGCCTAAATTCCGCAAATTCCGCAAGCGGAGCGGAATTGGATGCCCAGGGTTACAAAGGACAGGACCAGGAAGTTGGAGACTCTGGGCAACTTCCTTCCTCTTGAAAAAAATTGTAAAAAAAAAAAAAGTGACCCCTTGCTCACAAAACTACATGTAAATGACAACCTGAGGAGTTTTTTGAGCAAAATGAACTGAAATCAACATTTTTGAGAAGGTTTTATGCTGCTCGAGAGATATTCTTCGACCAGATTGTAAATTCTGCGTGTTCGGCATCGCGATCTTCACGAAAAGTCGTTATCTGCGCACGCGACAATGTATATTGAGCGCGTGAAGAAGATAAAAGTGTAACTCCGCGTTGTCGCGCAGTGCGGAGTTGCCCAAAGTCCGCGAGCTGAACGCCCAGGGTTACCTACTGGCTGAAAAGGCCTATTTATTTAACACACACCCAAAAACTGAAATACCACCCCAAAACCCACATTTTGAAATTCAATCCCATGCCATCCATGGCCTAAATGATGTTTACAATTCAACAGACAACACAGAAACAGTTGTTTCATGCACCCATGATGACTACCTCTGGGCCTACTGGCAGACTAGGCCGCAAGCTTGGAGGCCTATGGCAAAAGCACAGTGGCTGGTCCCACAAAATGGCCGCCACCAAACATGGCCAGGCCACCCACAATAACAAGAAAGTGAAGACAGACAATGCAGGCCTATGGCAAAAGCACACTGCCTGGATGGCTCCACAAAATGGCCGCTAGCTTCCCACAACAAAAAGAAAGTGAAAACAGACAATGCAAGCCTATCGCAAAAGCACACTGCCTGCCTTCACAAAATGGCTGCCACCCACATGGCCAGGCCACAACAACAAGAAGCATAAGCCAAGGGGAACAAAGGAAAGACATGCAGGCCTAAAGGGAAAAAGCAGCACACTACTAAACTACCACCACAAAATGGCCACCAAGCCACGTGGTCACTCACAGTCACAACAGGCCATGGAAAACAATGAACTCAAGCAGGCCTATAATATGGCCAGACAAAGGAGGCCTGCTAAACAACACAGCTTTAATACAAAAACTGCAAAAATGAAAATCCACAGGGCTACGAAAGGTTGGAAAGTTACACAACAAGCACACACATACATCCAACAAAGGTATTTATTTATTAACACACACCCAAAAAGTGAAATACACCCCAAAAACCACATTTAGCAATTCAATCCAATGCCATCCATGCATGCCCTAAATGATGTTTAAATTCAACAGACACCACAGAAACAGTTGCTCTCATGGGCACCTCATGAGTACCTCTGGGCCTACTGGTCGAAATTACAATCAAAGAAAAACAACTAGGCCCCTACTGAAACTACAGGCCACCCACAACAATAAATTTTAAAAACGAATGAAAATCCCAAAATAAATGTAGGTACAAACAATGCCCCAATGAAACAAACAAGTACACCAATTCTCCAACTTACTTGTAAAATCTCAAATCCAAAAGTCCTCAAATCCAATCCAATGATATGATGCAGCAGACAGACACAAAAAGTGATCCTTCCAGCTCCAAATCCAAATGAAAGTGAACAGCACAAGGACAAAGCACTGGGAGGAGCCTGCTGGACAGGAACAGGAAGTTTGAGACTCAGGGGCACTTCCTTCCTCTTGAAAAAAAAGTAAAAAAAGAAAAAGGACTCCTTGCACAAAAAACTACAGTCAAATCACAATCTGAGGAGTTTTTTGGAGCAAAATCATCATTTTCGAGAAGGTTTTATGATGCTCGAGAGATATTCTTCGCCAGATTGCAGTTTCTTCGTGTTCGGGATCGCGATCTTACCAACACTGCCACCGGAAGTCAGATGGCGCGTCCGAATGACGTGTTCGTGTTCACACACTCTCGCGGGATCGTGCGGCCGGATACCAAATCTCGTGGTGCACGCGAACGGATAGAAAATCTCGTCGGCGAACGCAGAATCCCGGTAAGTCGTTACCGCGCGCGCGACAACGCATATTGAGCGCGCGAAGAAGAAAAACAACTACGCTACATTGCAGATTGCGTAGTGTTTGGTAACTACGCATTCTACGCGAACCGCGAAGTTGCTGAAACTCCGCAAACTCCGCGAGCGTAGCGTAGTTCGCCGCCCAGGGTTAATGTTAATGCAGTGCGCCAAACACAGGACCCTGTAATAGCCACCATCGTACATGGCCCTAACTATATTACTGCCATTGTCCGTGGCAACAAAACCAATGTTAAGGCCTCTTGGGTGCAGCCATTCAAAGAACTTGCTGTTAAACTCTTCCAAAATGTTTGCAGCAGTATGAGATCTCTCCATGGCGAACATGGCTACAGTTGCATGTTTCCGAGTGGCATTAAAAATCTCGGCAGTGTCAACACCTACAGATCTCTTTTCTCTAACCCCCGCAAAAGAGATCCAGTGAGCAGTGATGCACATGTAATTAGTGGCTTGGCAACTGGTCCACATGTTAGTTGTCAGGTGGATAGTGTGAACAGCACTCTGCTGCAAAGCTTGTTCAAAGCAATCCCAGCATGTCGTGATGTAGTGCTGGAACAGCAACTCTGGCAAAATAGGACCACCTGGGAATCTTCCATTTTGGGCAGATGGCTGCCACAAATTCAAGAAAACCCACCCCTTCCACAAAAGAAAAAGGGAGAAGGTCCAGCGCTAACATTTTAGCCAGCTTCGCATTGTACAAATGTGCCGTTGGGTGGTTGCGTTCGTACTGCCCCTCCGACCTAAACATGCTGAGAATGATAGCCTGGATTTTTTTCTTTTCTGGCGCCACTGATGCAGGTAACATCTTCTTGACGCCAGATGTTGTTAGGCTCAAGACACGTTTCATTGCAGTACTCTCTTGCCTGGGACCCCTTGGTGTCTCAGCCTGACTCTTACTCTTGTACCACTGCGATGTTGCTGATGCGGATCTGGCCGGTACCACTGCACTGCTGGGGACAGGGCTACTTTGTGTACCAGAGAAAATGTCTTCCTCTTGTTCACCTTCCACCGTGATCGGATCTTCTACTCCTTCATTCCACCAACAACAATGGGTGCAGTTTTTTGGCCGCTAAGGTGCGCCTCCCACTGGATCATGTGGTGTTTTTTCAGATGGGTTGTTTGGCCTCCGGTACCATAGTTTGTACCAAGCTTACCCCGACTAACACCTTGTCTACAAATGGAGCATATCACAATGTTCACCTCCTTCCTGCTAACCGAAAAGAAGTCCCAAACTGGGGAGGTCAACTTTCTGGAGCTGCTGGTGCCACTTTCAATGCCGGATGAACTGGTAGGTGGGCGTGGAGTTTGAATCTCTGTAGTACCTACTTCTACTGCGGTGGTTGTGCTGGATGTGGGTAGCTGCTGGGCCTTTGCAAATGCAAATATAGAAGCTGGAGGTCGTGTTGATGTTATCTGTGTTGGTGGTATCTGTGCCACTTCCCTCACAGCAATTTGAGATGGGGTAAGGTCGGTCTCCACTGGGGCGGGACTAATGTCCATGATGACTGGCTTGTCATCATCATCTTCCTCTTCTACTACATCTACCTCCATAACTCTAAGACTTTCTGCAACCTTCCTTTTCCCTAGCATTGTCTCGTGGCGTGTCTCACTCTCAGACTGAGGTGGTGGCTTCCAAGTGCCGTTTAGTTCATCAGAAGGGGGACTTGCAGAAGAACTTGATGGACTAACCCTCCTTTTCCTTGCTGGGGATCTGGAAGACAATGGATCTTCTTAAAGAGTGGCTTGCTCTTCTTCTTCCTCTGCAGGAAGCTCGATTTCCTGAACTGCCCCTACTTCGGGAGGAACAACTACTATTGTGGGTGGTGGTTGCGGCTGTTGTTGTCCACTTATCTGAGTTTCCTGCGTTGATTGGGTACTACTTTGTGATAACGATAAGTCAATTTCAACATCACTGCACGTTGGTGTTGTTGTGATTAGACTGGCTGCCTCAGCGACAGACATGGGCTTGGGCCTAGGTTGGTGGGGTGGGTCCACTGATGCGCGGGTGCTGCTCCCAGCTTGCTTCCCGGACACCGCTGCTGCAGGCGCAATTTTTTGTTTCCCAAAAAAGATCTTGGGCGGCACACCAGTCTTGGTAAGTGGCAGTTCCTTCTTCTCACTGGAAACTTTCTTGGTACTGGAGGACCTGGTACCTTTCCTTCGGGCCATCTTCTTCAGATGTCAGCAGCACACAGTGGCACAAGTTGAAGAGATGTCTGTGGTTACACGTCATGTGACGTCGTGCGCAACAGGACTTCTGTCTGGCAGTACAATGGGTGATGACGCCTCCTCCTCTTTTGTGCACCTAAAAGCAAATAAGCAAGAAGAATATCAGTGAAACATGGCATTTGTTGTTGTGGTTCAATTACTCTAGTACAAACAAACAATTATAATAGATATCTTAGTGTGTGGTCACACTTGTTAGTGTTATTATTAATATTATTACATTTTATTAAATCAGTTATTAAAAAAACATAACAACAGTGTAGCCATTTGTGAGACTTTGACAACAAGGGCTTTCATGGTGTACTGTGTACACTCAGGAAGGATAGGAAAGAAGAAGAACAAAAACAAAAATACAAATGTAATGGAACCTGTTTGGCATTGTGCATCACGTGGGATGCAGCATTCAGGGAGCTGCAGCTGGCAATAGGGATGGAAGCAGTAAGCCAAGAGGAACAAAGGAAAGACATGCAGGCCTATGGCAAAAGCAGCACACTAACTACCACCACAAAATGGCCACCAGCCACATGGTCACTCACAACAAGCAGGAAGCCTGGAAAACACTGAACTCAAGCAGGCCTATATGGCCAGAAAAAGAAGGCATGCTAAAAAACACAGCTTTAATACAACAATGCAAAAACGTAAATCCACAGGGCTAAAAAAGGTTTGCAAGTTACACAACAACCACACCACACACATCCAACAAAGGCATTTATTTAACACAGGGAAAAATTAAATACCCCAAAAAACACATTTTGCAATTCAATGCAATGCCATCCATGACCTAAATGATGTTTAAATTCAACAGACACCACAAAAACTGTTGCTTCATGCACCCATAATGAGTAGCTCTGAGCCTATTGGTTGGAAAACCCATTGGCAGACTAGGCCACATAGTGAATCAATTCAAATCAATAATATTGCAAATGTATTAGAAAATGTAGTGAACTGTGCTGTATTTTTTTGCTGGGTAAAAGAAGAAAAAATTGCATGCAAAACAACAACAAGGCATGGCCACCACAAAGAAATCTTGCAGGTCTGATGCAGAAGCACACTGGCTGCCTTCACAAAATGCCGCCAGCCACATGGCCAGGCCACCACAACAACAAGAAAGGGAGGACAGACAATGCAGGCGTATGGCAAAAGCACACTGGCTGCCTTCACAAAATGGCCGCCAGCCACATGGGCAGGCCACAGCAACAAGAAGCAGTAAGCCAAGAGGAACAAAGGAAAGACATGCAGGCCTATGGCAAAAGAAGCACACTAACTACTACCACAAAATGACCACCAGCCACATGGTCACTCACAACAAGCAGCCAGGAAAACAGTGAACTCAAGCAGGCCTATATGGCCAGACAAAGGAGGCATGCTAAACAGCACAGCTTTAGTGCAACAATGCAAAACGAAAATCCACAGGGCTAAAAAAGGTTTGCAAGTTACACAACAACCACACCACACACATCCAACAAAGGCATTTATTTAACACACACAAAAAAAGTGAAATACCCAAAACAAAACATTTTGCAATTCAATCCAATGCCATCCATGCCCTAAATGATGTTTAAATTCAAAAGACACCACAGAAACAGTTGTTTCATGCACCCATGAGTAGCTCTGGGCCTACTGGCTGCAAGGCCTATTGTCAGACTACTGGGCTAGTGAATTAAATAAATATTGCAAAATAATTTCAAAAGTTGGAGAAAATACAGTGAACTGTGAAACATGTTTCCTTTATAAAAGATGAAAAATTACTTAAAAAGAAACAACTAGGCTCCTACTGAACTACAGGCCACCCACCACAATAACTAAAAAAAAAACGATGAAAAGTAAAAAAAAATGTAGGTGCAATGCCCCAATCAAACAAATAACCCCAATCTTCCAACTTACTTGTGAAATCTCAGATTCAAAACTCCTCAAATCCAATGATATATGATGCAGCAGGCACAAAGAGTGATCCTTCCAGCTCCAAATCCAAATGAAAAGTGAACAGGAGATGGACAAAGCACTGGGAGGAGCCAGCTGGACAGGAACAGGCTGTTGGAGTCTCTGGGGCACTTCCTTCCACTTAAAAAAAAAAGTTAAAAAAAAGTAAAAGGACTCCTTGCACAAGAAAGTACAGCCAAATGTCAATCTGAGGAGTTTTTTTAATCCAAATCATCATTTTGAGAAGGTTTTGATGCTGCTCGAGAGAGATTCTTCTCCAGATTGCAAATTCTGCGTGTTCGGGATCGCGATCTTCGCAAAACTTCTGCCGGAAGTCCGATGGCGCACCTGAATTACGTGTTTACAATCGCACACTCTCGCAGCACCGTGCAGCCGGCTACCAAATCTCGTGGTGCTCGCGAACAGATAAAGACTGCTTCCCCTACTGTTACACTGAGAATACCCAGAACAAGCCCAAATGTATGATAAGCTATGACCTACACTACTCATATTTTATTAATAATTGTACAAATGTTTTTCTCTTTTTTTTTTTTCTATCTCTCCTCGCCTCTCTTGTCCATCTAGGTAACTACACTTACAGGTTTCTATTGCAAGGTTTAAAACTTCAATGCTATATATATATTTTTGATCCGTTCTGGTACTGTTTATTGCGACATCTCTATGTATATGTGAAGCGCTCTGATACCCTTTTCTGGGTCTTGTTCGCGCAATATAAAACACTAAATAAATAAATAAATAAATGGGAAATATCGTCGGCGATCGCAGGCATCTCGGTAAGTCGCTCCCGGGCGTGCGAAAATGCATTTTGAGAGCGCGAACACAAAAAAAACTCTGCTCTGCTGTGGAGCGCAGAGTTTTTGGTAACTCCGCTTTCTACGCAGAACGCGGAGTTGCCAAAAATCTGCAAACTCCGCAAGCGGAGCAGAGTTTACACCCAGGGTTAGTATTTAGGGCATTGAGCAGGCCATTTCTCCTCAGCTACACCAAACTGGTTCTGGGACCACCTCCTCCTCCCACCAAGCTGGTACCCAACTGCTTACAGAGGGCCTGAAAAGCAAAGGCCTTCCTTTCCTCATGTCTCCCCCTACACTTAACTGTGAGTGGGCAGGCCTTGTCCTTGCCCCTTTGAAGTAAATTAAGGTCCTGAATCCTCCCAACTGCTCTTTCTGGCTTATAGATGTCACACACCTTACACCATGCCCATCCTTCACAACACACCAGCTTTCTTACCTTATTATGGTCAAACACTGGCAGGGGCTGCTCCTGGCACGCTAAAGCAAATTAGCCTCCAAGAGCTTTGGGCAAGGAAAAGGCAACTTTCTAAAGTTAGGTTTCCCTAATAATTGTTAAAAATCTGACAACACAATTAAATTGGATGTTTATTAAATAGTAACTGAAACATTTCTCTAGTTTGTGCCAAATCTGAGATAGCAAAATGAACACATTAATCTTCACTCTAGTTTTCCCTGTAGTTCAGCCAGAGCTTTGCACAGTGAAAATATATTTTAGGGGCATGTAGACTACAACATATACATAGGAGTGATATTAATTTTAAAAGTGGTAATTTTGACAGATTGGACTGCAGCTTTAAACTTCAGATGTCAGACTACATTGGTAAGCCTGAAGTCACATTTTCCTTGTTACCCTAATGGATGGCACATGTTTTAAGGGTCAGAGTACATACACTGGGCAATGAATGGCACCAACCCAGTGTGCAATCTAAAAACCAGCAATAGCATTCCGACAAAAATAGGGGTGACCGCACAAAAAGGGGCATTTTCTCACATTATTGAAAAGACTTAAATTAACTAAAGCTAATGGAGATGTGCATTTTCCTAATTTTGCTACACTATTCATGCTTTCTCGCTCAAAAATGTGAGGCTATGGTTGACTGATGGTAGTTTCTTGATTCACATATTTGGTTAAAATCAGAAAACAACTTCATGCAATGAACTAGTTTTAAAGAAATTTTACATATGTATCAAAACCCTCATAATATAAATAATTATTTTATTAAATTTGCTTGTTCTATATTTTTGAAAGATTTGAAGGAAATGGAACAATTAATTAATTCCTTAATTGTTACACTATCAATATTAAGACTAATAATCCAGTTATTAATTTGCTGAAAACATAGAAATACAAAGGCGGTATTTGGGTTCATCCAATATTATAAGACTAAGATAGTTTGTTTTGATTATGTAAATAATGTGTATAATGTATCGTCTTCTTTTGAGTGTCAGTTTAATGAATCATTACAACTATTAAATCCCTTCACTTTCTTATGGACATTCATGGATTTTGCACATTTCTTCTATCAACATTATTACACAACAAAATATTTGTCCCAAAGCTTTGATATGTACAAAGTCCTTAAATACTCTCCTACTATTAGGAAAAAAGTAAAATACTGAACTATTATGAAAATTAACCTAAACTGTAACATTTCTGTTCAAATTTGCTGTTGTCAAGGATTTCAGTCAATTTCTAGAGCAGAAAATAGAACTCAACCTAATTTTTGATTTTTAATAGATTATACTCAACTCTGGCTATGCTAAGTAAAATGAAGGTTTTAACTGATAGAAAATGTCTCTTTAAAGTTCTAATGTGACTTTAAGTCATATGTTGTTTCATGCTTTCATATTTGTACTTATTGTTTAAGTGTGTAGGCTCAGATTAATGACATTTTTAATTTCGCCCTGTCATTATTGTTCCCCAATATTATTCTAGATTCCTTACCAGAAGATCAGATTGATTCTGGTTTAAGTGGTAAAAGTCTACACTTTCTATTAGCTACTACTTTGCAGAGTGCCATTTGACATAATTATAGATTAAAAACATAATTGTCTCTTCATTGGCAGTTAAGGGAGATATGTTGTGGTGACCCTTAAAATCCTAATCATTTACGCCTGGACATTGTAATAGGGAGACACGTAAATGTTCTCTCTTTTTGTCTACTTTTTTAGCTTTTTATTACTTACATCATCTTAATTGTTTATGTATACTGTATACCATTCTTTCCATATTCGCTTTCCTCTCTATGGTGTTATCTTCCTTTCTTGTATAAAATAGAACATTTTAAAAATTATTTTGCTATATAATATAACTTGGTACACATAAAATGTATTGTTAGTATCTTATTGCCAAATTATTTAAAGGCTTTTATTTATATTGGATAAATCCAAGACATAAATATATTTATCTCTTTACATCGTGTGATATCTGCAACCAGAGGTGCTTCATATACATTTTATAATATATTTAAATAATTCCATTTGTACACAAGAGCAGGCAAAGTCTGATCTGTGTGAACAAAACAAGCTTGTTGGTAGCTACCAGAAGGAGCAGTCTTGCAAGGTTGAGAAGTTAGAATCAAGCAGGAAGATTACTGAGCTCGAAAATATTTCAGCATCAGAATTTGTAAAGGATGTTAAGAGAGTTAACTTATTTTCAAAGACAGTAGTGGAAGAGGCACAACAATGTCCACATGGATAGTTGCAATAGTAACATATACAAACATTTCAAAAGTTTAGAAATTGCTAAATTGCCTCTAAAGGATACAAAGAGTATGCTTTATTAAATCTCTAACTAAAAGAGGTCTTGATAATGAGTAAGCCATCTGGTTGAGAGGTGTTACCATGTGGATTTTATCAAGTGTGTAAGAAGGATATTTAGCAAGTTTTTAAAATCATGTTCAATCTCTACCACAATCAGCAAGAAAGGATTAAAATATCTGGATTTCTGTGCCAATTGCCATCAGATCTACTCAATGAATGGAAAGTAAATATAATTTTCATTAGTCATGTTAAAACATTACAGTGAGTCATTAGTTCAGATTGCAGGCTGGGCAACTGTGTGACAAATTGAGAATGTTTTAGATCTAATACATAGAGTGCACCACAAAGATTCTAGATGTTGGGCTTAATGTGAGATATGGAAATGCATTTGAAATGGTCAAAATAATATCTTCTTGTCCTACTTCTACACAATTTATATTCTTTAATCAGTTCGTTGATGTTTGGCTTAATGTTAGATATGAAGAATGCATTTGGTTAAAAAAAGATAAAAGCAGATAAACATTCAAAAGTCATGAAGTACAAACAACTTCAGTAACTATGTTGAATAACGTGTGCAAATTATAAAACAGTACACATTACAATATACGTAATGGACATAGTTAAGATACATAACATTTAATACACAGTCTGCTTGATTTTCCAAAGTATGTCAATTGATTGAACTTCCTTAGACCAGTTTCAATAATAATCACATTGCTGTACTTTACTTTACATTCACAGTCCGCTTTATATCTTTATATTTCGAATGATAGCAATTGTTACTTTAATTTGCTTCCCAATGTAATCACATAATTGATGACAAAGGATCATATTCACATTAAGAAGCATTTAAAATAATGCACTTGCTTGAAGCAATAACTCAGCGAAAATAAAAATAAAACCCATATGCATTTAGAAAGTCACAATTGTAAGACAGCTTAATTCTATGTAAGAGGATAACTGCCCTTTCATTAATTTGGTTCATAATCACCAAGAAGAGAGAATTTAATATTTACAAACAGAATATGAAACAGAGGGAATGTTTGAAGATTTCATAAAATACTTAATTTTCCTGTGGTCCATTATACAAGTTGACGTAAAAATAGGCGCAAGACAGCTCCGAAAATAACCCCATAAGTGAGACAAAATAAAAGAAAATGAGAGGTTGTTATAATTGCATTTGTACAAAAGTACCAACAATCAGTTTTGGTGTGCCTGCCTCCATAAGAGCTAGAAATGTGGGCAACATGTAACATTCCTTAGAGTAATTTCCAGAAAAGCGATTGTACCCACTGAATAAACGGTTCAATTATCCAAACATTCTTTAATGTAAGGTATTAGATAACCATCATTTACATGCTTATGGTATTGCCACAACTGGCTTCTATTCCATCAATGATATTGGAGTTTCAGAGCGGGGATCACAATAAAATTTAGAGACAGACTATTTAGCCAAAGGCTGTGCATACCTAGAGCAAACAACAGCCCATGTACATAAAAGCACAGCCAAAACAACAAAGGTTTTTTGGAATCTCTAAGTATATTAGGAGATAAAGAAAGGGACTGCATTTAGGTAGGTTAATGAGCAATTTGAGGAACAAATTCTTATTAATGGCTAACTTATCTTCATAAACATTAATGACTTTGAAAGTAAGCCTGGGCGTAGTTCACGAAGTAGCGCTACGCGAAGCTACGCAAAGTGCAGTTCGCACTACGCGAACTACGCGTAGCACTACGCGAACTGCGTAGTGCACTGTTCGCAATGATTGCACAGTGCCGGATGCTTGTCCGCACTGTGCAATCATTGAAAACGGCATCTTGCACAGTGCGAGCTGTCTTTTACTGCCGCTCGAGTAGATTTTTACTCGAGCGGCAGCTTTCTCAACGCGAACTGGTAGTTTCTCATCGCGAGCGGTCGCGAGCATATGCGACCACTCGCAATAAGAAACCTGACCTCCCTGCGTTGAGAATCTCGCCGGGATGTCATTTTGCTTGCTCGCGGTCGCCAACTTGACGTTGAGGACCGCGAGCAAGCAAAAAATGACCGCTGCACTACGCTTCGCTACGCTACGCGTGTTTGCACTGTGCTACGTGCAATTCGCGTTGTACGAAGTAGCGCAAACTACGCGAGCGTAGCGTAGTGCTTTGCCCAGGGTTATTTGAAAGTCAGAATTAGTACCAGGCACAATATCTTACAGATAACCTCTTCCATGCCCCCTCTTTGGATGAGAATGGCTGCACTCTTGCTGAACTTACTGTAACATCTGCTGTCATAATTGAAGCTAATATCCCAATACTCAAATTTTGAAACTCTCGCCAATACAGTTGGTCTGACATAATGCTATTCCTAAATGACTTCTGGAGATGTAGAACTTTATTTCTCATTTTAGATTTAGCAAAGATTAGTCCACGTTTTATGCAAAAGAGAAAAATCTGTTTTGAATGTGAATGAAGCCCACTGGAGTCCTAGGCAAAATAGTGGCATTTTACACAAAAAATAACGGTGTTACAGAATCACCATCTCATTTTGTTACATCAGATAAATCAAAGTCTAAGACCGAAGGCAAATTGCTAACATAATGGCAATACAAAGCAGGTGCTAATACACAGCCTTGTCTGATGTTGCCAAAGACTGGGACGTTTCTGCTTTTTTCTCTACTGGGCTCCCACCGTGCTCAAGTATAGTTGTTGGTATAAAGGGACTTTAGAGCAATGAGTAGTTGGGTGGCTACAATCAGTGCAGAATTTTGAAATGAATACTGTGTGAGGTGTAAAAAATCAGATCACTCATCTGTTTTGCCTAAGTCAATTTGATGGCTGCCAATTAATTAGATTTTAGAGTGTCGGTCTCTATGTGGAAACCTTTACAGTGGTTTAGTCCATATTCCTGTTAAATTGCATTCATTTTAAACAACACACTAGGGTCTTACGCTGTGCCTTTGACCCACAATCATAGGAAGACAGGTAAAAAAAAAGAGATGGCCTCATACCAACAAGATCTAACTTGGCTCAGTGGTACATGCCCACAGTCCTTTAGGTTTTCTGAGACATCACCTTTTAGTTCACTATCTGGAAAAAGGAGCAACAATCAGAGGGTTTCAGTATTAGGAAACTGTAGAAACACTTCAAAATGTATGGTATTTGTCTGCATTAACATTTATTGTTGAGCAGAAGTTATGGATATAAAAGTTGTGTATCCGACAGCTATTGTTTGGAGGAAATAGATGTGGAAGTTTGCTTGTTAACACTTGGCTTGTCACCAGCTCCATGGAGAGACACAAATCTTCTAGCAGAGCTCAGCACCCTAGGAATTTTATAACAGGTCTATGCAGATGAGATGAATTATGTATTGCTAGACAAACAAACAATGAAAAAAAAACAGGTCGTGTGGGCCTCTCACCTGTTAGAGAGCCAAAGATTAAGGGCCTGAGTCATAATCAGCCCCTAAATATTAACAGACAATAGTTGTCAGGAATCTAGATTGAAGCGTCCCAGGCTAGACAGACAGTACAGGGTCCCAAATTTGAGAACTGGGGTATTTCGCCACTTGTGTCCTTGGGTCCCCTGCACTACAGAGCCCTTAGCTAGAAACCATGTTCCCCTTTTTAAGCACTCAGCTCTCTGGGTTGCAAGGTAGAACAGACCAAGGCTTATTCAAGGAAGGTGCTGTGGCCTAGAGACTCAGCAACCAGTAATTCAACAAACAGCACTTAATAACTTGCTGTCCAGTCAGTGCTGTTTCTTATAATGGGAAAAGTACCTTATTACACACACTGCTAAATACTATGCACAACTTTACAAATATATACAGAAGCACAGGTGAAAATTCCTCTGATTACACCCTCTAAGGGACATTACCTAAAACAAGGGAAGGATAGTAAAGTAAGGTGACATGGATCAGGTGACCACTTAGATGTACTCTGTACCCCTGCACTGGATGCCTGTCTGTACACCTGCAAGCCCTGAACCCTAAGTATAGTTATTTGTCAGGGTGTCACCACATATATTTAGAGAAAATGTAAACTCAAAACACATTGCAATAAAAATGTAATGATTTCACAATGATACTACCTTTCAGAAACATGAGACAGCATGTGCATGATTCATTATAGCACTCAATAAAGATTCCAATGTTCAATACTATGTAGTACATGAATCTTTTCTCAACCTTTGCATTTGCTGCAAATCAGGCACAAGATCTAGAAATAAAGATCCAGTACACTAGAGCCTAAACACTAAAATTCCCAGATTCAGAAGTGCTTGAAAACTTGAAACAGTTCTCCCAGGATCATAAATTTCTATACGCAGGAGACTTAAACTGACACCTTAACATTAACACTGAGACTCCTGTGGATGGGCTGGGGGCACTGCTGCTTCTGGGAGGCCCCCAACACAAAGCAATTCATTTTGAAGTGCTCAAGCCCTCTTGGGGCATCGCATTCCAAATATGCAAAATTTGAAAGGTGGCACAATGTTGTATGGGTTATGCCTTTGCCCGGAGGGCTTTTCTCTTTAATGCCAGTCGCACCAGCAACAATGTTCTCCTTTTTTCCACTATGGCCTCTTGCCCACAAGCCCTGAGAGCACATTGCCACTGACAAAGCTCTTGTGTGCCGGCGCATTAGCCAGCTGCATTTATTAGGCAGCATGCCTGGGCAAATCAGGGCTCCTGGCTCTCCTGCTCCAACATGGAACAACACAATGCGAGTCAACACAATGCAAGTGTGCCATCCCTGGGGAGCCCCTGACTTACAGGCCCCTTCTTCGTCCACTTGGGTCTCTCCAGGCCCAAAGAAAAATGTTCCTGATGCTTGAGCACTTCCCAGGAGTTGTTGTAAGAGAACCACATTGGTGTGCCACCCTCCTTATGCCCCAGCTCCTCGATCACTCTTCAGGGAAGGATGCTGGCCTTCCCCAGGTGCTGATCAAGGGTTTCGAGGTGTGAGGAGTGCCTCGTGCTCCTGCATGTCTTCTCGTCTTTGGGCCATTGACCGAAGCTGGGGTATCTATTCATAAACTACTGCACGGGGTGCTTGTCTTTGTCCTGGTGGCACCGGGGTTCCCCTGGGCAGCTCCACCATAAGCGGAACTAACGCATGTTGATTTCTCAAGCCTTATTGCACCATTTTAGATGGGGGTTGGCTTGTTTTTCTCTTGGTGGTGCGCTAAAGCCAGCAGGAGTGTTTATTTCAGGCATCCTGCCTTTTAATTTTTTTTCATCACCTCAGAGCTGCTTTTTAACTGCTCTTCTTCTGATCAGTGTGGGCTCTCCTGCCTCTTTGGTTACAGACAGCTGGTTAAGGCTTCTTGGCTGGTCTCAGGATCTATATCTCTGACTGGGCTGCTGGTACTCTAGTTTGCCTGGGGTCTTCCTCAAGATAGGTTCAATTACATGCCTGCATTCACCAGGTTCCACTGCCTCCTGAAACTAACAGGGCACCTGTGTGTGCAGCAGAAATCGGGAGGCCCTCCTCTGGGGGTACCTTCCACAGGACAAGTCCACAAACATTTCAGAGGAACTCTCTCCTCTAGGGTCCCCAACAAGTCCACCCTCTACTGGGGAGGTCAGTGCAGCTTACTCTGGAGACGAATCCTAGTCCCTCGAGGCCGAGGCCAGGGGGAGTTATAAATCCATGATTTTTCCATCAGGACTGAGGAGTACTTGATTCCTTTTCTACAGCAGTAGTCAGGAGTCTTCTTTCTTCTAGCCAGGCCTCTTTGTCAGATGTAGTTTCCCTAGGTATCAGAATGGTCTCAGGTCTCTCCCTTGTGTAGAAGTTTCTAAATGGGGTGGAACGTTCCTGAAAGTGGACACCTTTGGCCTACCCAAAGATGACAAATCATCTCTTCAACCCTATCGTATTCCTTATGCACATTGTTTGGAACATTTCAAAATGGTGACTTCAACTAGTCAATGGTCTGTTATCTGAGCGCTTTAAGCCCCCCTCCAACATCCACTGAAAAACGTGTTCCTTCCCACCAAAATTTCAATGGTTCAACTGAAGAGAATGGAGGCAGAATACTGGCTGTTATTCTTTCTCTGAGAATGGCATGCCCAGTCTTGTCAGGCAGTATGCATGCAATTTACCAATGCAGATTGTGCCCACTCCTTCTTCCTTTCCCAGGAATAGGCATAATCACCTTTAACGGGTGTACACAATGGTGGAGTATTTAATCTACCTGCTGGCCAGCACAGTCATTAACTTGACCCAACAGGATGTTTCAAAGCCCAAATCTCAATAACAGCTAACTCAGAACAATAATACCAAAACCCAAGTTATGGAAAGTAATGCAATATGCTTAAGTGATATTGAATCTGTACTCAGTAGCTTTGTGAACATAAGGAAGCACATTTTAAATGGCTCCCTAGGTTGAGCCAATACAAATATATTACTATAGTATAGCTTTCACCTACAGTGAGAATACATCAGCACACTACAGACCAACAGTGAAGTACTACAGGCTCCTACTATAATCAAAAAGAAATGGGAATATTTATTTTTGAATGTCCAATTAAAAGATAAGACCTGCACAAGCCCTAAACAATTAAATGTCTCATCTGCATAAAGCTACCTGTGCATAGATGCCTGACTGAGATAGATAGTAATCAAACACACTCAGTCCAGGCACCAATGCATATTCTTGTGCACGTGTGATTAAGTGTACGCAGGCCAGAGCCTTTTACCTCACCTGTGCAGCCACAGGGACTTGCAGTCTGTACTCAGATTCATTTTACCAAAGTTCACATAATATAACATTTGTATTTGAAAAGTGCACATATCACCCAAGGGTATCAAGTCGCTGAATAACAGATGTTAATTGTTACCAAACTCAATGGTACTCATTTTATTGACCTCAGAAGGATGAACGAATGAGTGGACCTGCTGGAATTTGAAGCTGTGACCATGAGGTCAAACACAGGCTCCTACACAGTAGATGCATTAGTCCACTAAGCCACCAGACCTGACCAGTTCACAGTGAGGAAGACTCAGAGAGTGAGACTCATTCACAGGAGAGTTTCAAAAGCTGAGTGGTTGAAAAGCAGCACAGTCTTGGGGGGGTCATACCCCCATTTTGCACAATAGTTGAATGTGATTTTGTGAAACTGATAAATAATGGGAGAGTGAGAGGATCCAGGGCAATTAGAAGTTACTGAGCTCTCAGTGTATTGATAGGAGTTATTTGTCTCTTTTGAACATTTGGCCTTAGCTTAGAGAGAAAACCAATCTCACTAACATGACCTATAGTCTTAAGAACAGACTAGGGATACCAAAAGTAATTTGGCCAGCCACAAATTAACAGTAGAGTTTCTTATGAAGTTATAAATATTGAGGGCAGTTCTGATTTACTGCCCTATCTCGAAAAAGTTTAAAACTGCAATATAAACTGAACATAATGAATATTGATACCAAAAGTCATATTTTTTTTAATATTTATTATAAATTGAAACTGTTTAAATAAAAGAATGTACTATTAAATTGTGAATGTATTTTAATACCATATTGTATTTAATGCAAATACATGGTATCAGATATTAAATAATTGCTTTAAGTTGTAAAAAAATTAAAACATCGAAACCCCCAATTTTTTTATCACAAAATGTATTTTTTCCTAAAAATATGTTATATATTTACAGAACCCCAAAACCTTCTTTATAAATAAAAAATATCTCTAATTTAATAATAATTTATTATCAATTAGATTCCCCAGTATGTATGTAATTTAATATTCCTAACAATAATAACCTACCCACCCAATCACCTGAAAATAAACTAATGGTAATATGTATATAATTAATTGTATATTTTTTCAAACTAGGAAGTAAGGCATTTAAATGATTTAATCATTTTTAATTTCATATTAAATGCTTTTCATTAAAAGAGAACAATACCCACACAATCCTCCTTAAGACCTGCATCTTGAAAATGGAAAATAAATTATAGTCTCAATCAATAATTTAACATATATATAAAACATTAAAATGATTATATAATTAAATACAAATGGCAGATAAAATATTATTTTAATAGAACACTACCCAGATATTCCCCCAATCAACTAAAAAACCTGACAAAATAGATCCTAAAACAATTAAATAACAATGATTTAATATGTATTAATATTAAAAGTATTATTAAATAACATAATACATAAAATACATTGTATAAAACGATATTATAGTGTACTATATTTTAAACTTCAATATTATTTACAGACATGATACAACGATATACCCTCTATATTGTCTCCTGCTGTTTTTTTGCACTTCTGATATTCTGACCACGATTTTATGGCCAAAAGATATTTTAGAGTCGATATTCAGGTGCCACACTGTTTCTCAGTCAAGGCAGTGTCAATACTTGAAAGAGACATTATTGTGGCTGATGTGGACTCAACTGCTATCAAAGCAGGGGTGAAAGGTCCGAAAATTTCTAGTCACGAACAGTACAAAGTAATTTAGATGTGTTTTCCTTCAATGTGGATGCCATTAACTGGTTCAATCATCAGTCTTAGGATTTAGGTTATGAATGAGGGATCATGAAAGGAGCTCAAGATATATCAAGGACGCCTTCTCTGTACCTATTGTTCGGCTGTAACCATTTACTACCCCTGACTATTCCATGAAGCTGAGCACTTTTGGACAACTCCACCTGCATGCCTTTATTTTCCTGCATGAGGAAAGCTCAGTCCTATTCACAAAGGGAAACTTACACTTTTGTGGAAGATTACTATTTTTTTTAGGTAGTCACAAACTACGAATTTAATTTTACCAATAGTAATTTTCCAACTGCGGAGATTCCACAGTCAGGGATGAGATCTTTGCACATAAAAAGATAGGACAGTACTATATTTTTATGTGCGGAGTCTCTGCCCATGTGCGGAGTCTCTACAGCAGTGGCGGGGTGGTGGGGCAGGTGGGGGTAGTGGGGTGGTGGAGAGCGCATGCGGGGTGGGGGTGTGCGTTAATACTAATAATAAAAAAACGTACCTGGAGCTGCTGGCCTCCGGCCACCTCCCGCGTCACGTCGCTCCTGCTGGCCTCTTCCTGGTCCCAGCATCCCCTGGGACACAGAATCCCATCCAATCCCTGTGCTGCAGAGCAGCACGGGGATTGGCCTGAGCGGGCAGGAAAGACACTCTGCTGAGGTCATTGAGCCTGTGGGGTTTCTCCAGCCCGCTGCTGAATGCAGCCGGGCTGGAGAAACCTAAGTACGCTTGTGTGTTTTGGTCAGCCTGAGACGGCCGTCCAAACACATATGCGTACTTAAGGGACTGCACAAGCACTCCTCCTCCCCATGCCCAGCCCCTCCCTGCGCAAGCTGGCTCAGAGCCGGCAAACTAAAAATAAAACGATGCTAGAGCATCGATTTATATTTCGTTTCCTGGCTCTGCGCCAGGCAGTGGGGTGATACCCTGCCGCCATTGTGGAGGAGCCTCCACTGCTCTACAGTCGTAAAATTATTATTAGTAAAATTAAACTCGTAGTTTTTTAAGACAAAAAAATAGTAAACTTGCACTAAAGTGTAAGTTTACCTTTGTGAATATGGCCCAGTGAGAGCGGAGCACCTGTTGGATTGGTGAAGACAGCGCAGAACGCGGCTGTACGAGTGCTACACAGATTGCACCATCCTCTGATTCACCTTAACCTATGGGCCTTCGCAGTCTAATTCTGGTTCCTATCGACGTTATCTCCTTGCAGTTTGCAATCCTCTCTGGACTGAAATTTCTGACTGGCTGCCGTAATTGCTGTCGTTTCCTCTGATTATGCAAGAATATGGTTTCTATTTGGGCGCCCCTTGAGTGTACCCTCTCGTTCCTAATTATTTCACTATTTAGCGCTTTAAATTTAAAGGGAATTTATGCAGACTGCAGTGGGTACAATAAAATAGAGGCTGTTTATAAATACTATCGGGATACGGACAAACAATTTACTCCACGTTTCTTTCAGGTAAAACAGATTTGAAGTGCAGTACATTAATTCTCTGCATAAACTCGTCTTTTAACTTTTCGACGGTGCTATTTTACAGCAATGGAGGAAGCACATTTAACAACTCACAACTTTATTAATTGTTCTCATGAAAAACATGCAACATTCACTCCATCACATTGATTACTGACTCATGTGTTTATATAAATATAGCTCCCAAGAACATTTCTACTGGTAATAGTTCTCTGGCACCTCTGCGTTATTCCTATCAAGACATTACCAACAAATCAGCCTCCTGGGATTCCGGATTTCTTGTTCTTGGCTTAATAGTTGGAAAATCATTCTCATTATGAAAACCATTTGATCAGAAGAGTCATCGTCGCAGCCAACAAATATATTACCACACTTTAGTTGAAAAATATAATCCTCTTTATAAATAAACAATTGGAGCCAATCTAACACATTAAAAGGCATAATAACCGACTTAGTAAAAACCTATAAACAGACCTGTGTTAACAGATGGTTCCTAGCAACAAACACCAAATGAGTTATAATTTGTATATGTTGCACTGAAAAAAAATGCAGAAATATTTTAGGATGATGTTTGCTTTTTTGTGGGCTGCTTTCACAACATTTCATTGTCAGCTGATGGAAGGTCCACCAGTGCATTCAGCCTCAGTGTCAGATGAAGCCGTGTTAGGAACTTAAATTGGATTATTATTATTATATTTATTTATTACAGTATCCCTCAATTATAAGCATACTTCATTCTTCTTTATTTATTATGTAACATACCATATAACACAAACACATTCATACATACATCCAACAGGCACGACAGATCAGATCCACGTATTTTCACATGTATGTCTGGGCTGTGGAGAGATACATGACAGCGAAAAATCATACGGTTGCATCATGATTCTCATTTCCAATAAATGCCAAATCATGTCATTAGTTAAAGGGCATCTCGACTAATGTACGATGGTGCATCACCTGTGAGAAGACTCACGACATATGAAAACGTACTGAAAAAGTGTCAAGTAGATTCTTCACCACATTCCCTCTGCCACCTTGTCAAAATCCCCTTTATCTGCCACCAGTAACCCATTTAACTAGATCCATCAGCCAACCTCAAAATTAGGAGCAATTTTATCCTGGATTTCACATTCATTAGAATCAGTCTTTTAGCTAATATTAACCTCAGTCTTAAACAAGCATTGGTAAAGTCAACAGGTCTGGCTTTATTATTTTCTGAATGTGCTTCCTCAGTGTGTTTTTTTGAGTATGGTTGTGGGGGTTTGTGAGTGGAAGACTATGAGAGAAGCCAATGGATTGGTGAACTGTTAGATGAGAGAGTGCATAGATGGATGAATAGGTGAATGCAGGCATGAACGAGTGTGGCAGCAGCAACCAAGAAAGGGGAAATTCGCCTCCTTTCAACAAGGGGACCTCCAGCATACTAGCCACGCCCTTCCATTCACGCATTCACTTATCTTCCGTATGCAGACATCTTTCACACACTTATTCATATCTGTTCTGGAGAACAAAGTTATTGCATTCCAAGAATAATACAATGGGCTGTCCCCGCAGAAAAACCCTACCTTTATTAGGCTAATGCCCTCATCACCGCCCAGTAGATATGTCAGCTAGAGGCTAAAATCCAATCTACGGAATCGGCTTACATATTTGATCAAATAGTGTGATTCCATGTTTTCTCTCTGTGCTTTTTCTGTTCTCTTATCTAACAACAATTAATAATGATTAGAAGCTTTTCAGTAAGATTTTGTGAGCGACAGGGTTAACGTAATACATCGACACTGCCTACTGAACATACATTGACATACTTTGGGTCACATTGCTCTGTAGATAAAATATATATATATATTTAGCAAATTCACCCAAGGGCCAAGGGTTAAGAACTGAAGCTAGTGTAGAGGAGTATAGCATACAAGTGTCAGATTTTAATCCTAGTGTGGTTCTCACATGCTACCATCCATTTGTTGTCAATAGAATGAGCAATAGTTATACATTATTCATAGCAGCACAAAACTGCCAAAATGTGAATGAAAATATTAATAAAGAAGGAGGTTTTTATGTTGCAGTAGCATATGAACTTGCCTCTAGATGCTTCCTTGCTGAGTGTGAGAAACTGATTTATGGAGATAGTAATCCATCACAAGTAATGAAGTCACTGTTTTGTGAGGGTAAGCCAAGGGGTCAACAATTTAAACTTAAGCTCTACCCAGGTAGCTATTGCACAGAGCAGGCAGGCTTAACGTTAGATAGCATGTGTAAAATATTTAGAAGTACCAAAACAATCATACCCCAATATATATCAAGAGAGAAAAAGTTAATAAGTACAATGACACCAACACAACTAAAATCCAATAAGGGTATCCAGAGATATGAATTTTTAAAGATTGAAGTGGAACAAACACCACAAAAAAGTAAAGCGCTAACTGGAAGCAAGATACCAATTTCAGGCTAATCGCAATGGAGCCCATATCAGATACTCCAAGTGAATTGGCCCTGGTGAAAACTTGGAAGTGAAAAAAGTGTAAAAAAAGTTACTAAGTCCCAATAGTCTGAAGGAAAGGTTTTCAAATGTTTCCAAACTTTCTTCTGATGCCCAGAGGAAAGTACGCTTCTAAGGCCCTCAGTACTTCAATTGAAGCACTTATAGACTCATAGGCATAGGATACAGATGGGTCCAGTCCAGGCCCAGTTGTTACTGCCCCATGAAGCTTTTTTTGTCCCTGTAGCCACAGCTAACTGACCCTTGGAGTACTCTTTATTGTCCTGGGTACAAGTGGGAGCATGTCCAGCCCTTCAGGTCTCCCCCCATGTCTAAAACAAAAGGTGCAGTCATTTTTATTTTCTTCTACAGGTCCTGAAAGTGTTCTCATGGGTGCCACTTTTATTCCTGGCAATAGCTAGTTGGTGAGGATGACTTCTGGGCACTCCCTAACCAATGGGGTAAATACATTCAGGTCTAGCGCCACGCAAGGGGATGTGACTGGTCATTCTGGGAGTCTTACTGACAACAGGCCTGCAATTAAATCAGTAACTACAGCCCAGGAACTCCTGCCACAGCGGGACGGCCTACTTTTGTTGTTTACCCCTCTCTCAGGGTAGCAGGCTCTTGCACTGTTTAGTCAAACTAAATCAGGATCAACACTTGACCCCTGCCCCCCAGAGTTCTTCACCAAGCCACTGATGTTATTCCTGAACATCTTATGACCATCTTTAACCAAATGTTCTCCCTGTGTTATTTTCTAAAAAATTGAAGATTAGCTCAATTCTCCTCTTTTAAAAAGCCCAATTTAGATGCTAGTATTACCAGTAATTATAGACTCATATGTCTCCTTCCTTTTCCCGCAAAAATGATTGAGAAAGTCATGAATGCGGAGCTTTCACATTTCATTCAGAAACATGAGCTGTTGGACCCCTCACAATTTGGCTTTAGAAGCCTACACAGTACTGAGCTAGCACTGATTACTGCCACAGAACAGATCAGGAAAACCCTAGATAGTGGAGGAAACGCTGCCCTGATCTTATTAGACCGCTCTACAGCGTTTGACACAGTGAATCACAGTCGTCTGATCAAACGCCTCTTTTCCTTAGGAATCCGGGACAAGGCTCTCAAACTCCTTCAGTCCTTTCTCTTTACTTGGAGTGGCAGAAGGTTCGTAGTGGGAACAGCCAAACTATGGAACTCTATGCCCTTGGATTTGAAAAAAAAATCCAACCTCTTGGCATTCCGCAAGGCTTTAAAAACTTGGCTCTGTAATAAATAGGTCGGCAAATCCGGTATAATACACCTACCTGCATGCTACTTTCCTTATCAGGACTCTCTAT
Source organism: Calotriton arnoldi (assembly GCA_963921515.1). Classification (NCBI taxonomy): domain Eukaryota; kingdom Metazoa; phylum Chordata; class Amphibia; order Caudata; family Salamandridae; genus Calotriton; species Calotriton arnoldi. The sequence goes on from CAWUFW010014056.1 coordinate 70,946, forward strand.
TAGGTCTCTTCTTCTCTCATGCCAGAATATTAGCACATAGACACCTTCAGGTAGTAGAGTACTCTACAAATTGCTATTTCATTTTATTTCCCCAGGGAAACCCTGCTTTTTCAGTAGTTTATGTTTGTCCTACTGCAAACAGGCCCCAAATTGCAAGTGTCAGGGCTTTTTTAACATGACGAAAGCCTTCGGCCATACTATATGTGGACTCCAAGGATTTTGGGTGTGTAAGAGAGTGCACCATCATAATCACTAGTGTCCTCCCACATTGTACACTAAAATTCAGGTTTAAGAAGGCCCTTTACCCACAACAAACTAGGACACAGATGTCTGGTATGACAAAGGCAGGGTCCTCCAGAACTCTGACGAGGACACACAAGGATTATCCTTGAAGCCTGTTTTCTACCTTTCTAGTGCACCAAAGTGTTTCATGATGTCCACAGCCCACACCCTGAAGATTCTTGCAGAGCTCAGAGGAGTCATCCCTGTCCTTACATGTCAACCTATTGTGTAGCTTCTGGGAGGAATTTCACACCTCATTCAAGGCTGAGGACAGGCTGGGAGTTGGCAGCAGCTACTGCTGATTAGCCTTCTAAAAGCTCAGGCACGCAAAGTGTAACTTTTTAACAGTCACTTTTCCTAAGCATTTATTACAAATCCATCTTCAGAATTGAATTGAATTTTTAATAAAAATTAAACATCGAGTTTAAATTATTCTAGTAGCTTGTCTCAAACTGGCAATATCAGGGTTTCTTTAGTTTAGTTTTTGTTCGTAGGACAGATACCGACATTTACAGTGAAAACAGATTTTGGGGGCTTGTCTCTGTAGTACATGCTAACATTAAATTCTGTCATGTACCACATTTAAATACTAGACATCCTACCTTGTGAGCTACAAGGCCTACTGAGTAGTGACTTATTTATTATTTAAAAGCAAGGTTCCATCCAGTCACAAATGTTTATTTTAACAGGTACACCATCTGGTTTAAAAGCTACAGAAGTCAGGCTGCACAGGTAGGCCTCAAGCCATATTTCCTTTAACAGACTAGTGGATGGCACAATCAGTGCTGCAGTCCACTCGGGACTTTTCTTGCTTCATGTACTATGGCCTCACTCAGATGTTAATTATGCCAATTAAGAGTAGCCAATTTTGCTGCATTTTGGGTGTTAGAACACATACACTGGTAACTGGAGAGCAGTGCCTCAGTGTGCAGAGTTAAAAAACCAGCAGCATCAGTCCAAGAAATTAGGGTGACCACATAAAAGAGACACTTTCTCACAGTTATAAGAACTAATTTGTACAATAGGCACCTGTTTTTAGGATGGTGGCACGTAAAGGGGGAAATCTGGGGTTGGTGACTCAAGCAGTACATTTGTGTTGTATAAATTATAAATATACATGCCTTTTAATGCAATTGTACATAGCATTATCATTGATCAGGGTATTTTGTTTGTTTCCTTCTTTTAGGAAAACCAAAGAAGATGAGGCTCAGGAAGATACAATTTGCCGCCACCACACCAAAAAGCACTACACCTGGTGCTAGTAAGTCATGCATAATCACATGTTTCCTCTTCTTAGACTTTATTTAACACCTGATCAATAATAATAATAAGATGCAGCATTCTCTTGTAAAACTGCATTTTCCTTTATATGCATTTTCCTAACCTCTCCCTAACTTCCGCTTTATCTACTTTAGCTAGGGAAACATCCTTTTTTACGAATGCTTTATAACAAAAAGCCTTTAGAACGAAAGCGGTATCATGACGGCGTCATTAGTACGCTGGTCTTTATGCCGAATAGTTTACATTCAATTTAGGGCTAAAGGGTTCGGGGGTTAGGGCTAAGGCAAAAGTCTGTTTTAGGGCTAAGGATGCGTGGGTGGGGGTGGGGTTTAGGGCCAAGGGGAGGGTCTGTTTTAGGGCTAAGGGTGTGGGGTGTGGGGTGTTAGGGATAAGGGAAGGGTCTGTTTTAGAGCTAAAGATAGTGCAAGGAAGTATTAGGGCTAAAGGTGTGATGGGTCGGTTTTAGAGCTAAGGAATGGGCTGTTTTAATGCTAAGGATACTAATGCTAATGCTACGGGTGTGAGGGGGTAGTTTGGGGCTAAGGATGGGGGGTTTGTGCAACGGCACTCGGAGCACTTGAACAAAACACACGGTGCCTTCCCACCCTGAGGCACAGTGGCGCCCAGGCAGAGGCTGAGACATAGACCATGCACTGTTTACTGTTGTGGGTGTATTGGTCCCAGGCGCTCGCATGGAATACACTCGGTATCTATTACCTCAATTAGGGCGGTGCTCTCGAGAAGGGGAGACACAGCCTGCTTCCCCCAATTATCAATCAAAAGATTGAAACAAAACAATTCACCAGGCTCAAGGCACACGCCAATACAATCAAAACAGAAATTTGTAATAATTTTTTAGACACAAGATAAAGCTGGTATTCTTGTTCTTCTGTATGTTCTTTTATTTCTTTTTAGCCATATGGACCATGGACTGTCCTGGAGTCGTGGAGACCTGCCCTGCAAGGAAGACTCACCCGCCCAAAAATTACGAACTCGAGGCGCCATGCTCTGGCAGCCGGAAGCACACAGGGAGATCCCAAAGTGCGAATCACAGGCAGCAGTGGAAGGAAGCACAGGCTTAAAATTTTCCCTGACCTCCTTTGTAGCAAGTTGTTATATTCCATATAGGTACCCTATATAGGCGCAGGTAACATTGCAACCTTTCACCTATATTCTGCCCTACATTACATACATAACGGTTCTTAGGGACTGACCTTTTACCTAGATACGACACTGCATTCAGAACGCGGGTTTCCCCTAGTTCGAATCTCATACATTATGCATGAGGCTTCTTGGAAGCACAGCAGGACTAACAGCAGGACAAACATCTCCTGTATAATATCTCTGTATAAAGTTCAGGCCCGACGTCATCCTTTCTTTAGGCCGACACAGTAACACAGCAAGGTAGGACCCCTGGGGAGACCTATGGGTATATATACATCACATCTTGCTTAGAAGGACAGAGGAAACCAAGACTTCCCGGCTGACACACTGACCAGAGACGCTGAGGTTCCTGCATGCAGACTCTCCAGCTCGCAGTGGCCTAACATCCCTTGCGGGGTGTCCAACTCGAGACCAGGACGGGGTCCCATATTCTCTCATTCTCAGGTAATGGGATTGACTAGATCCTAGAGGGATTCTTGGCATAACACCTACACAGATGCTAGGTACATTTAGGTACATTTAGTTAGGGAGGCATTGTAGGAGTACGCACCTTCTATCATGTGTTTTATCTACTTGTATATATTCATGATTTCTGCAAGATGGTAGAACTTTACCATCCCTTTACTTTACGTAGTACTGCTAATCATATATCTCTGCTACTGTCTAATGGTTGTTGCAGTTCATATATTCTACACTAGAATAACAACTGTTCAATAAATACTTATTGAAAACGCCCAGCCTGTCTATACGGTGTAACTCTCTGAGACAAGCTAAGTGAGCACGAGTGACTAAGCGAAAGGTAGTATATTGTTTCCATGATTCTGAGGGATCAGGGTTGTCATGTTCTGAGGTTGCCAGAATCTATTCTCTCCTCGGTAAGAGGAGATTATAGTGGCACTGTGAGCTAGCTAATACAGATAGGCTAACGTATCACGTGGGGGTGCACAGAATCAGTCTGCCACCAGTCCCACAGTTTATGTTATCCAAACGTGCAGATCCTGTATAGGTTATATAGGAACTACACGACATGGTGGCACCAACGTTGGTTGGGTACTTATTTAACAGTTGAATCTGAGTAGTTCAGTCGTGCTATTCTCAGAGACCCCTACTCACAAAACACCAGAGACGTCTGGAGTGGGTGGGCACAAACTCCGCCACAGCTGAGGAGGCTAAAAATCCTATTTATTGGCTGTTGGTTAATCAAGCTTAAAGGACACAGTGTTCCAAAAACACCTTATCTTAGTTTCCTTGAGATACTTCTTCCTCTGAAAAAATGACTGAAGACGTGGAAGTCGCAGGAGGAGTTGTGCATAGTTTGCACCTCTCAGATGAAGAAGAAAATGCAGATGCAATTCAGATTGCAGAGTATCTTAGAAATACAATCACCCTGAAATTACTTGCGCATGGTGTAACAGCCAGGGGTGGCATAGTAGCTTTTGTGATTGAGGCACACGAATCATATAGAACAGAGGTATTTTATTCGTGGGTTACATTCCCAGCAGCAAATGCAAGAACAAAAACATTTCACTCCTACACGGAAGGAGATTTACCAGCGGAATATTGTCCGTTTGAGGACATTGAGGTTCCGCTCATGTACCAGGAACACTTATACTGGTTTAAAGGCGCCCTACCCCACATAAGAAGAAGAGTGAGACTTGGCCTGCTCGGAAGAGAAGGGGCAACATGGCCAATATTAGCGGCCTACACACCACATCCTGACATTGAAACAATGCCACCAGGAGACTTACTAACACAACACAAAGAATTAATCCAAATTTACAGAAACTTGACGCAATTTGTCATGAGGACACTTACAGTCCAACCAGCAATAGTTGCAACAAATGGGACTCAAGTTCAGGGTACAGCAACTTAAATCACACCACAAACATTACACGCGGTGATGGGTAAAATGCCCACAAAACGTGAACAAATGCCATTCTGGGTAGCTCAGAAAATAACACAGCTAGAGGCAGTATTCCCGAATACTACCCCGAATGAAAAACACAGAATGCTAACAATCTGCTTGTCCATGGGGATAACACCACAAATAGAGGATTGTACCACTTGGGGTAAAGTCTTTGCTGCCATTTATACCAGAACTCATGGTATCCCATCGTTAGCAGTAGTACAAGATGTATTGAGACAAATACAAAACGAGTATGGAGCAGAGCCTGCTCTGAACTTAGGGATGAAGTTACTAGGTAACTATGCCCAGGTATTAGCCATAATACTAGCTAACATCAAGGGGAAGCAGCTTCAGTGGCTATCCGCCAACGCCTAAGGGAGTTCAGTCCTTTAGAACAACAACACGAACTACCGAAAATAATTGAAACTGCGTATGCAGAATTAGGCATGGACAGTTTGAGTGGGAAAGCTTTAAAACCACAACTGATGGGCAGTCCTGAAAAGGACACTTCTAAGCAGACATCTGCTTTAACAAAGAAGAAGTGGGACAATAAAAAACAACAACACTTTAAAGGAAACAGATCTCAATCCAGAGGTAAATCTCCTCCACAGGAGCCCTCCGAAAAGAGGTATAACCTTAGGAATAGGGATAATATTAAGAAACCTGACAGGTATCAGGATACTGATACACGTTCCTCTCCTTCCTTTCAGGATTCATCGAAAAACTCAGAGAGGGAAGGACGGTCAGACAGACAAGAAGAGCGTACAAAGTCCAGAGACAAGCAGCACGCTCAAGATTACACTTCTAAAAAAGAAGAGAAACCAAAGCAAAAGCCACAGTTCAAAAAGAAGAAGGTTGCAGGTCTAAAGATCAGACATGCCCAGAATTTTGAGGACTCGCCTACTGAACGGGGAATGGGCTCTGACGATGCTAGACTGTGTGGCAGAAGTAACAATAGCTCACCAGAACCTGATGGAATTTCTGGTGACAGCGGACTTGAATGATTATATCACGGTGGAAACGCCTGATACTAGGGTAAGTGTCCCTCATTAGTTATATGAAATAACACTCCAAATGGAGGGGGACAAATGTAGGACAGTTAGAGGTCTCTTTTGGGAGAACTTGTCGTTTGGATATGACATTTTATTAGCTGAACAACATTGGCCGCCAGCATTCGTCATGGATTTCCCTAAAGGAGAAACGGTAATTTTACCAGCATTCTCAGACCATATTCCCAGGCACCTACAACACACATATGCGCAGGAGTGGGTGGTAGCCCAAGCCCCTGCATTATACAAAAACCATGTTGGACGGGATGAGGATTCAACCCACCACATAATTCCTTTAAAAAATACTCCAACTGCACAGAGGCAGTATCCAATAAAACAAGAAGCTATAAAACAGGTCAGGGAGATCTTAGATCAACTTGAATACCAAGGGGTGATCGAAAATTGCACCTCATCGATGAACAATCCTTTGTTCCCAGTCATGAAACCTGACAATTCATATAGTTTAGTTTTAGATTATAGACATTTAAACACTTGCACTAAGACATTTGCAATCCAAAATGCACACAGTGCCGCATTAATGAATAACATTGTGCGGAAAAAATATAAAACAACACTTGATATCTCAAATGGATTTTTCTGCCAAAATATAGCGCCTGAAAGCAGGTATCTAACAGCACTCTCAGCGCTCGGGTCCCAGCATCAATTTTGTCGACTCCCCCAGGGGTATAAGAACAGCCCAGGGTTGTTTTCGGCTAGAGTAACTGAGGTACTTCAAAATTTGGATAAGAGGCATTGTCCTATGTGGATGATATTTATCTAACGGACGATGACCTAGAGGAACACTTGAACAGAGTGAATACCATAATTTTGGGATTGGCATCTGAGGGCTACAAATTCAACTTTAAAAAATCAAAAATCGCCCATCTCAGTGTCCTGTTTTTAGGATATGAGCTTTCAAGTGAAGGGAAAAGCCTGGCAGCCAATTTTTTTAGAAAAATGCGTGCTGCTCCAACCTCCAAAATCATTAAAAAATTTACAATCAATCCTGGGATTCCTAAATTTTGGTAGAACGTACATTTTAGATTATGCAGAAAGAGTAAAACCTTTCTACGAATTAATAAAACCTGATTTTTCAGTAAAACAATGGCCACAGGAACACACAGATACACTTTGGGGCCGATTCCGATCTCGGCCGGTAGGGCTCCGAATCGGATTCGGATTTACCGGATCCGATTCGGAGCCCTGTTTCCCGACCGAATCGTACGCGGGTCCGGCCGAGCGAGTACGATGCAGGCACCCACGAAAACTCCGACCGACTCGAACGCGGCTTCAACACGCTCCGACCGACTCGCAGGGACACGACTCGCACCGCGCTATGGAGACGTTTCCCGGCCGGGTAAGTACGATGCACGCCGCGAGCAGTCCGATCGACTCGCGCCGTCCGGCTCGAAAAAGCTGTCGGAGCCGGACTTTGGGGGTCCGCGTCGGACCCCCCTGTACGCGTAGGCACGCGAGTCGCACACAGGGGGGACCCATGGGTCCCCCCTACCTGTGCGTGTACGGCGCGAATCGCTTCGCCGTGTACCCGCTGTAGGGGGCGCCCTTGTCCGCCTCGCACCCATTGAGTCAATGGGAGCCCGCGTACGCGTTGTACGACAGGCTCCCATTGACTTCAATGGGAGTCCGACAGACTCGAGTCCGATGGCATGCGTGCGCATCGTACTCGATCGGTCGGACTGCCCGAGTCCGATTCGGTCGGAAATCTCTCCGGGTCCGGCTCGGTCGGAGAGATTTCCGGCCCGAATCGGAATCGGCCCCTTTGTTTCTTACAAGCTGACATGATAGCTTCCAAACATTTACAGACACGCGTAAACATACGCAACCTGGTGATCCGTATAGTTGCGGGTCAATCTGGGTACACCTATCTAACATATAATGAAGGTGAAACAGTACCAATTGCATACAAATCACATTTGTACACAAATGCTGAGATGCGCTTCGCATCTACAGAAAAGATTCTAACAGCAGTACAGACTGCTGTAGTGAGAGAAAGAGCACTGGCTGAGGGGAAACAAATAATAGTAGTGACTCCGGTTCCAGCTTTAGAAGCTGCGACAAAGGCAAGCGTTCCTAACGCCAAAGCCTTACATCCTAGATGATACAATGGGCTAATTCTCTCACTGCAACAGATGTGGAATACAGGTACAACCCAAATTTAAAGACACAAGCATTTCTGCAATACGAACAAGAATATCCTCTACCAAATGAAATAATGCCTCTGGATCAGTATGAATATATAATTTACACTGACGGATCAGCTCAACCGGCCATAGGAAGTAAGCAACAATTTAGCGCAGCATGTGCAATCGTTAAAGGTCTCATGCGGGATGGAAGGTTCCACCCAAGTTGCACAAAAACGCAATCTCTAGGAGACTGCACAGCACAGCTGGCAGAGTTGAAAGCCTTGATACTGGCACTGGTAAATACGGATCGAGAATTCCCCACACTAATTGTGTTCGATTCCTTTTACTGTGTGCAGTCATATAATGAATATTTGCAGCACTGGGTTCAAAATGGGTTCAAAGATGCAAAAGGTGGCACAATTAAGCATAAAATGCTATGGGAACAGGTAGTGGAGTTGAAAACCGAACTACCGAGAGCTCACGTGATACACACACTGAGTCATCAGCGTGATGGCGTTCACATTGAAGGGAATTCATTGGCTGATGAAGCCGCAAAGGGGGCTGTACGTACAGCTTCCGTAGCTGCAATCACTCGTTCTAAAATGAGAATAGACGGTGAGATTATGGTAGCTGTCAATGCTTGTCGCAAAAACATCGGAGCAGTACCAAAAAGGTTTCCACTCAAGTACTCCTACAAGTTAGATGCTGATAGCATTCCATTTGCTCAGATTCATGGAGTGGGGGATAGAGTAATTCCAAACATGGATCATAGGTTAGGTTTAATTCTAGCAGCACACGTAGGGATAGGTTCTGCACATGCAGGAGTTACGGCGACTGTTTCCAAATTGAAACAACGCTATTGGTGGCCTGGTTTAACAAAGCAGACTAAAGACTATGTCTTGAAATGCGACATCTGCCAGCAGATGAATGGTTCCACCGTAACCCGTCCAGCACAGACACCTTTATTAATATCTGATAAACCACTAGCATGTGTTTACTTGGACCACTGAGGCCCCTTACAAAGAGATGGGGCTTACAGGTATATCATGGTTGCAGTGGATTCCTGCTCAAGATTCCTATGGGTGTGGCCCCAACGCTCGGCTGACGCTCAAACTGTTCTAAAAGATTTGCAAGTCTTTATAGGGACATACGCAATTGGCACATTACATTCTGACCAGGCTCCTGCATTTAGCTCTCGGGCTTACAAGGAGGCCATGCGAGGGTTGGGGGTAGCATCGCGGTACTCCTCTCCGTTCCATCCCGAGGGAAATTCGGTTGTGGAGAGAAAAAACCAAGACTTAAAGCAGTCTTTAACAGCTAGAGTATTAGGCACGGGTGAGAGCTGGGTAAAACATCTGTATGGAGTACAGCGAGCATTGAATAATATGCCAAGAAGTTCTCTAGGGGGGGTCACTTCATATGAGGTCCTATTTGGGACAAGAATGTGGGTACCTGATCTTGATTGTGAAGGCACAGTGTCGGATGAAAAGCCTTTTGACATCCATGATCGTTTGGCTGTTTTACAGGATCTAAATGATTCCAGGACACGACAAAGTAATGTCCATATGAAGCAGACCACCACTGGGGAAGTCAAACCAGTCACGGCAAGACCTGTCTGGATCCCAAAAGTCGGGGATATGGTCAGAGAGAAAATAGCGGACAAAAAAGAATTTGAGCCATCATACAGAAAGCCTGTACAGGTTCTAGCAGTTGAAGGAACAAGAACTGTACTTCTACCGCCTCTTGCCGGGAAAAAGGAGAAAAGATTCGTCTCAATCGACCTAATCAAACTACACTATGTGTCCGATACTGAGTAGTAGGCCACGTGGACTCCAAAGTAGCAGACGCCCTCCTCTCGCTACAATTCAAGAAGTTCAAACGGAAAGACTCATCACGTTCGAAGAGTCTCCTGCACGGAATGATGGACTATGCAATACTGCTATGGAACTCATTCCCCTTGAACCTGAAGTTCAAATTCAGAACCAAAATGAAAGACAAATTTCAATTCGACCAAATTCAGATGTTTACATCAACATGCCTCAACAAGAGCAAACTACGATTTCTACAAATCCTGATGCAAAACCAACAATTGATCGAACTGCTTCTGGCTACTTCGTAAACTTTGATGCGTTTTCTTTGGATCCAAGTGAACCGGAAACGATGCCAGCCCAAAAATCGCACAAGCAGCAAGTTAAAGACTTTCTGAACTTTCTTAAAAAGACTTACCTGGTGTCACCTTGGGTAGAACTATGGGTAATCACCGGGATACTTGTCTTTCTTTTCTGGTTAGGCTTAGTAATAATTTTAGCATGCTTGTTAATGGAAAATACCTTTGACAAAGCTCTGCAGCCCAAAAGGTGAACTTAATTTTAAAACCACACCAATCATCTCATCGAGAACAAAGAGACTTGTCATCAGTGAACATTACAACAGTTCCTATACCTGATGGTATAGTTTGATACAAGGTTGATTTCGATATATTTGGTCCGACCGAACTTTTAAGAATTCCTCATTTATTTAAAATATCCTTGAGTGATACCATTACCTCAAGTACATTTTCCGATGATTGGGATTTTGAAACTGTGAATAACATGTTATCTGATTTGGAAAAGTCTGCTGCATTTTCTAATAGTGAAACATTGGAAAGCACATCAGATTTTGAAACAATGTATTGTTATCAACACTATGGTCATCACTTTCTGCATAAATCTGCTAATCCTAGAAATGTGTTCACTTACCACCAGTGGGAACATTGTCCAACACCGCCAAAAGGCAGTTCAAAAACATTTACACAAAAGTTTCCATATTTTTCAGGGTTTAATATGTCTGACCCAGCTTCATATTATTATAAGGTTGCACCAACATCAGCACAGAAAAATATGTTAACAAACACCAAACAGATTTACTCTGCTTCCTTTATTGCCCAGTTGTCTGAACAAGGTTTCGACTTATGGAAAGATACCATAGACTTAAAATCAGTCTGGGGTACTAAAGAATGGCAAGTACAGGGAGTTGAATCTTTGTTTAGAGCATGCCTTATCCCTCAACAAATCATGTTTTTGAACGAGACAGTGCAACAGACGTCTTGCCTTGGGCTAGCCAAGAACAAAGACTTGAACACACCTCGGCTGCCAACTCCATCACACACCGAGGGTAACATAACATCACAGAAAGAGATTACGTTGAATTACGTTATACAATACAACAGATCAGACCCCGATTGGAAGAAATGGTTGATTTGGCCCACAGACACTAAAATTTGTCAGGTGAGATTCATGGGTAAAACCGAAGGTTTCGCTATCCATAGGCCAGATCCACATTACGTACAGAGAGAACATCCAGGGGTAGTGGCATGCTACAGTGTTGGGAAGTTGTGCCTTGATTGGCTAAAAACCTCAACACTCACAAAGGTGAAACAACACTTATCCTTACTGTCACAGGATGTGGATCTCAGGGACTTTTTACTAGGTCCCAGGAAGCCACGTCTGAAACGTTTCTATTGTGCTGTCTATAATGAAATATGGAAAATATCCCAACAAGAGGCTGCAGAGAGGTTACATGAAATAGACTGTATAAATCTAGAAAAATCTCTAGCAGTGGTAGACAATGGGTTAACTACATTGACCTCCAGGATATATTCCTTAGGCAACATTGTATCTTCTGCGATAGACATCCTAGAACAAGATTTGGCCATATTACAACACGGGCAATCTCAATTGCGTTCTATTATGTTATTGAGCTGGACGCTGCAATCTTTGCGTGCAGGCTATGTGCCTTGGCGTTATATCAACAGTACGTCTCTGTTTTCTGAATACAATCTAACAGGTAAACAGATAGAAATGGCACAAAGGGGAGCAAAATATACAATGCTGCGTATCGAAAAACTGGATAGATTAGCATTCACAGTGGCAGAATCACTGTCCACAGAATGGCTAATCCATGGCCACATAACTCTACCGGTCACTACTTTTCAGTTTCAGTATTGCCTTGAACAAAAGCAGGCAGGCAGATATGAAGAAATGGGTAAGGAATACATTAAGGAATCATAGGTATTACCATACAGATTTCGATGCCGGAGTGGGGATCGCGAAGTGTTTCTGAGCGGTACAAACTGTAAGAACGCTTTAAGTGGATCACTCATATGCCAGGATATAATGCTGCACGGGGCTTGTAATGGTTCTGTGGCAAACCTGTCCTGCCATTTGAGGGGTGCCCCAGCTGCAGTGATTACTCCAGCATTCAGGATACTTTCAAATGGGAGTTACTTGATGCTGAACAGTTCAGTTCATCTATTCTACACTAGAATAACAACTGTTCAATAAATACTTAGTGAAAACGCCAGCCTGTCTATTCTGTGTAAATCTCTGAGACAAACTAAGTGAGCATGAGTGACTGAGCGAAAGGTAGTATATTGTTTCCACCATTCTGAGGGATCAGGGTTGTCATGTTCTGAGGTTGCCAGAATCTATTCTCTCCTCGGTAAGAGGAGATTATAGTGGCACTGTGAGCTAGCTAATACAGACAGGCTAACGTATCCGGTGGAGGTGCACAGAATCAGTCTGCCACCAGTCCCACAGTTTATGTTATCCAAACACGCAGATCCTGTATAGGTTATATAGGAACTACACGACAAAGTGAGTTGTAACATTACAGACAAAAATAAGTATAATGAATAATTACAAAATGATGCGTGAAAAGTGGGTGCTTGTTGAAGGCATTCGTTGTTTTTTTCTGTGTGAAAGCACACTACGTGCCAACGTACTAATGTGTTTCGTTCTAGGAAGTGGCATGAAAGTGCCAGCTTAGATCTAAAGCAGTTGTTGTTCGAGCCGTCGGCCTGATGGCAATCGTGCTAGCGTCATACATTCCTTAAGCTACTCTCCGTACACACCACACTCCTTTGTGTTTACTGCTTCTGTTCCTTCTGTTGCCACAGCCTACTTCCTCCTGTCTTATTTGTTTTTCCTTTTTGCCATCTTTTTTCCTACTACTGCATCATCAACTCTCCCTTACTCCCTTACATATTCCCTGAGTATTTTTTTTCATAGCTTTCAGTTTTTGACTATTTGATTCTTAAAATGTTGAAGTACACCTTTCAAAATGATTCTTTAGAAAATAATAAATTTAGATTTGAAAGTTATTTTTTTTTTACTTGTACAAATACTGCAGTTGGTAGTAACATTACTAAAGAGGTGCCTTGTTTTTTTAAAGCATGCCGAAGCAGAAATTGAGGATGCGGAGCAAGAGGTGGAGCAAGTGGCTACTGTGACAAATGGAAAGTTTAGGTCCTAATCCCTTCTCAAACACAACTGCTGCATTTGTTGTAGTTTGTTTTTGTATTACTTTCCTTCCTTGCTCCTTCCTATGTCTGGCCCTTATTCCTTTTTAAATTATACTCCTCCCGATGTTTCCGTCTCGCCCCTCGTCCATTTAAGTTAAGGGAAGAAGAGGCTTGTTCATGTTGCCCTTGCCCAGTACCCTCTGCCCAACTATGGCTACAAATTCCCGCCCCCATTCCCAACCTGTGCCCCAAATTCTTCCTCAACTTCTTCATAAGGTTATTCCTTATATGCCATTGTTTACACTGGTCTCTCTTCTACCTTCCATTAATCTACCAATCTGCCCATATCCCAACCTAAACCTTGCCCAACCTCTGGCCTAAAACATAAACCTTACCTAACACTCACATGAATCTTAATCTAGGAAAAATAATTGTTGTACTCATAATAAAATAGTAGTAATGGTTTGGTGCGGGCAGTGGGTCTTAGGGTAGGATCCCGGAGCACATAAAGAGTAAAGCCACAGGAATTATTGTTATGTGCCAATAGTTCTCCAGAGAACATGCTGCCCCTCCAGGTTAGCTCATATGTTTGGATGTGCAAAATCTGTTTAATTTGCTTGTCTGTAATTATGCAATATTTTGGCAAAATTATCTGAAATTATGCTTAAATGTGCAAAATGCATAATACAGATTGTTGAATAAGAATATAAAAATTATTTTAGCCTTCATCTAGTCCAAGCAAATTGAGAAGTTTCAAAAGAACCAAGAGATGCCGGAGTGCAAATTACCAAAATACGAATCAGTAACACGTCCAGCGTTTATCCTCAAACAAATGATTAATCATCTAAGCATTAATGACCAAATTTACCTGAACCAAGCCATCACATCCCACACATGAATCTTTATTTGGCATTCATTGATGTAAGTTACCAGTTCCAATTGCCAATTGCTGTGTCTATCTATCTATGCTTCTGTTTTTTATATAGAAGAGACATATATTAGCTGCGCAGTGCAGTCATTTGCCTCTTACCTTACAGATGAGCATAGGAATGCAGGATTAGGCTTGGGAGGCAGGCATTTTATTTTTCAGGATTTTAGGATATGGTCTGGATGCATCCATTACTGGCTTAGATACAAATTATTGCTCACTGCAAAGCCTATGATTGGTTGCATTTTTGTTTTCTTTGCTACAGTTCACCACTCAGTCACCGGGACAAATGGCTGCTACCTCATTGTTTATCTTTCCCGTGCATGCTGGACCCATTTAAGTTTATATACATTAGCAGCACACCAAATAAATTTTTTTTAGGCAAAATACATAATATTTTTGGTTTCTGCTTCTTTTTGTAATAGAATGTGAATATTCATCCTCAAATTCAAGGATGTTGTACGGAGGATCACTCACCCACTTACGATGTCTGAAAAACATCCCTCATCCATAATTTTTGCGCATGAAATGCTTGCTCATTTTAATCATTGCCAGTCCTTCCACATGTTAAGGAGAGAGGCTGGTCCTTCTGACCATGATAAATCCCCTAGCTGCACAGAACATGTGTTTGGAAGATATACTGGCTACCGGATATTCTAGATACTTCACTGCAAGCCTGCTGAGTTCTAGCTACTGTTCCTTCTTCCAAAGCCAATAGGTTAATTGGTCTTGATCCAGGTAGACCTCTACTGGGTCATCCAAATATTCTTGTACCATCTTCTCAATTACCATTGTTGTTGTCGCTTGTATTTTCTGTGGTGCCTGTGCAATTGATTCAAGTCCTGCCATATTCATAAACCAACCCATTGTAGATGCTGGAAGCAAAGGTCGTTGTGCTGTAGGTTTAGTAGCAAGTGATGGCGTGACTACTGGTGAGTACTGCTGCTTCAGTTGTGACATGCTTATGAATTCTGGACCAACACCACATTGTCTGGAAGGTGAAGGAATCACTTCAGTTCTGCTATTGCCTCGAATTCGCAATTGTTAATTTTCTACATCACTCACTTTCCTGGCAATCCAATTCTTATAAATTGAAACATCCACTGTTAAATATGAAATGAAAGTGGGAAGCCCTTTTTTGTGCAGTGGATCCATATTGCAGCACAGATGTACACTTTGTAGGGCATAGTCCCCTTTTGCAGCCTTTGATTTGGGATCACATGAGAAATTAACCTTTTGAGCAAGGAAGTTGTTTCTTCTTTGACAGTGGTTAATGATTATTTCACCTTTTGGACATATTCCTGCAGCATGTGCAATAACAGGATCACTTGGCTCCTAGTACTGTCCCAATGTCAAAATCTCAAAAGGCATTAACATTTGGATCAGGCACTCCACAAGGCCTCATTTGCAACCTCCATCATCATGACTTTGGCAGTTGCATCCTCTCTCCTTTGTAGTATGTAACTATGGATAGAGTTGTACTGTTGAAACAAACTTTTCTGCATGTAGAAGGTGGAGCTCTAATGTGTTGGCATCTCCTGTATAAGGGCTTTTACAATTACTCTATTAGCACGCTGAATGATCCTGAAACTGATTTCTAACTTTGAAAGAAGGACTGAAGTGAGTGCAAATCCTGTGACACGTGACCGGTATCTTGTTGACTACTGCTTTTTATTTAGGAAGTCTTGAGCTATTGGATTAATGCAATGTGTATCCTCAGTAGCCCTTGGCAGAATTTTGATTTAACTGTCACAGTTTAAGAAACTTTTGTAATTTCGAGTAGCAAAGTCTAGGTGTAATTCCCGCTATTATGCCAGAAAGAACAAGATCAGCAGGAACGTGAGCACCATTTTCTGAATGCAAGCAGCAGTTCTTTAACAGGGGCAGTCAACATACATTTTAGGATGATATTTTACCTGTAGTAGACAGTTTGGGTAATTGTTTAGTACAAAACGGCAGTTCTGGTAAGAGCAGCAGTTCTTTAAACATGGTTGCCTGAAAATCATCTTGAATATACATTTTCAAGTTGAATTTGACCTCAGCGGACCTTTAAAGTAATTTTGTTAGTATGAAATGCATTTTTCTTTTTTTTTTTGCAGGAGAAAAATGCCATAGAGACTGGTAAGCTACTGTATATACAGCAGCAACTTACTCTTCCTGTCTTGAAGACTCTGTCCTCTGCTTTGTTCAGCACTTGGTCATTTTGGATTCAGATTTTGTAGGGAAAGCTTCTCTTTTTGTCTGGAATCTCTTCTGCATCTGTGCCCTTGGAATAAGTACTCTGCAAAAGGTTTGTTGTTTGAAGAAGGCTAGGTCCCACTATTTTTGTTACTTTTTATTATTTTGTTTATTTGTCGTTGGATGGCCTGGACTTTGGAGTAGGTGCCCTTGTGGGAATAAGTTTTTAAGGTATAATGTTTTCACTTTGTGGATGCTGGAGGCCTTTATTTATAATATACATTGTCTCAATTATCTTGGGTTTTTTCTCGAATTTTGAACAGATATGTTAATTATTTTACTGTGTTGTTGTTTCACTCTTTGGGGCCTGGCCAACCCTGCAGTATGCCTTAGAAATATGTTTAATATATTTGTCAATGCTACTGTGCTACAGGGTGCCATAGGGTTTTAAAAATGATTTTAGAGGCTTATTGGTAACCTTGTATTCATGCAAAATGTATGTTACTTTTTGTCCGCATGGTGGCTTTGGTTAGGGTGGCTCCTAGAGTCCAGGCCCATGAAGCCAGACACTGATTTCCCTTCGTTCTCAGCTACCTTCTTTAACGTCTGCTTGCCTTCCATTTTTGGTCAGTTTGTGTTTGTGTGAGATGGTTTATTATTGCGTTTTTTCCTGCAACTGTTGAAAGTATTTTGGAGGGGTAACTGATGTTTCCTTGAGCACTTTGTACTGGGGCATTTGTAAAGTGTATTTGCTTATCTGACAATGCCCAGGGCAGTCCCTTGGGAGGGCCCAGACATATTTTGGTTGTATATATAGTTGTACAATTCTTTCTCTGCAATGCTGAATGATTTTTGGGGAGAGAACAGCATTCCAGGCAAGATAGGGCAACCATGTTCTTTGTTCTCTGTGCCTCTGTTTTTCCTGACCAGGCGCTGACCACCATTTTGTGAAGCCAGTGAGTGTTGTGTTTGTAAGGTGGCTATTTTGTTGTTGTTCTCCATGCCTCCTTGTTTGCTGGCCATGTGGTGGTGATGAGTGACCGCCCACCATTTTGTTTAGCCAGTGTGTGTTCTAAAATTTTTTTCCACTTTTAAAAGCTATTTTCTAGAAACATTACTAGAAGAAACCAATGCCATTTTTGTTCATTTTCTGTTTTTTTCCTAATATTTAGTTGTGTTTGTGACTGATTGTAGGGGTCATTTATGACTTAGTTATTTTTGCCTGCCTGCATGTGCCCTGGAAGGATACAATAGCAGGCATTATTTTTAATTAATTTATTTAATGTTTGACTGCCTCTCACAGGGGCCTTAGCAGCCCTGCATGGATACCAGCTATTATTGAACTTATGTATTCAATTTTTGCCTGCCTCCCTAACCTTATTCTGGCCCCCCTTGGGTCTATATGTGTGCGTGAGGGACACCAGCTATTAATTCATTATTGTATTTCATTCTTCATTGCCTCCCATATGGCCCCTTTTGGCTATGGAAGGACAGCAGCTATTTTTTAATTAATTTATTCAATTTCTGCCTGCCTCTCCCTGCCTTCCATAGGGTCCACGTGGGCCCTAGGTACCCCTACACCAGTTACCATTTATTATTCTCCAATAGGGTCTCTATGGACCCTCAAGGACACCAGCTATTATTTATTCAATATATTCAATTTTTTCCTGTTTCCTTATTCCCCATGTGGTCCTCCTAGGCTCCAGAGGGACACCAACTTAGCTTTTCCGGTGTATTGTCTAGCAAAACATCAAGTTCATTTATAGATGGGTACACTATTGTTAAGCATTTTTGATGATTAATCATGACTTGTAGTACATTTGAACTGATTGCCCACGCCTTGTATTGCCTGCAGGTGCACAATATGTCACACATGATACTGAGATGGAGAAAAGGCTGCAAATTAGCTGACAGTGACACTAGAGTCCTCTGAAAAAGAAACTAAGATGGCCCCAGAGAAAGAGATTCCTGCCATGAATGTGGCCAGTGAGGAGAAGAAGCATGTTGCCAGTGCCACCACTAGCATGCAGCTTTCCTCAAGCAGTTAAGCAGTTCAAGGATTCCCGAGACTAGTGGTCCAGGGGGTATGAGCACAGGCTCCGTACTCCAAATATGCGCAGAAGCAGCAATAAATTATTGGCCTGTCAAATACTTGCTTTTATGAAAAAAGGAGTATTTATGTGCAACGACAGTAAAATATGGCATTCATAAACAATGTACACAGTCCCTTGAGGTCAGGGTCCCCTCAAGCTAGTAGTAGCTGTTTTTCCCCATTCACCATAGGCAACATTCAGTCTACACCCCACTAGTAGTTCAAGTCTCAGAAGTTCTACTCCAACTCCGTACTAAAGTCGAAAGTGTTCCAGTTATGCAGGGCCATCTGGACAGAAATCTGTCTTACCCTCTCCAGCAGTATCTGAGCAACCAGAATCTCTGAGTGCCCCCTCTGTGGGTGGTGGAGCTGCAGCAGCTGTCTCCGGTAAGACTTTGTCATGCAGTCCAGGCGGACTGTGTTTAGCTTTCCTAGAGTTCCCCTACATGGAATTCTGCAGCATGCGGGAAGTTCTCATGACTCCTCCAAGCTTGGTAAGTACTTCGGTTCTTCCTACCGATAGTGGTGGGATGCAACAATCATGGTGCTGGTTCTGAGTCATGGCTCATGTCTGCTGGGGTCATGATGGTGGCCTCTCTCCTCCAATGATGATGATCCCGATCAGCGCAGACTTCTTACTTCGTCCCAGTGGGCCCCGCTGGTATATGGGATCACCATCCCTCCACTGCATAAGGCTCTGGCCTGAACGACAAAGTAGCAGTCTTCACAGCAGCCCACCACCACTCACCATACCGGGTTACAGAATTAGAATCATACATGGGCTCTGCCCGCTCTGCACTGCAGCACTCTTCATGGCGGCTCCACCTGACATATGGTGTCGCTGACTTCACACTGCACGTGGGTGATGACCCATTCAGTGCAGCAATGATCACAGCTCACTTCACTGCGGCCCTCCTTTGGCATATGGGGGTCACTGAATTTCTCTGAACACAGGCAACAACCCGCTTGGTGCACCAGCTGTCTCCTCAGACCTCCTTAAGATGATTCATGCACCAGGATTCCCTACTGGATCTTGCTCCCTCCAACGCTCTCCTCTTCCTCACAATGCACACTGGTCTGGGCAAGCAGGCAGGCACTGGTGCCCAAGGCTCCAGGGCAGGTGGCCTTGGATTCCATGGGTCATGTCCCTTCACCCAGTTGAGACTCGCAGACCTTAGTCTTCAGTCCTGGTCACAGGCAGAAGTCTTGCAGAGCGTCCTCTCCTCACACAGCCCAACTTTTTGGGGTCTCAAGCTCCCCTCCTTATGGTCCATTTCCAGGCACTAATGTGATTTAGAGTTTGAAACTTTTAGGTTTATGTTGGGGATCTGCTTCTTTTTGAAGTACCATGTCCTCTGTTCTCTGTTTCTCCATAAAGCAGTCTGTCACAGCAGGGCGACTCCAAATCTGATAGCCCCACAAAACAGGCCATGGAAGTGACTAGAGGTTCACACCTGGATGTCAGCCACAGTAATAGCTGTATCAAAAGGTTACCCCGGTGCATCCTGGGACCGGTCGGTAGATTTCTGCTATCAGCAACATTCTAGTATCAAAAGGTTAAACCCAGGGCCTCAGCCCTCCTCTTTATGATTCTCGTATCAGCTCCATCTCCTTCCTGAGATGTTTTCCCAGGCCCTTTCCTAGTGACCTCTCTCTGAATCAAAGAGTATTCTTTAAAGTGTACCTGGCTCTCCCTCCCTCAAGTGTGTCCCACCCAGCTTACAGGAATGCAGCAATACACAAATCACTGGTTCCTCTACCTCCTCTCCTTATGTTTCTTCAACAGCATTGGGTCTCCCAAAATGAAGCAGGCAGTCTTCCATGTATTTTATCCTTCACAATGACATATACACACAGCCCATGCATATATCATACACCTTTCATGTACTGTACCATTTGCAGGCACACATACACCCAGCTCTTGCATATAATATACTGTTGCATATAGACACACATACACCCAATACATGGATAGTTCAAATGCACTGTGCAGAACTAGACATCTAACTGATGTAGGCCATGGGTGAGTTAAGCACACAGCAACTGAATTTTAAATGAATGAGCCTGTAGGTCTCACTCCAGTGACACAGGTAAAAAGGGCCTGTACACTCCTACTGATCACTACACACAGTATGCTTCCACCACAGTGCTCGTGCTGCTTAAATACTGGCAGAGGCAGTAACATTTCACCATTCTGAGGGTAGTGCTTTGGGCATCCCTGCTGGTCCAACAAGACCACAATCAGTGACACAGGACTATGTCATGGCAAACATGCATGATGCATGTTTGCCTATGACAACAAAAATCAGCATCAGGGATCCAGACATAACTGCAGTTGGTGCACTCGGGGCAGGAGTATATGTCATTCACCATGCAAGGGACTTTTCCATTCCAGCACAGAGTAACTGTAGTAATGGAGTCTAAATTCAATTTGTCCCAACAGCAAACCACATTTTCACTGAAGAGTCAACAACAGAAACCACAGCCAGCAACACCTGACCTTCTAGCAGTAGGAGCAGAGCAGGAAGTAGAGCTTGCTGCTGAACAAGATGTTGTCATGAGTGCTCTTCCACTGGACTCATCAGCTTCATGATCTCCTGCAAGGAAAAGAAAGAACACTCCTCTATCATCTCCAAGTACCACTTCTGATGATCTTGACATGGATTGGACCCCGACTGTAAACCACCACACGAGACAAGGGAAAAGGAATGTTCCCAAAAGCTTTGGAAGTGAGAAAGGTGATGATGATACAATGATTGTTAGTGTTGAGAGTGATACATAGACAAGTTGTTCCACGAAACCACCTGCTTCCATCTTTTAAAGAAGACCCCAAAAACCAACAGCAACCACCACCCCTAATCACAGGTTAACCTAGAGAACGGCCAACACAACTGCCTAACTCCACATCAAAGCAAACACAAGGAGATGATGGACGGAGTGCTGAAATTTTTCAGACACTCACCGCCAGTCACAGATCTGGGTTGAATCCATCATCGTTCTTTAGCTCACGTTGCCACCCCAGTTCAGACCCAGCTATATGCAAATCAGTCTTGACCCTGTGCCTAATGGGCACAGTCCAGCCCGAACTGCCAAGTCAGGTCTTCCCTGGACCGAAAACAAGCATCCTAGTACCAGTTTCGGGGTAACACCCCTTATCAGCCAGGCTAGTTTGAATCCTGTGGCAAAGTCAGCAACTGACCCATGTCTGGGCACACCCTGCCAACTTAGGGCAAACAAAGCGGACACAAGGAGATGATGGACGGAGTGCTGAAACCTTTCAGACACTCACCCCCAGTCACAGATCTGGGTTGAATCCATCATCGTTCTTTAGCTCACTTCGCCACCCAGTTCAGACCCAGCCATATGCAAATCAGTCTTGACCCTGTTCCTCATGGGAACAGTCCAGCCAGAACTGCCAAGCCAGGTGTTCCCTGGACCGGAAACAAGCATCCTGGGACCAATTTAGGGGCAACACCCCTCATCAGCCAGGCTAGCTTGAATCCAGTGGCAAAGTGAGCAACTGACCCCCGTCTGGGCATAACCTGCCAACGTAGGGCAAACAAAGCGAACACAAAGAGATGATGGACGGAGTGCTGAAACTTTTCAGACACTCACCCCCAGTCACAGATCTGGGTTGAATCCATCATAATTCTTTAGCTCACTTCACCACCCTAGTTCAGACCCAGTCATATGCAAATCTGTCTTGACCCTGTTCCTCATGGGAACAGTCCAGCCCGAACTGTCAAGCCAGGTCTTCCCTGGACCGGAAACAAGCATCGAGGGATCTGTTATGGGGCAACACCCCTCATCAGCCAGGCTAGCTTGAAACCAGTGGCAAAGTGAGCAAGGCACCCACGTCTGGGCATACCGTGCCAACTTAGGGTGAACAAAGCAAACACAAGGATATGATGAACGGAGCGCTGAAACTTTTCAAACACTCACCCCCATATCAACCAGTTCTTCAGGCATTGGCTCAGTAAGAAAGTTTTCCTCACCAGTTTGGGACTTCTTTACACTTTGGCAGCATGATAAGCACATCACAGAAAGAATGCTCAATTTGCTGCAAAGAAATTTGTTGTGGTAAGCCAGTTAGACATTATGATAGAGGGGCTGAGTGACTCATCTGAAAAATCAACACGCAATCATATGGGAACAGCACCTCAAAGACATACCCACTAGTGGTAGGAGAGAAGAAGTTCAACTGTTAGAAGGTGGTGGTGGTGAAGAACAGGAGGATGTTAGTGTCTTCTGAAGCACTCCTGTGACTCTCACTCATAGTGTGCAGTCATCACCCACAGCAACCTCACAATTGCACAAGCGGCAGAAGAATTCAGTCACCCCAAAACACCCATGCAGCTGGCCTGCTACCTGTAGGTCAGTTGCAGAGGTATCACAAAGAAAGCAGTCCCATCAACCAACTATGAAGGCTATGTTTACCAAGGAGTCGCTGTACCACCAAATCCATGAGGATATACATTTTTACGATGGGAAGATGGCCAGAATGTGAGCGCTTGCCCACCTCACTATTTCATTTGTGGAAAGAGAAAGGTTTCTAGAATTTGCGGGGAACCTCTACCCAAAATGTAAGGTTCCAAGCCCGACCTATTCTTCCACTGTTGCTGTGACATTCAATAGCTGCAATGTTTGCCATGGACAAATTGCATACAACTCCCAACATATTGGATGGGTTGAATACCAAAGTCTCTGAATGGCTTCAACCCAGAGGCTTCAGATTTGGATTTGTTGCCACTGACAATGGCATTTAATAATGTCAAAGCCATAGCTGATGGAGGATACTCCAGAGTCCTGTGTTTAGCAAACTGCATAAACCTAATTGTGCAGGACTTTGTAAAAAATAGAAGACATGGCCTACAACATCATTGTAGTCATTTGTTTAAATACTGGAAGCAGTTGAGGATGATTCAGCATACTAACAGAGTACCTTTAAAAGCCCTCATGCAGACGGTGTCAACACATTGGAACTTCACATTCTGCAGGCTGCAATGCCTATTTGAGCATTGCAGGCCATTGTTGCATCTGCTGCAGGAGCATTTGAAAAGGTGGAACAAACTTTTGGCAATATCAATGAAGAAGCGGCTGGTTTGGTCAAATCATTTACTTGAACACTAAGCAAATGCTGCAATAAGAGATTGTAATCTCCCAAGAAGCCTCAATACTGGATCCATGGTACAAAATGTTCTGTTCATTTGCATCCCTTTTTCAACATTGGATGTCTCAATTTACAAAAACTGGACTGTCAGGAAAGTGTGTGAGCTAGAAGATAAACAATTGCTAACTTGAGGCCATGGAACAAGTGAAGCTCAGCCTTCAATCTCTTGAAAAGGATGGTGATGTTGTCTCTGAGTCCTCAGGAAGCATTGATTGCCACTTCAGCAGCATTACCCAACACTATCACTGGCTACTACTAAACTGACAGCAATAACTGCTTCTTTTCAAATATCTTTAATAGCTTATTTTTATATGACAGTTCCAAAGGCATGGCAATGGAAGCACAGCAAGTGACAGCACCAATGAAAATTGAGAAGATGGGCCCAGACTATCTGGATAACCCAACAGAGGTGTACCTGGATCAAGGCACTTTGACATGTTGGTATGAGAAGAAGGAACAGTAGCCAAAAATCAGCACATTGGTAATAAAGTATGTAGCGTGTCTGAGAGCTAGTGTGTCTTCGAAGCGTGTGTGTTAGGGATCAGGATTTTGCCTGTTTAATATGCCAGCTGCCACAAGGCCCCCTATTGAGTTAGGTCTCACCTGTGGTCCTAACTGATCAGCACAAGGGACCCCCCATCACCCCCGTTATGTTTTCTCCCCAAATAGTGCTTTTAACTTTAACTGCAACCCTTAAGAATATGAACAACAAAAATCCTCTGTAGACCAGGCCCTATATTTGTAGCACATGTGTACGCGTGAAACATGTGGCACACAAAGGCAGTTTTCCCAGGTGCATGCTCCTTGTGTTCCTCCTGCATGACCACACCCTATAATGCAGTTCGGGCTGGACTGTTCCCATGAGGCACAGGGTCAGACTGATTTGCATATGGCCATGTCTGAACTGGGGTGGCGGAGTGAGCTAAAGAATGATGATGGATTAAACCCAGATCAGTTGACTGGGGGTGAGTGCTTGCAATGTTCAACACTCCGTCCATCATCCCCTTTGGTTTTGGCACACCCTATAATGGGCATGAGCAGCAACAGCCACAAGCTTGTATATATACATGCCCGAATCAGTTCCTCCTGCTTGGCTTCTTTCACTTGCTCCCGCTGACGTCTCCCTCCATCAACGCTGCACTCACTAATCCGGTTGGAGCCTCATTCACTTCCGCTTCCTCCATCATGGTGATTCCAGCATCGGTCCTTTCCTGCCTTGTCATGGAGTCTTGATCCTGCACAAAAAAAGAAGAAACTGATAAGTGTATTCTGCGCGGATGCTCACTGCTTGCTGCAATATTCATTACTAGGCAAAATTAGCTACTGCTGTACGAGGGCTGCTTGCTGCATTGTTCATTTCTTGGCATACTTACCTGTTGCGCAGACACACACCGCTTGCCGCATTGTGTACTTACTGCAACCTGTCATACTAATCCTGGCATACTTACATAGAGTGGACACACACCGCTTGTTATATTGTGTATTTTACAAAGATCGAGCATACTAAAACCAGGCATACTTACCTACTGCGCATACGCACAACACTTACCGCATTGTACATTTACTAAAACCTGAAACCTGCATACTTACCTGTTGCGCAGATGCGCACTGCTTGCTCATTGTGTTTTCTTGCAAGCATCAGCATACTTACTGTTTACTGCGCAGTGACACAGATAAAAACTCACAGTCTGAAACAAGGAGACAACAAAAGGATCTGCATGACTGTGCTAATGACAGTCTAGAATTGCGAACCTCTTCATAATTTGAAAGTAGGAGCTAATCTCTTCGAGAAAGGTAATACAGTATTATCTTGGGCTACAGTACATGTATTTGACTATGCCTTTGAGTGTCAGAAATCTAAAGTGTTTTTCTTCTACAGATACTCGAAGGGCTCCTTAAGGATGATACTGATCAAGAGGTGGTCCGAAGTGAATGGAGAACCAGATATGCCAAGTGAGGCTTTTCTTGTTTCTCATCCTATCCTCCTTCTCCCTTGGTACATCTGCTAGGACTCCTGTACCTTTGGGGGGAAAGTATTACGCCTGAAGAAGATACCTGGTTTTCAGGTGAGTGGTTTTAACAGTGTGTTAAGTGCAGCTGGGGCAGTTGTTACAGTCAGAGGGACCAGTGTCTCTCTTTGAAATATGGAGAGATTGATGATGATTAAAATTAACAAAGACTTAAAAATTATAATGCTCCTGAAGACACCATAGTGGATGAGGGTAATTGGTCGGATGTCCCAAGTGAAGCAAATGATCATCCTCTGGACGAAACCCCTCTAGCCGAATTTGATGATAACCTCTACTTTCAGAATAAAATAGGAACAAAAACACGACATTAGTTTTGACTGTTTTTCCAAGCCCTTTAGAAAAAAAACTGCAATAAGGTATGGGCTGGTTAGTGGAATTAGCAGAATTCCCTTTTCTACTCAGGTAAGAAAAAAAGTACTAAGAAAGGGACGGAGATTTCTGTATTGGCAGACTTGATTAGTGGTCAGTAGTTACAGAGGGAAGAGCAAAGGCAGTAATTATACAACTATTACTGATGGAAGGGTGGGTGCTGCTTAGCCTGATTAAGCTATTATGGGGGGGGAGGATTGGGTTTGCTCATGGTTAGTTTTCCAAACTGATTGCAGCGGGGGTGGACTGGAGGAAGTAAGGTAACTTGTGTTATATGGCAAAGGAGCTTAGGTAAGGAAAGACTAAAGAGAGGATGAAGAGGATGGAAACAGTTGACAATTGCTTTGTGATGGGCTAAGTGTAGGGCTCAGCTACATTGTTGGAGCTTCCTGTTTAATTAACAGTGATGCTCCACTAACCAGTAGTGCCTAGTATTAAATCAAAACAAAAAATAAAAAGAAGCATAATGAAAAAAACAACAAACCCGTTTATTGGCCAAAAAATCTAAACTTCTATCCTCACCTCCCACCCCTCTCCTTAATTCCTAAAGATCCCACAACTACACCGTCACCAACTGTTCTTTCTACTATCAGCTACTGCATGAAATCCACCCCTCTCCCTAGACCCTAAGAAACCTACATCTACCTCATCCCTAACTGTCCTTCTCACCTCACCTCCCACAACAGGTCCACCCCCCCTAAAGAAACTGGGCCTCAATAGCCTCCAGGCTCTGTATAATAGCCTGCTTGGCATTGTCAGTTCTCATCTGGCCCTCTTTTACTTCATCCAAGTCTCACAGTACAGAGGGTCTCTGTGGTTGGGGAGGTAGCTACTTGGGTCCTTGACTGCATTTGTTGGCAATGGTGTGACCGGAATGCCTCCAACTGGTAACCCTCTAGGATTACCAGCTAGCGATACCCCACCACAATAGATTTCATCTTATAGAGCTACCTATCTCACACCAGGACTACGGTACATGGCCTCTGGCAGGAGCAGCTGGATGATCCGAGAGAAGCAGAACAGAATTTGAATTGTAGTACTTAACAGAAACACTTGTTTATGTAGTCAGACAGTAACAAAACATTGCTCGTCACTATGGCCACTGGAATTGTTTATATGATTATTTTCCCCCCCCACACAAAATTCACAAAATGCAGCTCCTAAAATAAATAATTCCACCGCCACTGCCACAATCAAAAATAGAGATTTTTTTGCTAAAATGGAAGAAAAGTTCAAATTATTCATGGAGTGACAACCACTTTCACCACACATTTAATGTGTTATTAAAAAATGACCGAGCTGCAAAATTAAATATATATTGCCATTGAAAATATGGGCATTACATTTATCATATGTGTAAGAAATTGTGTCATTAGTTGAGAGGGGTGGAAGCCCCACTCAGGCAACAATCATAATCCTTGCCAGGGTGAACCACAAAAGTCATTTAATTAACCTGTGTTTAACCCTCTGGTAGCTTGGCACAAAGCAGTCATGCTTAACTTAGAGGTACTCTGTAAAATATCTATGCAGCACACAAACTGTAAAAAAGTGAAAATACAACACATGAAAAATCCCAAACCAATTTAGAACAATAGGACACATTTTAATAAATAAAAGGACACCAAAACAAAATAAATCCACTCAGTAGAACCAAAATTATGAATTCTTACAGGGTTAAGGTAAAAATAGCACTCAAAAGATCAAAGGGGACAACTTCAACCTCAAGTATCTGGTTGCGCAAAACCGGGGCAAAGTTAAGAGTTAACCGAGATGGAGAGGGGTTCAGCTACACAAGGTGGATTGGGCCCCGTTTCGGCTTACTTTCGGACTTAAAAGAATTTTTGGAGGAAAGTTCCTGAGAAAGTAAAATTCAGTTAGGCAAGGCAGCTGGTGATGTTGGAGGAGGAGGCATCATCGTCAGGGAATCACTGGACAGAGTTGTTGTGAACATTTCTACCTTGGGACTTTTTCACTTTTTTAGAAGTCGAAAATCTCAGTGGGAGTAAACTGCAAGCTGTAGCCGATGAGGGCTCCACGAGGCCGGATTCCGTTGGTGAGAGGTCCAACTGAATAGGATTTGCTACTGCGGGGAAGAATGTAGTGGGATCTATCGCAGAGTCTGGGCGACCGGCGATGCACCTTGGGCAGATCTGCCAGCAGGTATGTCCCAGTCTCCTATTGGTTCTCAGAGCAGACTTTAGTTAAAAAAAAATACGTTTCTATTTTCTACCCGATGTTAATATACTTTTTGATGAGGAATATTCTAAGTCCCAACTTTCATGGTTAATCAGGAGTGCCATTTTTATCACCACCACCAAGGGTCCAGGACAAGAGGGGCAGCACTTGGGGTGTCAGACCTAACTTTAGCAGAGGCCAGGAGCAGGGCTCAAGGTCTCTGGAGCTTGTTATGTCCCTGTAGGTCACACAGGAAGCCATCCAAGTAGCACTTGGAGTCATTCTGGTAGTCCAGGGTTCAAGCAGCAATGCAGGCCTCAAGCAGCAGGGCAGTCCTCAGAGGTACAAGGCAAGGCTCAAACAGCAGGCCAGTTCTCTGGTAGCACCAGGGCAGTCCTCTGGGGGTCCAAGGCAGCCCTTCAGATGTCATCCACAGGTTCAGGAGTGTACTGAAGAGTTTCCTTCTTCCTCTGTCAAGGCTCCAAGTAGTCTAGGGGAACAAAATACAGGTGTCAGGTTCCTTTATGAGTATCCTGGAGGCAGCCCTTTGGAATGTAAGTGGGGCAGGGAAGAGCTCTGCCCCACCCATCCTGGCAGGATGGCCTAACCTGTCAACACCTAGTCCCCCTTAGTCTGGGAAGAATACACAAAGGCCAACTGCCAAGTTATTCACAGTCATGTGACTCAGGACACAGGCAGGCACCAATAGTTAGGACAAGAAAATGCCAACATTCTAAAACTGACATTTTCATAATTGTGACTTCAAATCTGACTTTACCATTAAAGAGGATTTTTAATTCAAATTAATTTGAGAACAAACAACATTTTTACCTGTGCCCAAAATTAGCACTTGTTGTCTGTAATAATATAAATCAATGTTGTCCTATGGGAAAAGTATGCCTTCAGTACTGAAAAACAAATTTAGGAGTTTTTCAGTACCAGAACATGTAAAACGTAAAAGCACATGTCATACGTTTAAATACAAGGCACCATACCTTATGGGCTGTTTAGGCCTACCTTACAAGTGACTTATATGTATCAAAAAGTAAGGTTTAGGCCAAAAGGGTTATTTGCCAGGTCAAATTGGCAGTTTAAAACTGAACACACAAGCTGCAATGGTTTTAAAGTGCTACTTTAGCGGGTGATACAATGAGTATGTCAGGCCCAGTAGTAGCATTAAATTTGCAGGCCCTGGGTACATGTAGTACCATATTCTAGGGACTTACAAGTAAATTAAATATGCTAATCAAGTATAGGCCAATTGTGCCACGTTCAAAGGAGCAAGCACAAGCACTTTAGCACTGGTTAGAGTTCTAATGCCAACAAAAATGAAATTCAGAAGACAGGAGAGGAGAACGCACACGGTTTTGGAGAAGCCCACACCAAGGATGGCAGGTATAATTATATGTAATAGGGTTAGTCTTGTGGATATTGGAAAGCAGAAGATGGAACAGTGTAATAAAAGTCATGAGAAGTAGATGCTTTGACAGAAACTGTGGGAGAAATGTGGCAACTGTTGAGATTGGATTGTTGGCTGGCTGGGACACAATGGGGGAGGTGGTAGGTATGAGTGAGCACTTGGTAATGGACCTTTTCTTCTACCAATTTCTTTCATTGGTAGAGAGGCTGGGACAGAAATATTGGAATCTGGATAATTTATAAAAGCATTGATATCTGGGACTTGGAATCAAGGAAGGAATATCTTAATAAATGCAGCAATTTTCACTGAGAAAGGAAAGTAACTTACCACTCTTCCCAGCAGCTGCTTCATCCCCCTCAACACAATGGTCTTCTCCGCAGCAAAGAGTACTTGAGGCTTTAGACAAAATCATAACACACATTTAGAATATCAATACCAACTAAAGTATTTGCACAAGTTGAAAAAATATACCTAATGATTGTGAAGTTATAGGTTTTCAAAATATCAGTTTGAAAGATTTACTTGACATTTTAAACATCAGGGGGCTTATTACTATGGCAG
This sequence comes from Calotriton arnoldi, assembly GCA_963921515.1. Taxonomy (NCBI): domain Eukaryota; kingdom Metazoa; phylum Chordata; class Amphibia; order Caudata; family Salamandridae; genus Calotriton; species Calotriton arnoldi. The sequence goes on from CAWUFW010014056.1 coordinate 100,976, forward strand.
TCAGAACGCCTCCGACCTTTGGTTGGAGGTTTTCCGACCGCCATCGTCGGTTTCAATTCCCACCGGCTGATTATGAATCAGCCGGTCAGAATTGAAACCGGACGGTCATTCTGGCGGGCTTCTGACGGGCTCAAAGAGCCCGTCATCCAGTCGGAGGCCGTCCCATAATCCCAAGGGGCGCTCTTTCCGCCCTTGGGATTACAATGCATGGTTTCAGGCAGGGTTGCCATTCCTGCCTTTCCAATATGGAAACCCTGTCAGAAAGCGTGTTCGGGGGCCCCTAGCAGGGCCCCCTTGTGTCCGCGGCCATTGGTTAGCCCCTGGTAATCCCTGCACCCCGTGGCAGGCACCTTGAGGTGTGTGCCATGGGGTGCAGGGATTAACACCACCTTATATTTCCCTGTAGGAACATGTACTACGGCCAGTTTACGAATGTAACACATGCTCCCTTAGGGAAATGTCGGAATGCAACCGAACAGTGTTCAGTCGCATCCAAATCAGGCGGTCTGGACAGCAGACCAGAGGCCCGTCGGTCTAGTTTACAAGACGGTGACGGGCAGAAGCAATTCGGCCCGACATCATAATAGGCCCACAAGTAGTCAAAAATTCAACATCAAGGAACAAATTTGTAATAATGGAGGGAATTGGCTAGGAGAGATCAGTAAAACTGACTAGGAGAGGAAGGGAATGGAAAGGAAATATGTGATATCGTATCCTGCCAATCTGCCCTATAATGACATCATGGAACCTTGTATGATGGGGGTTTAACAGAGTGAGCATTGTGAGTGTTAGACCTGGGTTGAGTTGCGTACAACATCTCCTCCTGCTGGCGTCTAGCTATTTTCCCACTCCTTTGAAACAACGAAAGTGGTTGCAGGTACTCTGGTGCAAAAGTGTATTTCTTTATGTACATTGCACCAATGTGTTATAGCTCTGAAATGAGCCCTGTTCACTGTAAACATGATGCTCCCTACATAAATATATGTACTTTTTGCACCAGAGGGTCCGTGTGTGTACTGTGTTTGTTGCAAAAAAGTGGACAAATGAAGGAGCAAACAAATTAATTAACTAATTGATTAATTAAAAAATATATAGTGCATTTATATATAAAATACTTATGTACATTTATATATATAAATAAAATATGTATGCCTATAACATATATTATAAATACACATACATATATATATTATTTTCGGCACTACGTAGACCATCAGGCTCAGCGTGAGCCAACGCCCACTGTGGCAGGTGGTTGGAGTGATAAGTAGCGCCGCACGCTTCACGCTGCAAATGAACTGCCTCTGAAGAAATACTTGTTAGAATGAAACGCGTCAGGCTGCTTAATGAATTTGGCAAGACTTCCATCCAGTGTGCTGCAGCTCTTACAATTAAACGGGATTTCACCTACCTGTGTGTGGCTCTCCTTAATGGGAAAACTTTCTTTGCTTGGATTGAATACGGCTGGTCCCGGTCGTGGGAGAAGCCCTGCCGCAAGGAAGTGGACCGCATTGGCGTCAAGCGACGATCAGCGCAATGGGCAGGAGGTCGTTTTGTGAGAGTTATAATGTGCAACGCATTGAGAAAAGGACTCTTTCCTTACCCACTGGGGTTTGACTGTTTATTTTTATTTTTACAGCATTTAAGCACTCACTGAAGTATTATTTTCGGCACTACGTAGACCATCAGGCTCAGCGTGAGCCAACGCCCACTGTGGCAGGTGGTTGGAGTGATAAGTAGCGCCGCATGCTTCACGCTGCAAATGAACTGCCTCTGAAGAAATGCTTGTTAGCATGAAACGCGTCAGGCTGCTTAATGAATTTGGCAAGACTTCCATCCAGTGTGCTGCAGCTCTTACAATTAAATGGGATTTCACCTACCTGTGTGTGGCTCTCCTTAATGGGAAAACTTTCTTTGCTTGGATTGAATATGGCTGGTCCCGGTCGTGGGAGAAGCCCTGCCGCAAGGAAGTGGACCGCATTGGCGTCAAGCGACGATCAGCGCAATGGGCAGGAGGTCGTTTTGTGAGAGTTATAATGTGCAACGCATTGAGAAAAGGACTCTTTCCTTACCCACTGGGGTTTGACTGTTTATTTTTATTTTTACAGCGTTTAAGCACTCACTGAAGTATTATTTTCGGCACTACGTAGACCATCAGGCTCAGCGTGAGCCAACGCCCACTGTGGCAGGTGGTTGGAGTGATAAGTAGCGCCGCACGCTTCACGCTGCAAATGAACTGCCTCTGAAGAAATGCTTGTTAGCATGAAACGCGTCAGGCTGCTTTATGAATTTGGCAAGACTTCCATCCAGTGTGCTGCAGCTCTTACAATTAAACGGGATTTCACCTACCTGTGTGTGGCTCTCCTTAATGGGAAAACTTTCTTTGCTTGGATTGAATACGGCTGGTCCCGGTCGTGGGAGAAGCCCTGCCGTAAGGAAGTGGACCGCATTGGCGTCAAGCGACGATCAGCGCAATGGGCAGGAGGTCGTTTTGTGAGAGTTATAATGTGCAACGCATTGAGAAAAGGACTCTTTCCTTACCCACTGGGGTTTGACTGTTTATTTTTATTTTTACAGCGTTTAAGCACTCACTGAAGTATTATTTTCGGCACTACGTAGACCATCAGGCTCAGCGTGAGCCAACGCCCACTGTGGCAGGTGGTTGGAGTGATAAGTAGCACCGCACGCTTCACGCTGCAAATGAACTGCCTCTGAAGAAATGCTTGTTAGCATGAAACGCGTCAGGCTGCTTAATGAATTTGGCAAGACTTCCATCCAGTGTGCTGCAGCTCTTACAATTAAACGGGATTTCACCTACCTGTGTGTGGCTCTCCTTAATGGGAAAACTTTCTTTGCTTGGATTGAATACGGCTGGTCCCGGTCGTGGGAGAAGCCCTGCCGCAAGGAAGTGGACCGCATTGGCGTCAAGCGACGATCAGCGCAATGGGCAGGAGGTTGTTTTGTGAGAGTTATAATGTGCAACGCATTGAGAAAAGGACTCTTTCCTTACCCACTGGGGTTTGACTGTTTATTTTTATTTTTACAGCGTTTAAGCACTCACTGAAGTATTATTTTCGGCACTACGTAGACCATCAGGCTCAGCGTGAGCCAACGCCCACTGTGGCAGGTGGTTGGAGTGATAAGTAGCGCCGCACGCTTCACGCTGCAAATGAACTGCCTCTGAAGAAATGCTTGTTAGCATGAAACGCGTCAGGCTGCTTAATGAATTTGGCAAGACTTCCATCCAGTGTGCTGCAGCTCTTACAATTAAACGGGATTTCACCTACCTGTGTGTGGCTCTCCTTAATGGGAAAACTTTCTTTGCTTGGATATATATATATATATATATATATATATATATAACCTACTGGCGGTCGCCAGTAGGTAGTTATAGTTACAACCTAGTTTCCATAGGAAAAGCATTTTTTATTTGCTAATAACTTTGGCGTCGTTTGACGAATCTTTATGAAATTTTGCAAAAAGTAGCACTTTTTAGGTTAGCTCCTATCTTGAAAGTTTGGGGGTGATTTGTCAAGCGGGGGCTGAGAAAAAAGGGGGGTCCCAAAACGCGTTTTCTCCATGTTTATTTCCATAGGAAATTTTGCGACGAGCTACAGCCCGAACTGCTGAACGGAATTACTTCAAATTTGGCAGAAAGGTAGAGCTTAGTTCAGAAAGCAACCTTTTTTTTAAATGGGGTAAATCCGTTCAGTAGTTTTTAAGAAATACAAAAAATAAGAGTAAAAAAATCAATTTCCCATAGGAAACTTTGTGCAAGGCTACAGCCGAAACTACTGAACGGAATTACCCCAAATTTGGCAAAAAGGTAGTGCTTGGCTCAGAAAGCAACCTTTTGTAAAATGGTGTAAATCCGTTCAGTGGTTGCTGAGAAATAAGAAAAATAAAAGTTTCGATATCTGGGCGGAGCCTAAGTCCCGTGCACGAGCTTCACTGTGATTGGCTGCGAACACTCCAAACCAGGAAGTGTTGGCAGCCATCTTGTGGCTCGGCAGAAGCGAGTCACTAGAAAAAGAGAAACAAAGGTATAAAACAAGAGAAGGGGGCAGGGTAGAAACACCGTGACCCCTAGGCCTGCTCAGGGGGCCCCAGAAGGACCCCAGGGCCAAAAAGCATTTTTTATGATAAAAAAAAAATCGGCGCAATTCGCGCTGGGGTCGCGGGTTCCCGCGTTTTATTTCAATGAGGTCCCCGGGTGGGCTAGGTCCCGCGGGCATTTCTTAAAAAATAATAGCTGGGGGTCGCTGGGGCTGCGGGGGCCCGCTGGGGTCCCCGCAGCCCCGAGGCTTCACTCATGTTGGGAGGGGGTTGCGCGGCCCCTCTCCTGGAGCCCTCCATGTGCTTATAACTTTGGCGTCGTTTGACGAATCTTTACGAAATTTTCAAAAAGTTTCTCTTTTTTGATCAGCTCCTATCTTGAAAGTTTGGGGGTGATTGGTCAAGGGGGCTGAGAAAAAGGGGAGTCCCAAAATGTGTTTTCTCAATGCATTTTCCATAGGAAACTTTAGACAAGGCTACAGGTCAAACTGCTGAACGGAATTACGCCAAATTTGTGAGGGAGAAAGGTTGTGGTCCAGAAAGCGCGCTTTTGTTGAAATGGTGTAAATCCGTTCAGTAGTTTTTGAGAAATATCAAATTTTACAGATATCGATATTTGAGAATTCTGACATCTGATTGGCTGAGGGTTACGAGCACGAGCTCGCAGCTCATTGGCTGTGAACGGTTGAAACTAGGAAGTGTTGGCAGCCATTTTGTGACTTAGTCCGTCAGCTCGCATCTCTCCGTGTAGAAGCCATAGGGTGTGTAGTTTTACCTCTGCGAGGCAACACTGGCGTCTGTGTAAGATACTCCTTTCACGCTGCCTCTCCCCACATCACGAGGTCGCGGCTATGCCTTTAGAAGCCAGTCCGTTGGCTCGGAGCTTTGTGAGTCAGTCTGTCGACACGACCCTCTACACAACCCAAACACCACTGCACTACCTAACTAAACACTAAACCACTTCTGCCAGCACGACCCCCTACACTACAGAAACACCACTGCACTACCTTAAACCCTAAAACACTACCCCCAGCACGACCCCCTACACTACCCAAACACCACTGCACTACGTAACTAAACACTAAACCACTACTGCCAGCATGACCCCTACACTACAGAGATGCCACTGCACTACCTTAAACCCTAAAACACTACCCCCAGCACGACCCCCTAAACTACAGAAACACCACTGCACTACCCAAAACCGTAAAACGCTACACCCGGCATGACCCTCTACACTACCCAAACACCACTGCACTACCCTAAACCCTAAAACACTACTCACAGCAGGACCCCCTACACTATGTAAAGACCACTGCCCTACCCTAAACCCTAAATGTACCCCCAGCACCACCCTCTACACTACACAAACAACACTGCACTACTGTAAACCCTAAAACACTACCCACAGCAGGACCCCCTACACTACACAAACACCACTGCACTACCCTAAACCATAAAACACTACCAGTCCATTGGCTCACAGCTCTGCGTTTGTGAGCCGACGGCCCGTAGGTCTCCCTCTGCGAGCTGAGCCCACGGGCCGCAGCTCTTCCTCTGCGAGCCTGCCTGACGGCCCGCAGGTGACACTCTGCGAGCCGAAATTAGGAATATAAGGCGGCTCTAAAAAGAGCCCTTGTGTTTATTAGTTGGAGCTACATGTAAGTGCGAATGCACAGCTTCAAGTTAATCAGGAAAACTCGGTTTCCCTCATCTGTGAAGTGTACTCCATCACTTCTGTAGATATCAGCCATATCAAAACGTATGTTGTTGTCGTAAATCGACCCCATTCTATGGTCTCTGAGGTATGCAGACACAGCTTTGTTGACATTCTTCCTAGATTTTTCAATTTGAGGACAAAATTTGTTTGACCATTACCACTTCTGTCTTTGGCATATATTGGAATATACAAAGACAGTTTGAGGCAAAAGCAACATCAATTGTCTAAAGGTGTCCTTCATTAGCATTTCCAAACCTACCCCAGTCAATGTGCCTAGGTCATTTCCACCACAGTGCACAATCATGAGGTCAGGGAGTTGGAGATGCAAACAGGTTTTAACCAAAGGGAGTAATTGGTGCCACTTCAATCCTCTCTGTCCAAACCATTTAATGTCCACATTTTGTAAACCTAGGTCTAAGTCAATACGTCTCTGTTCTGCATACCTCTTGCACCAGAAAACATAGCTATGTCCTACGATCCACACTAGCATTTTGAAGGTGTAGCTAGAAGATATGGATAGATGTCTGTAGCTCATGCAGTCCGTTCGTAGAATAAGAGATATGTTTAAAGATGGGGAACTACTTTTTTTCTCATACAAAACGATAACTGATTGGGAGATGAAAAACATTGTTTACTAAAAAGTAGGGTGCATATTAGTTTGTCGAAAAGCATCTTTGTCATTGATTAATAAAAAGCAGTTTCAACGTAGAGTTCATATGATAGGATAGAATTTGCTCAGTTCAACCACACCTGCTACTTGCATTTGGAAGGCACTGTTTGAACTTAAAACAATGGTGAACTTTTAACCTGCACGTGCCCTTAAATGTTCGAGAAAATGTTGCAAAAAAATATCCTTAGGTTTGAAAAAATGATGAACTTTTAACCTGTGTGTGTCGTAGAATGTTCTAGAAAGTTTGTTGATAGAATACGTTGAACTTCTCACCTGTATGTGTTCTTAAATTTTTAAAAAACTGTTTATATGGAAAGTTAAAAAATAACCAATAGAGAGAAGTTTTGCAATTTGAAAAAATCAAGGAACTATTCTGATTTGTTTTTTACATGTATTTATGTGTGGAGCAACAGGGAAATTGTGCCATTACTGGTTCCATTCTTGATGAGAGCGGTGCATTACATGTACTGTGTGACAAAGAAAGAATTGCATGCGTTTGTGACATTTGGAATCTGCATACCAACTACGTACGTAAGTTAAATTATGCTTAGTGTGGAAATAGTGGGGAAGGGGTAAGAGTAGAAAATTCATGTGTTATTAACTTAACAGAGATGGAACAAAAACCAGAAATGTTATGTGGACAATTTGTGGTCTCATTTTTTATACTGAGAGGTAGATTTCAATATCAATCAAGACTGGTGTGTTACTGGGAGGCTTTGTATTTTGGTGTTGTTAAGAAATGTAAGTTGTTGGGGAGCGTTTCTTCAGAAGAAATTTTTTATAAATATGTGAGAGATAAAAAATAAATGAAAATGTTCTGTGTATATTTTCTGTACGATTTTGTTCACAGTGCTAAAGTAAATGTGATTATTAGTGAAGGTAATTGTCAGAGTGTGTTTGTGTGCTGAATATACGCAGGCTTTTAAGTGGTCCGGGTTTTGTCGGTACTGAGCTCCGCCACCCGTTTAAGACAGTTGCCAAATTTTCATTCCACTTAAAGCTGTTAATATACGTATAGTAAAGGAACGATACATAAAAGGTTTGGGAATTACACCTTTATTTACTCTGTGCAGCTCCCACCACCATTGTGTGCCCCCCAGCGGTACTGTTTTTAAAAATAATCTAATACAGCTCTTTGTATTATAAAAATAGCACTTCTAAGTTTATTGCCATATTGGTAGGGTTTGTACTAAATAGAGAATGGTGCAATCAGTTTCGATGGTATAAAACTGCACTGTGTTATGTCGGAAATATTACATACGCATAGGTTGTGATGTTATATTTTATACTGTGAAGTACATTTGAATATAAGTGAAGACAGGTGTTATACTGCGAACCCGTTGAAAATGTGCACAGATTACATGGAGAGTAAATGGACAAAGTAAACGTACATGTTGCTTTCTGTATGTATGCATGGTTAGAATCTTTTGATGATGCTTTAGGATATAATCTAAATAGTGTTTGTGGTTTACAATTGGGTATACTCCACCGTGTTAGTAGTTAGTAACTAGATGCTGGTAAAGGGATTATTTATTGCTTGTTCTTACGAAATAGAGGTGGAGAGCGGCGTTTCTTTACAAGAGATATTTCATAAATGTGTGAGAGATAAAAAAGAAAAAAAAATGTTTTAGTAAATTTTCTGTAAGATTTTTTCATACTAGTAAAGTAACTGTTATTATAAGTGATGAAAATTGTTAGGTTGTGTCTCTGTGCTGAATATACGCAGGCCTTTAAGTGGGCCGGATTTTACCGGTGCTGAACACTGCTACCGCTTTTAGACACCCGCCATTTTTTTTATCCCATTGAAAGCCCTGAATATACATATATTAAAGGAATGGTATAATTAAAGTTTAGGAATTACACCTCCGTTTACTCTCCTCATCTCATATTCTTTATTTTGTGCACCCAACAGTAGTGTTTATAAAAATCAAGTAATAGAGCTTTATCTAGTATAAAAATAGCACTTATACTTTTATTGGCATGTTCGTGGGATCTTTAGTGTATAGAGAAGGTGGTTATCAGTTTCAATGGTACAAAACGGACGTGACATATGTTTGAAAGATTACATGGTTTTAGGAATAAGCTCTCGCTCTGCGAGTCCTCGGGCCTGCAGTTGTATCTCTGCAAGCCAACACTGGAAATATACCGCAGTTGTCACTGTACGAGATACCCCCTTCATGCTCCCTCTCTTCACATCATTGTCCCACACCTATGAGTTGCAAGCCGATGGCCCGCACCTTTCCCTATAGCAGTTGGCCCGCAGCTGTTCCTGTGCGAGGCGGCCCGCAGCTCTTCCTCTTCGAGCCAGCTAGTTGGCTCGGAACTCTTCCTCTACGAGCCAGCCCGCCGGCCTGCAGCTCTCCCTCTGCAAACCATTGTTCGGCTCACAGCTCTTCCTCTGGGAGCCAAGCCGCAGTTGTACCTCTGCAAGTCAACACTGGAAATATACTGCAGCTCTCTCTCGCTGCGAGATACCCCTTCACGATCCGTTTCTCCACATCACCGTCCCGCAGCTATCCCTTTGCAAGCTGACGGCCCGCACCTCTCCCTATACCAGTTCGCCCGCAGCTGTTCCTCTGCGAGCCGGCTCGCAGCTCTTCCTCTGTGAGCTGACGGGCCGCAGCTCTCCCTGTATGAGTCAGCCAGTCGGCTTGCAGCTCTTTCTCTATGAGCCATCCCGCCGGCCCTCAGCTCTCTTTCTGTGAACCATCAGTGGGCTCGTAGCTTTTCCTCTACAAGCCAGCCCGCCAGCTCGCAACTCTCCCTCTGCGAACCACCAGTCGGCTCGTAGTTCTTCATCTGTGAGCCGTCGAGCTCGCAGTTGTAGCTCTGCAAGCCAACACTGGAAATATACCACAGGTCTCTCTCTACGAGATACCCCCTTCACGCTTCCTCTCCCCACATCACCGTCCCGCACCTATGATTTGCAAGCCGACTGCCTGCACCTTTCCCTATAGCAGTCGGCCCGCAGCTGTTCCTGCGTGAGCCGGCCTGCAGCTCTCCTTCTGCGAGCCCACGGGCTGCAGCTCTCCCTCTACGAGCCAGTCAGTCGGCTTGCAGGTCTTCCTCTACGAGCTAGTCCGCCATCTTGCAGCTCTCCCTGTGCAAACTATCGTTCGGCCCGCAGCTCTTCGTCTGCGAGCCAGTCGGGCCCGCAGTTGTACCTCTGCAAGCCAACACTGAAAATATACCGCAGTTCTCTCTGCGAGATATCCCCTTCATGCTCCCTCTTCCGACATTACCGGTCGTAGCTATCTTTTTGCAAGGCGACGGCCCGTACTTTTCACTATAGTATTTGACCCGCAGCTGTTCCTCTGCTAGCCGGCCTGCAGCTCTCCCTCTGCGTGCCATGTAGTTTAGCAATCCTGCTGTCAGTGTCATGCACTTCTCCAATCATCCATCCAGCACTATCTACTTACCCTATCACTCTGCCAATACCTAAGTACTTATAAATTCACCATGCACTCTGTTTACAGCACTGTAATCATTCTAGTTTTTAGTTATGTACTTATGGAATGGCTTAGCCACTAAGACAAGTAAAGCTATAATATTCTGTGCAGTATCTATGCACACCTCTAACCATGTACATACTATTGGTACACTCCTATAAATACCCAGTTAGTAGCCATGCAGTCTAGGAATCATGTTGTCAGTCCCATGCAGTTTTCTAATCACCCATCCAGCACTATCTACTTATCCTATCAGTCCAGCAATACCTAAGCACTTATAAATTCACCATCCACTCTGTTTGCAGCACTGTAATTATTCTAGTTAGTAGTTATGCACTTTTGGAATTGGCTAGCTAGTAAGACAAGTACAGTTACAATATTCTGTGCACTATCTATGCACACCTCTAACCAGCTACATACTATTGGTACACTGCTATAGATACCCAGTTAATACCTATGCAGTCTAGGAATCCTGCTGTCAGTCCCATGCACTTTTCTAATCACCCATCCAGCATTATTTACTTATCCTATCACTCCACTAAAACCTAAGTACTTATAATTTCAACATACACTCAGTTTACAGCACTGTAATCATTCCAGTTAGTAGTCATGTAGTTATGGAATGGCCTAGCCACTAACACTACTATAGATACAATATTCTGTGCACTATGCATGCAGACCTCTAACCAGGTACATACTAGTATTGATACAGTCTTCTAAATACCCAGTTAGTACCTATGCAGTGTAGGAATCCTCCTGTCAGTCCCATGCACTTCTCCAATCACCCATCCAGCACTATCTACTTATCCTATCACTCCGCCAATACCTAAGCACTTATAAATGCACTCAGGCACTCTCCTTGTAGTATTGTAATCTTTTAGTCACTACCCATGTATTCATGGAATGATACAGGTTGTAACCATGCAGTTCCACAATTAGATGTGTACTACTAATGCTGTGCTCTAGTATCTTTCACACTACTCATACACTACTACAATTATGCAGGTAGCACTGTTCCATTGCTGAAATCATTGATGTAGTTTTTTTGTATGTATTTTTATAGTTATACATGTGAATATTTATATATAATTATTTTAATTATATTAAATTGTTTTCAAAACTTTTCTTATTTTACAGATAGTTTGCATAATTATTAAGAAAGAGTTACAATGACAAGAAAAGAGCAAAGAAAAAGACAACAAAGAAAGGAGGTTTATTTATTTTTAAAAAGGAAAAGAGGAATTAGATCAACTACAACATGGATCTTTAAAGAAAAAGTGTTCTGGTAAGAGAACTAAAGATGTTTTTAAAAACTTGTAAAAACAGTTTCCAATTTTAAAAATAAAGAACAGACAGATACAACAAGAACAGTGAAACAAAAGGAAAAGAAAAATTTACAAAAAAGTGGAAAATTGGATTATCGGAAAAAGAATTATGTTGGAAGCAGGAAGAAACAATTTTCAGAAATTCGAAAAAGAATCTATAAAAGTAGAGTACTCCAAAATTTACTAAAAAAATGTAAAATATATAAAAGGAGATCAGCATTTTACAGACAAAAAAAGGAGATTCTAAGTGTAATTGAAAAAGCCTTTGAATTGAAAAGAAAATTGTTTATCTTAATTATAAAAAGATTGAAGACTTTAAATACAATAATGCAGCGTATGAAGGACAAATGTAAAAGAAAAAGAATTGTAAATAGAACTAATTTTTGTAAAATGTTTTCCGGGGAATGGAAGCATACTTCTAGTACGGAACCTATTTTTAATGAAGAAAGTTATTTTCAACAAAATAGATTACTGCATGCAGTTGATACCTGTGGTCGTTGTTCTGAAGTGAAAAATGGCTCTCCAATTGAAAAAGAAAAGATGGTTCCTAGAAATGTGGAAGAAGTAATAGCTGAGGAAGTTCAAGGGAGACGTACCCAGGCTCCAGTGTTTACATGGGATTGTAGTAGTATTTGTAGTATACGTCAACAATCTATTGATATTTTATTAAATTTCTTAAGAGAATATGGAAGAAAAACTGTGAAACAGAAGATTAAGATATTACAAGGACTGGATCCTTGCAAAGTGAGAAAAAATACAGGGTTGCAAGGTCATTCTCTGGCTTGTCTGTCTAGGAAAGTGTGTCAAAGTCGTTTTCATCATTTAAGAATGTTAGCAGTACATCATTCCGAAATGCAGAAGTTAGTTAGAAGATTATACTATGTGAAAAGTCCTGCATTATGTCTAAATGAAATTAATACAGCTCTTTTGCATGGTTCAGTGATGGATGTAAAAAGAATTTGTGATTTTATAGAGTTACGTTTCTTTGCTGGTCAAGAGGAGTGTAGAGAAACTGAGAGTTTGATAAGTGTAGGTGTTGAAGAAGAGATGGAAGATAGTACTGATGTAAAGTTTGAAAAAGAAATAACAAAGTTTAAAGTAGTTTCTGGTGAAAATCCAAACTATGTTTGTATTTGTTGTCGACGTACTCATTATAAAATTCAAACTAGGAATGTAGATGTGTTTTTAAAAAGTGAAAAGGAAAACAATGATAAATGGAAAGAATTTGCTGCTTATCTGTTTGTGGAAGGTCGTTTTGAGTTAGGTACTGTACAATGTATTTGTAAATATTGTTATAATAAATTAGAAGAAAACAAAATGCCAGCTAGAGCTGTCCATAATGACTTAGAATTAGTAGCTATACCTCCTGAACTTAAAGATTTAAATACATATGAGGCCATCCTTATACAATCTGTGCACCCTTTTCAGGCTATAATTCGTATGGAGCCTAAAACAGGTAAGCTGCCTCCAACAGATCTACAAAGAGGTTTAAAAGGAAGAGTTGTGTATTTACCTTTAGATTTTAAGAAAAATGTTGAAACTGTTGGTGTAGAAAGAGAGGATACTGAACCTGTAGTCATTCTTGTTAATGGTGTACCCATAAAGAGTCCGAAAATATGGCAAGAGTTAGTAGATGTCAAGAAAGTCCAAAAGGCTACATTATATCTGGTGCAAAACAATATTTACTATAAAAATGTAAATGTAGAGGAAGAAGAAATGAGTTTAGAAGATGAAAGACACATTTCAAGTGGACAAATAGAAAAAGTGGAGAATTCAAGAAAAGAAGAAATTTATGAACATTATACTATACACCCTCTACATTCAAAAGAACTGATAGGAGATACTATTGAATTGTTCCAGATGAAAAAAGCAAAAGGAAGTCCCATGAGTGTGTGGGAAAAAGGTTTGGAAGCTCGTTGTTTTCCACAGCTGTTCCCTACTGGAAAAGGTGGACGATATGATGAACGACCAGTTCAGATTCCAGCTTCAGAATATCGTACTTTACGACTGTACTCAGAAGAACCAAGATTTCGTCAGTGTATTCCATATTTATTTCATCTTTTATTTGAGAGTGATTTGTCTGCACTTTCATATGCAGTCAACCATATATTGAAAACTGGAACGCATCTTTCACATCTTTCTGCAAAGGAATTTATGGACAAAGTTGAAAAAAGAGACAAACATTTAGAATCACAGTTAATTAATTTGATGGCATGTCAACGTGGCACTAATGAATATTGGTATCGACGTCATGGGGAATTAAAATGTATGTTAAGAAATTTAGGAACCCCTACATGGTTTGTTACACTTAGTTGTGCTGAGTACGCATGGGATGATTTACTGGATTTTCTACGAGAAGCAAATTCAAATATAGAAAATATTGAATTGAAGACACCTGGAGAACTGTGTTCCCTAGATCCTGTAAATGTCTGCAGATATTTTAATCATAGATTTGAAGCTATGATGTCTTTCATCTGTAATAAAAAAAATCCACCTATTGGCGAAGTTATTGATTTTTTTTTGAGAAAAGAATACCAAGCTATAGGTGCTCCTCATATACATATGCTTTTATGGATCAAGGATGCACCCAAATTTGGAACTGATTTGGATGAGACTGTTTTATCTTTTATTGAAGAGTATGTTACCTGTGCGATTCTGAAAACAGGAGGAGAAAATATCTTAAGACAGCAAGTTTTACGGTTTCAGAGTCATCAATGTGGAAAATATTGCCGACGGACATATAAGTCATATGATAAGTTTTACACAAAATGTCGATTTGTCTTTCCACGTCCAGTAATTTCCAAAGGAAGAGTGAACAGTTTTATGTCAGCAGTGAGGCATACTATCACTTGGAAATCACGCAAAAATACTTATAATATAAAAAGAACAGAAGAATCAAAGTACATTAATGATTACAATCCGGTGATTTTGAAGATGTGGAATGCAAATATGGACATACAATATGTTGCAGATAACTCAATTGCTGTTGCTCGCTATGTGACGTCATATATTACCAAGTCTGAGAAGACAGAATTGAAAGAAATGTGGGAGGAAATTTCACAGGAGAAGACACTTAGCAAAAAATTGTACAGCTTCAGCTTGAAGATGCTTTCACATCGAGAAATTGGATCCTACGAATGTTCGGATCGATTGACATCTGCAAGTTTATATTCAAAGTCAAGAGGAATCATCTGGATAAGTCTAGGCCTTGCTACAGTACGAAATCGAGTTTTGAAATCTGTACAAGAAATTGAATACTTGGCACTGAATGAACCAGAAAGTACAGATATTCTGAAAACAAATATGTTGGATACGTACTATCCAAATAGAAGTCCATACCTAGAAAACATATGTCTATATGAAATTCTGCAACATTATAGTTTTTAAAAAAATGTTACGGAAAATATAAATGAAGGAAAATACGCTGTAATTGGATCTGAAGGATGTTTGGTAAAGCATGACAAAGGAAATTTGATTAATCACAGGAAATTAAGTTGTGATACTCCAGATAAAAGAGAGTTTTTCTATTTAGCTCTTCTGCAACTATTCAAACCTTGGCGGACTGAAATGGAATTACTTGGAGATTTTGACTGCTATGAAGATTCTTTCAATGCATGTAAAGATAGCATTGAATGTACAATTTTTCCAAATTATCTCCAAATGTTGAACGAAGAGATTAATCAAGAAAGAACTATTGCAGCTGAAATTGCTAGAGATAGTTCTCAAGATAGTCAGAGTTCTGCTCCACAAAGTCAAGATCCACTAGGAGAAGCCATACTTGAAAATGAAGCGGCAATAGCAATGAGTGAAGTGGAAACGGTGATGCAGCAAGCACAACAAGACAATATTGATTTGGAAAATTTGGAGGAACGTCTCAATACTGAACAGAAAGAAATATATCACCAAGTTACACAACAGATACAACATGGATTACTGCATGAAAAGAATGATTGCCAATGTACATCATTTAGACCTATTCTTATGTACATCAGTGGACAAGCTGGAACGGGGAAAAGTTTCTTGATTAAATGTTTGTCAAGTTATCTACAGAAAACAACGGATTCACATTTGTCTTGTGTTGTAACTGCTCCAACTGGGTTAGCAGCACACAACATTAAAGGGATTACATTACATCGTCTACTTATGTTACCAGTAGAACATGAAAATAAGTTGGAATACCACAAGCTATCTGGAGAAGCTTGTTTTGAAGTTTCAAGAGTACTGAAGAAAATGAAACTTCTAGTAATTGATGAAGTAAGCATGGTCTCAAACTTAATGCTTGCGTTTGTACATTTGAGGATGCAGCAGATTTTAAAAACAAATTACGATGTTTTATTTGGAGGAAAACATGTAATTGTATTTGGTGATCTACTACAACTCACACCTGTAAAAGGCCAACCAGTTTTTAAAACCCTTCTTCATGAAGACACTAAAAAATCTTTGGGAAGTATTGGAAATGTGAACATTTGGAGTTATTTTGAATATAAGGAACTTATCAAGAACATGCGACAAGCAAATGATGAAGATTATGGAAATATTCTTCAAAATATTAGAATTGGTGTCTTAACAAAGGATGGAAAAGATGCTTTAGAAAGTCGGCTACTAAGAAACTTGTTTCCAAAAGAAAATATTGCAGCTGAAACAATCTACCGAAGAATTGCAGAAAAGGAATCTATAATTTGCCTTATGCCAACACTGAAAGAATGCTCTACATTCAATGAAGAACTGTTGAAACTGGAGAATGAACCGATAATAAAAATGGTAGCTATTGATAAAATAGAACATGAAGGAGTAACTATTCTTTTGTCAGAGAAATTGCAGTTAAAATTAGACTCTTTGGAAAAATCAATATCTAAGACTGCTGGTTTGGAAAAGACCTTATATGTATCTGTAAACTGTCGGGTAATATTACGGCGTAATTTAAATGTTGAGAAAGGTTTAGTAAATGGAGCAATGGGGAAAGTTGTTGACTTTGTTAGCTATGCAAATAGAGATGGAATTGAATTTTTGAAGATTAAATTTGATCATATTGAGGAGGTGAAACAGATTGGACGCTGTTCTGTTCGTTTTTTGCTTGTAAAAGATTTGTATGTTCGTAGAAAACAGTTTCCTGTTTGTTTAGCATATGCAGTGACTATTCATAAATCTCAAGGTTTAAGTGTAGACAGTGCTTTGGTAAATATTGGAAGTTCTGTGTTTAAGGAGGGTATGGCATATGTTGCATTGTCTCGAGTAAGAACGTTATCCGGATTGTATTTGATTGATTTTGATGAAGAAAAGGTTAGTGCAGATATAAATTGTGTAAAAGAGTATAACAAGTTAAGAAGACTCTATGCTCCTAGTTTAGGTGAATATCCTATTTATGAAAAACGTTTAATACGTCCAAAACTAAAATATAATAAAGATTTTACTGAGGTTGCAAAGAAAAAAAGAATTGAAAAGAATGATGAGTCTGGAAAGAAAATAGAAGGGAACACAGTTGCTAATATATTATAGGATATCAGTTTGAAAATAGTTCAGGTATCAACTGCTATGCTAATGTAATCGTCAACGTTGTGTTTTTTTAGAAAACCTACAGCATGCAATTATGGAAAATCGAGAAAAAGATTTTGTTCTTTGTTACATTATATTTTTGAGAAGTTGAAAACTGATAAAACGAAAATCCATACTGCTTCTGATGTGCGGAATCTTCTGGATATATGTTCTGGATCTTCACAATTTACACAGAATGTACAGCAAGATGCTCAGGAATTTCTTATGTTTATGCTTGCAGTATTAGAAGATGAAGGTATACAAATTGAAAATCTGTTTGGACTACGTTACAGATGGGTTCATACATGTGACAGCTGTTCATTTTCATCTACCACTAAAATAGACACTGAACGATTCATATATTTGACAATGCCAGATTTGAAAACAGTGTCTTTCAACGATCTAGTGAAATCAGCTAATCAACATATGGAATGTACTCAGTGCAAATCGGAAATGTTGTCAACATTATTTATACAAAGATGTGGACAATATATTATTTTAATGCTGCAACGTTGTAGAGCAGATGGAACAAAATTGGAAACCAAAATTAAAAATGTTGTGGCAGGTCAAGTTTCAATTTCAGGGAGAACTTTTAAAACAGTGGCTATTGTTTTCCACGATGGAACTACTTCAACATCTGGACACTATACTGTATATTTAAAATGCAATAAAGGATGGACACTATGTAATGATGCACATTTAGAGTATACATTTCGGTTGCCTAATGAATTACCAAATTCATATTTAATATTTTTGATGCCAAAATTCTGAGAAGCTATCAACATGAATTACTGAGTATATTTTGGATATTTCCACTACAAATGATTTTAGATACATCATTCACCCTATTGGAAGCATGTGAATATGATTTTAGAAATCTATCTTGGATATCCTGATTGCAAATGTTTTCAGAAACATCATTCGGCCTATTGGGAAGGTGTGTATATGAATGCAAAAGTTTATTTTGGATATACTTAATGGAAATATTTTCAAAACATCATTCGGCCAATTGGGAAGATGTTGGTAATTACGGATTCAATTATTGATTCTGTTCCTTCATATTGCGTTTGGAAAATTGTGTTGGAAAGAAGGTGGTCATATATTTGATTTTTGTATTATATACTATGTTACTAAGGATGTTCATTTGTGAAAATGTAAATACCAAGTTGTGTTTGTTGTAGATATTTTGAAGAGAAATATGTTTTTTTTAACAATCTTATTGATTGTATTTTTTTGCCCGCTGTCATCTGATGATTAACATTGAAATCACTGTTTATGGTGAAATTCAATACAATCTGAACACAGCAAAAAAAGGCAAATTGAATATGTGATGTAATTGTATACTTATGTTGTGTTGCAAAAACTATAAAATTATATGTAATAACAGAATTTCTTTCTTCTCTTTTACAGACCTTACTACTAAAGTTTAAAATATTTTAAATTTGCATTAAAAAAAGAAGTGAATATGTATTACTATTAATTTGATATCTGCTTGAAAACAGGTAAGATTAATTCACCCAGGTACTACCCTTGCAGTCTATCAAAGACACTGTCACTCCCTATGCCCATCTCCAGTCACCCAGCGAGTACTATATACTAATGCAATCTGTCCACTAATACCCAAGCACTTATAAATACACTATGCACTCTCTTTACAGCACTATAATCATCCAGTTACTACTCACATACTTATGGAATGGCCTAACTACTAATACAAGTACAGCTACAATATTCTGTACACTATCCATGCAGACCTCTAACCACCTATATTCTATTTATACACTCCTCTAAATACGCAGTTATTACCCATGCAGTCTAGGAATCCTCCTGTGAGTCCGCTGCACTTCTCCAATCACCCATCCAGCCAATATGTAAGCACTTATAAATTCACCATGCACTCTGTTTGCAGCACTGTAATTATTCCAGTTACTAGTCATGTAGTTATGGAATGCACTAGCTACTTACACAAGTATCCGCTATTATTATTAATAGTAGCTTTCAGGGAGGATACAGTTAGAAAGTAGCATTTAAAAAACCTTTGAAATTCACTGAAAAAACCATAGGTTTCAGGGACGTTATAGTTAGAAATTAGCATTTAAAAAACCTTTGAAATTCACTGAAAAAACCATAGGTTTCAGGGACGTTATAGTTACAAATTAGCATTTAAAAAACCATAGAAATTCACTGAAAAAACCATAGGTTTCAGGGACGTTATAGTTAGTTGGACATTTCACTCATACAAAACCATAGAAATTCCGCCGTTATAGTTAGTTGAGCTAACTATAACTCGCGCCCCGCAATGCACTGCTGATGACGTCACATATTACATCATTCATGACATGGTCAGTGACATCACTGATGACATCACTGATGACATCTCAAATGACATCACTGATGACATCACTGATGACATCTTCCACGTGAAAAATCTGATGCACCTCCTCACACCCTAACATAACCTTTGATACACCCACTGTAAAATACAGACTACCATTTTAAAAACCATCGACACACCAATACCAGTTACTACGTACGCACGCACTGATTCCTAGGTCTACACACACATCCACTCATTCACCCATACAACCATTCATACATGTAGTCACTGATCAATACAACACTATCATATGCACTCATACACCTATACAGACACTCACACACCACCACTCATCCTAGTCAGTCATGCACTCATCCTAGTCAGTCATGCAAAAAATCAATCACAGTTCCATTTACTCACCTACACAGTTATACACACACCACCTCATTTATTCATACAGATACTAACGCATACTTACTCTCTTATATAATCACTAATACAAGTACACACTTATCCATACAGCCACTCTCACAATCACTCACTCTCACGTATAGTTATTTTTATACACCAACTCTCACATACACTGCCTTTAACTTTTGTACTTAGTTGGACATCTATCACTAACACATCCATTCACTCACCAACACATGCATACACACACTCACTCACCCATACAACTGTTTCCACATGCACTGTTAAACTCATACACCCAGTGAATCAACCACTCAAACATCTATGCACAGAGTCACACACCCCCCATCCAACCACACACACGCTCAGTCTCCCATACAAATACTCAGGCAACTAATCAATAACCCATATAGACACTCATGTAGCTACTGACCAACCGATGCAGCAGGTTATACAACAACAAACAGACTCATACAGACATTCACACAGTTTAGTCACTAACCCATGTATTCAGTAAGAGACATTTAATCACTCACTTAAACAGTCAGTTACACACCTACTAAATCCTCCATCCAGACACTTATACAACCACTCATTCTTCAATACAGCTTGGTATATATATAAAACATATTTAAACTTTACAGAAACACACAGTCACTAGATGATGTCATCAGTGATGTCATCAGTGATGTCATTTGAGATGTCATCAGTGATGTCATCAGTGATGTCACTGACCATGTCATGAATGATGTAATATGTGACGTCATCAGCAGTGCATTGCGGGGCGCGAGTTATAGTTAGCTCAACTAACTATAACGGTGGAATTTCTATGGTTTTGTATGAGTGAAATTTCCAACTAACTATAACGTCCCTGAAACCTATGGTTTTTTCAGTGAATATATATATTTATATATATTTTCACTGAAAAAACCATAGGTTTCAGGGACATTATAGATAGAAATTAGCATTTAAAAAGCATAGAAATTCACTGAAAAAACCATAGGTTTCAGGGACGTTATAGTTAGTTGGACATTTCACTCGTACAAAACCTGAGAAATTCGGCTGTTATAGTTAGTTGAGCTAACTATAACTCGCGCCCCCGCAATGCACTGCTGATGACGTCACATATTACATCATTCATGATATGGTCAGTGACAGCACGTGGCCCCCCTCCTCAGGCCAATTATGGCCCCAAGGACCCCATCCCCCGGGGCCGGCCTTTCTGTGTTTTTTTTTTAATAATGTTTTTTAATTATAGGGGAGGGGGGCCGCGGGGCCCCCCTCCCGGGCCACTTCTGGCCCCGGGGACCCCATCCCCCGGGGTCTGGCCTCTCTGTTGGGGACCATGGGGGGAGCCCCAAATTTGAATGTTTGGTGCCCCGGGGAGGTGGTGGTCCCCGGGGCTCTGGGAGGGCTGCGTGCCCCCGCATTTAATTGACAAAGCCCCGTGGAGGTGGTGGTCCCTGGGGTGTGTGGGGGGGCTCGAGCCCCCCACACACATTTATTTTAAAAAAAATAAGAGCCCTGGGGAGGTGGTGGTCCCCGGGGCTGCGGGGAGGGGTTGCGTGCCCCCCGCAAATCATCAATAAAGCCCCAGGGAGGTGGCAGTCCCCAGGGCTGCGGGGGCCCCCACGGGTCCCCGCTATATAATTTGGGCATGCCCCCGGGACCTGGCCCACCCAGGGGCTTAACAATAACGAAGCGCGGGAGCCCGCGCTTCGTTTTTTTTAATTTTCTCGGCCGGATTCGTGACCCCAGCGCGAATTCGCCCGATTTAAAAAAAAATGCTTTTTTTGGGCATGGGGGTCCTTGTGGGATCCCCTGAGCAGGCCTTGGGGGTCAGGGTGTTTCTACCCTGCCCCCTTTTCTTCATTTTTCACTTTGTTTCACCCTTTTTCTTGTGACTTGGTTACCGAGTCACAAGATGGCTGCCAACACTTCCTGGTTTGGAATGTTGGCAGCCAATCAGAGTGAAGCTCGTGCCTGGGAGGGTTCGCGAACCCTCCTCGGTGCTCAGATATCGATATTTTTCTTTTTAAAATTTCTCAGAAACTACTGAGCGGATTTACACCATTTAAAAAAGGCGCACTCTAAACCAAGACCTACCTTTTGCCAAATTTGGTGTAATTCCGTTCAGCAGGTCGAGCTGTAGCCTGTAATAAAGTTTCCTATGGAAAATAACATGGAGAAAACGCGCTTTGGGACACCCCTTTTTTCTCGGCCCCCGCTTGACGAATCACCCCGAACCTTTCAACTCACAGACTGAGCGGTCCAACCCTATTTGTTGGAAAATTTCACGAAGATTCGTCAAACGGCGCCAAAGATATTGCCAAATCAAAAAACGCTTTTCCAATGGAAACTAGGTCCTAACTATAACTACCTACTGCCGACCGCCAGTAGGTAATATATATATATATATATATATATATATATATATATATGATACTCGTGTCCTGCATTTTCCTTCTCGGTGACACACTCCATTTCGGAAGGGCAGAGGAAGACAGCACCAAACCGTGAGTAAGACAACCAGGCCCGTTTTGCTCTTGTGAACGATTTTTATTCTTTTTTTTTTTTTTTTAATTTTCAAGCAAAGTGCAAGTGCAAGTGGGAACAAAGACCAACGCGTTTTGGCCTGGGGCCTTCGCCGGGGTCATAAAGAGTGCTGTACAGAGTGTCTGTTAAAAAGGGCACTCAACCAGAACCTCACATATCCAGTGAAACCAATTTTAAAGGAACATACACATATATTTTTTCCACTAGTCCACTAGTCCCAGAGGTGCAGCAGAAATCCAGAAAGTTTTATAAACATAGTCTCAATTGCTGCAGAGAGATGCTATATGATTTAGATGGTAAAGTCCTTTTAAACAGTCTACTCTTACACAAACATCTTGGGCATCACATTTTGAAACAATGAGGCATTTTCTACTCATTTCAGTCCAATTGTCGGAATCCATGAAGTGCCTATACTAGATCTTGCATGCCTAAAGATGGTATTTTGGAACAAATTCCTGATATACTAAAGTGCTGGTGCTTTGGACTTGGAAATCCGAGGAAAGTATGTAATTCAGCATCCATGTTGAGTCCCCATGGTATCTCTGTTCCAAGGGTTCTGATCCATTTAGACTCAGCTTTCCTTAACGTTCACGGTCACCTCGTCTTATTCTCCAGGGTATATGTTCAGTACCATGAAATTAAAGTTTGCTCAGGTCCCCTCCATGGTCCTTCCAGAGATGTTTTGCCATAGCATACGTGAAATCTTTGTTGTTTGTTGCTCTTATGTGCTGTAAGATTCATAATTTTAGTTTATTTATAGTGTTTCCAATATATTGTTTCCCTCACTGGCACTCCAGAACATAGATCACATGCATTGTCTCACATGTGATTCTTTCTTTGATCTTTTTTTTTTCTCCAATGAAGGTTACTACGTCCTGGTGATTTCATCCATATATGCATGCCTTACATTTGTGGCATTTGTAAAATCCATTCATTTTTAACCAGTTCACTTTAGTCTCTTCATGTTTCAGTTTCTCAAAGTAACTGTGTGTTAATATGTCCCCCAGAGATGGAGCTTTCCTGTAAGAAATGCTTAGATGGTCTTGAGTCCAGTTTCTTAACTCCTCATCTTGTCTGAGTATCTTCCAATGATGTTGGAGAGCATCCATGACTGATCCGCTCGAGATGTTAAATTGTGTTATAAATCTCAGATCTTCTTTCCTCCCATCTCTTCCTGCTTTTTTTTAGGGTATAGCAAATCTCCCCTTCTCTTACTCATAGCTCTGGATTTAGCATTATCAAGGACCACTGTGGGGTACCCCCTACTTAAAAATCTGGCATATATCTGGCCCAGCTGTAGCATGAATTCATCTTCTTCTGAGCAATTTCTTCAAGCACGTAGAAATTCTCCATATGGGACACTCCATTTAAGGGATTTGGGATGAGTGCTGTTGGCTATAAGGATGCTGTTACAAGCCGTCGGTTTTCGATACAGAGTAGTGCAGATGTTCTTGTTCTTTATGTACACGTGTGTGTCCAAATAGTCAATTTTCTGTTGGCTTGTAGTAAAAGTAAATTTCAAATGAAACACATTGTCATTGAGCGATTTTACAAAACATTCCAGTTCTTCAGCAGCACCTTCCCAAATTAAAAATAGATTGTCTATATAACGCACCCAAAATACCACTTTGTCTGTTGTTGTCTTGTTCTTATCAGACCAGACATGTTTGGCTTCCCTGGTTAAGTTGGCATAAGTGGGTGCAAATGAAGTACCCCTCGCGGTTCCCCTCGTTTGTTTGTAAAATTTGTTGTCAAATACAAATACAATGTTTGTGAGGCAAAAGTGAATCTTTTCTAGAATCATTTGTGTCTGGTCAAATAGGCTCAATGATCGTGACCTCAGGAAGAATTCACTGGCCCTGATAACATCTTCATGATTGATGCAAGTATATAAGGAGACCACATCGACGGTAGCCGTGATATAATCCTCTTTCCATGGTATTCCTCCAATGCGATTTAAAAATCCATAGTGTCACGGATATAGGAGGGTAGATTTTCCACATATGGAAAAAGAAAGATATCTATAAATCTTGATGTGCTCTCTAAAATGGAGCCACATGAGCTGACAATTGAGCGTTCTGGTGGGTTTTCAAGATACTTGTGTACTTTGGGCAAAACATATAAACTTGGAACTATGGGTCGTGTCGTTAAAAGGTATTCAAATTCATCGTCATCCAACAGTTCTAGCATATGCCAGTAAACCAGGATGTTATGGTATGTCCTCATGATGCGTGGTGTCAGATCATCCTTGAGTCTTTCATAATTATTTGGATCGTTTAGCTGCCTTTTCATTTCCAGATAATATTTTTGGTAATTCATAACTACAATATTCCCGTCGTTATCAGAAGGCTTAATGATGATATTCTTGTCCATTCGTAGATCTTTTAAGACCCAGTTGTCATCATTAGTCATGTTTTGTCCTCTACGGTGTTTCCCCTTCTTTTCTTTAATATACATGGAATGTAGCTCCTCAGTTACGAGTTCCTGAAAGATATCCACCCTATTACCAGGTGGTAGATGGGGGCAAAATTTGGAGCGCGTTTTACATTTACTGCTAGCTGACTGGATTGTGTTAATGGCCATCCTTTCACATAATTGTGCATCAGAGATCTCTTCTGAGGTGGGTGTGGCATTGTTTTCTATATTTTCTCTCTCTAGGTGATATAGAACTCTTAGTGGTGTAATGTCACTCATAGTCAGGGGTGACAAGGTATCCAAGTTCCTTTGTTCTTCAACTCCTGGAGGAAGATTGATAAAGTGTTTCTTTAATTTCAATTTACGGCAACATCTGTATAAATCGACCCTTGTGTTTGGCAAGTCCATGCCAGAACGTCAGTCCTTTGTTCAATAAATTCAGATTTTTTTATTACATTTTTATTGGGATGTTAGATTGATGACCAAATCATCCTTTATTGGTGCATTGAGGTCTTCATTCATTCTTTTCATTATTTGTGCCTTTGCTTTTCTTGCCTTTGCCTTTTCCGACTCCGTCTTGTTCTTTTTGTTGATGTTCTTTCTTCTGTTGTGATCCTCTGCCTTTTCCTCGCGTAGTCATTGGGAGTAGACACATCTCGCCTGAAAAATCCATCTTTTGGCGACTGTTGATGGGTCCCTCGTCCCCTGAGCTGATTTCTGAGCTTTCCACACTTGACATTCTGATCTGTTCATGTTCCTGGATTCGGTCCATCTATTGCTTATTGTGGTTGACATCATACCTACTGGCGAAAGTGTAAACTCTCCCTGTGGCGTAATCTATTTTGTCACGCTGGAACTTTCTGATTTTCTTATTCTGTACTTCCGTTTCAAGCATATCAAGCCTTTTTTCAAGTTCCTCAAACAGCTTGGTGCCCTCAGCTGACTCCTTAAATTTTTTCGAGGGATTTTTCCAGATTGTTAGTAGTCTCTACTGCTTGTGCCAGTCATCTCTCTGCATGAATAACAAGCGTGTTAATAAGCTTCATGGAACATTCTGTTGTATCTGAATGCCATTGGGATAGGGGGTCCGGGTCCAGATCACTCAATGTAGGGAGGACAAATATTCTCAGACCCCTCGGCATGCGTTTGCAATCCAAATCTTTTTTCAAAGTCACACTCTCCCACCACTTATTAATTTCCATAATTCTCGCCTGTTCCAGCTCTTTCAGTTGTTGTTTAGGTGTGCTAGTAGTGCTTGAACTTGTGGAGCGTATTTCACTCTGTATGGTAATTACTTCACCTTCATCATCAAACATTTCTTTGAGCAACTGTTCTCGTATATATGTGTAAGTGAGTGATTAAACATGTCTTAGTGAATGCATGGGTGAGTGACTAATCTATGTGAATGTCTGTATCAGTCTGTCAGTTGGTGTATAAGTGGCTGCATAGGTTGGTGAGTAGCTAAATGAGTGTCTATATGGGTTAATGATTAGTTGTCTGAGTACCTGTATGGGTCCCTGAGTGTCTGGGTGGGTGGGTGGGGGTGTGTGACTCCCTGCATGGATGTGTGAGTGGGGGATTCACTGGGTGTATGGGTTCATGAGTGTGTCTGTGAGGGGCTGTATGGGTGGGTGAGTGTGTGTATGGCTGTGTTGGTGAGTGAATGGATGTCTCAATGGTACATCTATGAGTAACTACATATGTGAAAGGCAGTATATGTGAGTGTTGGAGTATATAAGTGACTATATGTGAGAGTGAGTGATTGTGAGAGTGGCTGTATGGATGAGTATGTGCTTGTGTCAGTGATTGTATAAGAGAGTAAGTATGTGTTAGAATCTGTATGAATAAGTGAGGTGGTGTGTCTATAACTGCATAATGAGTAAATGGCAGTGTGATTGATTCTTTGGGTGACTGACTAGGTGTGTGAGTAACTCTATGGGTGAGTGGCGGTGTGTGAGTATCTGTATAGGTTTATGATTGCATATATCAGTGGCTGTATTGATCAGTGACTGTGTGTATGAGTGACTGTATGGGTGAGTGAATGTGTGTGTAGACCTATGAATCAGTGAGTGGGTATGTACTAACTGGTATTGGTGTGTCTATGGTTTAAAAAATGTTAGTCTGTATTTTTGAGTAGGTGTATGAAAGGTTATATTAGGGTGTGAGGAGGTGCATCAGATATTAAGTGGATGATGTCATCAGTGATGTCATCAGTGATGTCATTTGAGATGTCATCAGTGATGTCATCAGTGATGTCACTGACCATGTCATGAGTGATTTAATATGTGACGTAATCAGCAGTGCAATGCGGGGGCGCAAGTTATAGTTAGCTCAACTAACTATAACGGCTGAATTTCTCTGGTATTGTACGAGTGAAATGTCCAACTAACTATAACGTCCCTGAAAGCTGTGGTTTTTTCAGTGAATTTCTAAGGTTTTTTAAATGCTAATTTCTAACTATAAGTCCCTGAAACCTATGGTTTTTTCAGTGAATTTCTAAGGTTTTTTAAATGCTAATTTTTAACTATAACGTAGTAGTCGTGTTTGCAGAGTGGTGCAGAAAGGGGCCTGGGCCTCTGACCAGCGCTCAGGAATTCTGCTGCGTAGGACTTACAGGAGGTACCAGGAGGGCTACTTGGCCCCCAAAGTTCCTCAGGAGTAAAGGGGACTAAATCCCCCAACCAGTAGTGCGCCAGGAGGCATGTTTGCAGAGTGGTGGAGAAAGACTTCTTAGCAATGCCACTGTATGGGACTTACTGGAGGTAACAGGAGGGGTAGTAGGCCCCCAAAGACATCCTTGGGGGCCAACTACCCCTCCTATTACCTCCAGTAAGACCCACACAGCAGGATTGCTAAGTTCTTATAGCAGGCCACACCCCCTTTGCCCACCACTCTGCAAACGCACTCCCTGGTGTGCTCTTGGATGGGGATTGAAGTCCTCTTTGCTGCTGGTGTTCCTTAATGGCCAACTAGCCGGCCTGCTACCTCCAGTAAGCCCCACACAGTGGGATTGCTGAGAGGTGGACACAGGCCATGCCCCCTTTCTCCACCACTCTGCAAATGTGCGTCGTGGCGCGCTCTTGGTTGGGGGATGAAGTCCCCTTGCCTCCTGAGGGTCCCTGGGGGCCAACTAGCCCTCCTGTTACCTCCAGTAAGCCCCACACAGCTGGATTGCTGAGAGTATTCATAGGCCATGCCCCTTTTTTACACTACTCTGCAAACGCCCCTCCTGGCACACTGCTGCTTGGGGGAAGAAATCCACTTTAGTCCTGAAGTCCTCAGGACACAAGGGGACCTCATCGCCCCACCAGCAATGCGTCAAGAGGCACGTTTGCAGAGTGGTGTAAAAAGGGGCATGGCCTCAGACCACCTCTCAGCAATCCCACAGTGTGGGGCTTACTAGAGGTACCTGGTGGGCTAGTTAGCCCCTAAGGACTCTTAGGATTCAAGGGGGCTTGATCCCCCAACCCAGAATGCACCAGGAGGTGCATTGAGTGGTGCAGGGAGGAGCCGGGCCTCCAGCAAGATGCCGGCTTCTCTTTTCTTTTTATGTTTTTAGAAGGGGAGCTGTGTGGCCCCCCTTCTTTTAATTTTTTTTGGGCCATGGTGACCCCATCCCCCAGGGCCTGAGACATTTATTTAAAAAAAATTAAAAAAAAACGGGAAGGGGGCCATGCGGCCCCCCTCCCAAGGCCGATTTTGGCCCCGGGGACCCCATCCCCCGGGGCATGGCCACTTCTTTTTTTTTCAAATATATATATACATTTAAAGGGGCTTTGCCTCTTTTAAACATTTTTTAAAATAAATTTACGGGAGGAGCCCCGCGTGGCCCCCCTTTCTTTGGCCACTTTTGGCCCCGGGGACCCCATCCCCCTTGGCCTGGCCTCACGTTGGGGACCGCGGGGGGAGCCTCAATGCCCCCAAACATGCAGCTCCCTTTGTCCAAAAGCAATTCTGCTTTGCTTCATGGAAGCGAGAGCAGGTTTCCTGCTCTCGCTTCAATGAAGCAGAGCAGTGTTTGCTATGGCAAGGTGGGAGCAGTGCTCCCGCCCTGCCATAGCAAACTGCAATGTCCCAGGGGTGGGCACCCGGGGATATTGCTGGAGCCGGCCTTGGGGGGTGGCGGTCCCCAGGGCCATGGAGGGCTCCAGGAGGGGGGCCCCCCTTCCAACATGTATGTAGCCCAGGGGAGGTGGTGGTCTCCGGGGTCAGGGGTCCGCAACGGACCCCGTATTTGAATAATTAGTGCCCCGGGGAGGTGGTGGTCCCCCGGGCAGTGTGGGGGCAGGAGCCCCCCCACACTTTCTGTTAATATTTGAAGTTCCGGGGAGGTGGCGGTCCCCGGGGATTGGGGGGCTTTTTTTGGCCCTGGGGGTCCCTGTGGGACCCACTGACCAGGCCTAGGGGGTAGGGTGTTCCTACCCTGCCCCCTTTTCTTTTTTTCTTATCCTTTTCTTACCTTTTTTCTTGTGACTCGGTTCAGCGAGTATTGTGTCACATCATTGATTCGAAAACATTCTGTATAATCTCAAAATATCCAATATTCAATTTTACAGTTCCAATCCCATTGGTGGGGTCCTATAGTTGGAGGACTCGTTCCACCTTTTCTGCACGCATGGCATCACGCAATGTAGTTCGCGGTGAAAAAAACCTGAGATTATACAGAATGTTTTTGAATCAATGATGTGACACTATACTCGCTGTGTCTAACTACCTGACTGAGCACCCTGAAGAAGTCCGTGAGGACGAAACGCATTGGCTTCGGTCCTTAATGGAATATGAAAAGAAGATAATGAAAAAGCATTCCAAATTCAACGTGCCTGATTGCTGTTATATACTGAAAAAGCGTGTATTGAATGTGTCTATTATTTGAAGAAACTTTCTTGAACTACTATTTAGTCCAAGTGATATGATATACATATTTTAGGGTGCTGAACCATTGCAGATTGATTTAAATGTATGATAGGCTATGTGGGATATGTTTCTAATTGTATATAGTCAACCACACCTGCTGTCTTGCGTTTAGGAGTTAGCATGCTGCTGTCGACTGTTGTGAGCTTGTGACCTACTGCTAGCAGAGAATGCTACAATTCTGGCCACCATAGAAAC
Organism: Calotriton arnoldi; assembly: GCA_963921515.1. Classification (NCBI taxonomy): domain Eukaryota; kingdom Metazoa; phylum Chordata; class Amphibia; order Caudata; family Salamandridae; genus Calotriton; species Calotriton arnoldi. The sequence goes on from CAWUFW010014056.1 coordinate 130,533, forward strand.
AGAGCCACAGGAGTTTGGGGGGAAAGGAAACAAGAAATGTCTAGAATGTCAATGTGAGGAGACATTGCTGATCAAAGAAATAATGAATAAATGCTTCAGTATAAATTTAGGGATATCTAGGAAGTGGTGTGTAAGTGGTAGTGTTTAGGAATAGTTTTAAAAAAAGATTTTGGTTTGCCACGTGGATTCGCAAATCCATTGTGAGGTTATATGGGGGGCCATGCTGAGTGCCGTAAATCCACTTGTGGATCCATGGATCTCGCCCAAGAATTGGGCTCTCTTTAGAGGATTCAAACAAAGGGTTAAGAAATGTGACCATTCAGAAGAGTTGTGTGATTAGTAAGAAAATGAAAGCAGCATTTCTATTTGTCTGCAGCCTATGTAACCTTGAAAGCAAAGTTGCATAGGGTGCCATTAATGGTAGCCTTGTATGAGAGTGGTCTACCATTCTTCTGCTCAGTTATTGTGTGCTTTCTTAAGACTAGTTTGACAACCTGATACGGAGAAAACAAATACGCACCAACAATCACATTTATCAGGTATATGAATTAAGCTGTAGCATAAAAAAAAGTTGCTAGAGAAGGAGTGAGTGTGAGAAAGGTGGATAAAAGTGAGCCGGATGTTTGAGAAAACTAAGGGGCATATTCTACTGCCGATTTATCTCCACCTTAACCCATCAAAAGTGGAGATCGATTTAACACCCCATTCACAAGCGGGTGCAAACTGCAGACATCGCCAGTATTCCCGCCATAAATGCCCCAAAATTTATCTCCACGGTGGACACCTCCAACTAACCCTAATGAGATGCAGAGTAGGCGTTCCCGTGCAAAAACAAAAAAAAAAAAACACAACACCACTTTCACAACGATCTGTCAGATCTGCGATGCGAGTCAAAACCACGCGATAAGCCGCGGTAGCAGCAGGGATTTAACACCTGCCTTTTGCTGGTGTTAAGCAGGACGACTACCTGCAGCATGAAAGCGAGCCCAGCCAAGAGCCACATCTGAAGACCCACAGATGCCATGGAGACAATGATCATGCAGCTCCGAGACCCATGAGGGCCACAACACCCACCCCAGGCCCGCCACCACCCCCAGGACCCGTCCCACCCCCCCCCAGGAACACCACAGAGGCAGCGTACACAAAGACCCACCTGAAACGCACCTGCCGCCCAGACCCAACGCCAGAGGAGGACATTGCCCACTACAGGCCCAAAGGACAACCATCCCCCGCATCCTGACCCACATCCCCCACCTGCTGACGGTACCAACCCAGCGGACAACCAACATCCCTCCGCAGACAAAGCTGCCGGCTGCGCTGCACATGTCGGCCTCTGGTACCATCCAACCCACAACTGCCAGAGTCAGAGGAGTCACTCAGCCAGCCCCATCCAAGGTCATCACACCTGTCCTGGATGCCAACATCAGCCTGGTACCCCAGCACCTCCACTTCACCCACACTGCGCAGGAGCAGCTGGAGACCAAGCAAGGCCCCTACGCCATAGCTGGATTCCCTCACGTGTCGGGGCCAATCAACTGCACACATGTACCCCTCGTGCCCCCTGCCGACACTGCACACAACTACCACAACAGAAAGCACAAGCATCCCATGAATGTGCAGGCAATAGTGGACCGCCCGGGACTCCTCAACAATGTCGTGGCCAACTCCCCAGGCAGAGTGCATGATTCTCACATCTCCCGACAGTCCATCATCACCCAGCGCTCCCAGGATGGCACCCATGGAAATGCAGTGCTCGTTGGTAAGTCCAAAATGAACACAAGACACACCTACAGCCCACAGTCATGCAACTCACGACACTGGCAATGGGCATGCAGCACAACTACATTCAACATGCCACACAACATGCCAACCGACCAGACACGACAACACGACTCCATTGGGAACTTGGCCTTGCCATGCCCACAACCCAGCCACGGCATGGCACCACAGACACACAATAGCAGGATGTGAGGAGAGGCATGGAGCAGGCATGTGCGAGAGCGGCAAGTGACTAAGGAATGTGAACCTACCCAATGCCAGGTGTGGCGTGGAGGTGCCAGACAGACCACAGTGTGCAAACCACGGAAATGGCCATGTGGAGATCAACTGCTGGTGCATGGAGTGTAGTGGCCAGTGGACGCTACCATGTCCCCACAGGCTGTGGGGCAGAACGCGGAAATGTCGCACGTTACGTCCCCCCCTGCATGCGCGGGCGGAGTTGGTTTCCACCTGCGTATGCCAGGCCTGCGTAGGGGTGTGAACAAAAAGCCTGCGCACTGGGCGTGGTTCTCATTCGGATTGGATAACGCGTCTGCCAGGGCAGTGCCTCTCAGCCCGCCACGTGTCCTGCGCCGAGCGCGGCAGGGCCTGCGTCCCTGTGCGCCTGCTGCACCCCGGGCCGCTGGTGCCCAGACCCGTCATGCCTGCCCCAGCGCACCAACGAGGCTCCGCTCACCTGCCTACACCGGCATGTGTCAAAGAGGGCCCACCACGAGCCGGTGCAAGCTCCAAGCCCTAGTCCCGCGACCTCTGCAGCCTCCGCAGACCATCGCTGGCCCCCACGACGCTGGCCCACATTACTTCTTTCTCATTGACATACTCCACCGGCGTCCTCTTCGGCCCAGTAGGTCCCACATGTGGAACTGTGTCCTGAGTCTTGAATGGCAGTGACCCCATGTCCGTGGCAGCGGCCACAGCACCAGACTCCCTTCGATCAGTGGAGCATAATTCCGTATCGCAGGCCTGCGACACATGGTGCCACTAACCCTTTTCAACGACAAGCCGGCGACACGTGGTGTCACTAACCCTGTTCAATGCAAGCCGGCGACACGTGGTGCCACTAACCCTGTTCAACGCAAGCCGGCGACACGTGGTGCCAATAACCCTGTTCAACGCAAGCCGGCGACACGTGGTGCCACTAACCCTGTTACAGATTTTAAACAATATTCAAGAAACCAGACCTAGACCTCATGAAGTACCAACAGAGTTCATTCTGGAATGTGTACGCATTTCTCTGTGTGAAAACTTCTTCCTCTTTCAAAATACATTCTACCAACAACAAAAAGGAGTAGCCATGGGGGCAATTTATGCCCCAGACATTGCTAACATCTATGTCTCTACATTTGAAAATGAACATATCTCACATATATCTAACCCATATTTAGTTAACATCAAAAAATGGCTTAGATATATAGACGATGTATTTCTAGCATGGCGGGGGCACTCAAGAACATCTGGAGGCCTTTCATACCTGGTTAAATACAAGAAGTCCACATTTGCAATTTACCATTGACTACGACACACAAGAAATGAATTTTCTTGACATCACAATCAAAAACGATGTCACTAATCATCTGTATACCACCTTGTACACCAAACCGACGTCTAGAAACACTTTATTGAACTATCAAAGCCATCATCCTCAGGCATTGAAAGATGGCCTGCCGTTCGGGCAATTCTTGCGTTTACCTTTAAAGAGGACTATTTTGCAGAGGCTCGAAAACTAAAAGATAAACTTAAAGCACGTGGATACCCGTCTAAACTATTAAAAAGATCTATGAAACGTGCAGGGTATAACGATCGAGAGGCTCTGTTGATGGTGAAAGATCGTCCAAAAACACCGCTACTAGTCTGTGTGTCCACTTTTGGGACTCACACAAACGCCATCAAAAAGATTGTTAATAAACATTGGAATTTGCTAAGTGATCTACCTGAATTTGTTCAGAAACCATTGTTTTCCTTTAAAAGGGGCAGAAACCTACAAGATAGATTGGTACATGCCTACAAGGATAACACAAGAGACACAATTGATAATATGAGATAACTTATACCTTTGATTGGTCACCATAAGTGTAACATGTGTTTAGCATGTAACACTACACAAACCACAAAGACATGTGTGATCAATGACATTTCCATCACTCTTAAGGCTTTTTCAAATTGCAATACACCAAATGTGGTCTATTGCATACAATGCCCATGTGGTTTATACTACATTGGGAAGACTGTGCAGCCGGTTAAAAAGCGAATCTTACAACACCAATCACGCATTAGATGTCATAAAGAAAATGCCCCCTTGGTAGAACATTATCAGCTATTAGGTCATACCGAAAGGGAAATGCGCTGGTGGGTAATAGAAGTAGTTAAACCCAGAAAAAGACAAAATAATGTGGATCAAACATTATCACTTAAAGAGGGAAGATGGATATGTCTTACTGACTCAGTTAACAGAGGGCTCAACTCTGCTAGTGAGTGGCACACATTAGCCTGTATGTATTGATAGATTGTGAAGTTACATAAACTACCGACATCAATATAAGAAGACATCGTCATTGTGTTTTTCAATAAAAACAAAGTTATGTATGTTCTGTTTTTTAATAACAGCTTAATGAAATGTGTTTTACTAGCATACGATGCTATTTATAATGACCTTTTGGTATTGTAAGATGATCTATTAAGGGCCGAATATGATGCGTTATCTTGTAACAATTGTTTTACACACTCTGGCCTTTAACAAAATCTTAATGTAACTAACTTTGATTAGGGGAAGATGCCATTCATAATTACGTTGTGAAAATACAAGATTCTACATGGGCAAAAGTAGACATTGCTTTTTTATATTGACGTTAACATCATTGTGTACACCAGGACAATTAGTCAATGAAATGATCTCTGATTGAGACACGATATTTTTTATGAGTGTGCCAAACAACTATGTACTTGTCCTTAGTAGTTTGACTCCAGCCAATAGGAGTTCTGACAATAAGGATTCCTTCATGTGTAACAGACTTTTGATTAGCACTGTCATATAGGAAATCATTTATATGAAAATATGAAAGAAGTCTGGGATCAACTGCAAGGTTTCCTTTGCCCAACTAAGTAAATCCACGAATAAAAGATTAAAGTCTGTCAAACCATTCAATCTATGTAAATATAAATATAACTTCGTTTTTGCATGTATCGGTGTACTTAGGCAGGTCATGAATCGATCACCTAATCAGAAGTAAATCTGCTTGGTACTTAATACAGCAAGCTATTAGTAAATCCGATAATTGTATGCAAAGAACGGTTGCTTTTCTGTGTTAAAGATGGCTCCTGACAAATATCTGGGGTGAAACATGGCACCAACACATAAACATACAAAATAAATACCCTTTGATAGATAGAACACGTTGTGTTTACTGCGCTTTAAAATGTTGATCTATTCCTAAACTGGCGCGTAATATAATATTGACAACATTATTTAAACAAAATATGAACAGACGCAACAGAGTTCGCCTATGCCTAAAACGACATTAAATGTATAAACTTTCAATTTCATGATGATTAGTTCAAGTTCAACTGTATAAATACAATATAAATCTATTATATACACTATGACTAGGCAAAGATGGCCGCCATCAGTGACAACAATACATATGCGCGAGTAATAGTCCTCTTTCGCGCTTCAAACGATAAAACACACGCTTCACAGCTCAGACGAAAGCTGATGCGCTCTCGAGTGTCCCGAAGCTCCCACCTTTGAAGGCTTTCTCAGGTATGATGTAGATTCAAAACATCGCAGACGGTTAACATAATTTTAGATAGTTTAGAGATATCTCCAATAAATCTCTTGAATCTATATTCTTTTCTGTTCCACTTCAGACTGTTAAATAGAGACGGTAACTCTGAATTTGGCAACAATTCAAGAGGCTTTACCAGACGGATAGCCCAAAATACGAATAGTGCGTTTATGCCGGTCTTCGTTTTGCCTTTCAAAGGTAACTGACACTGTTTTTAAACAGCTACATTTTCCATTATTTCAAATTTATGGAGTATTACCAAACAGCTAAATAAGAATTCTCCTATCTGTTTTAAATAGATTGACCTATTCAGTGTCCTACATAATTACTAAAGCACAGCGGCTGTGCCTGAATCAGTCGAACTATCCTGATAACAGTACTCAGGTATCAATATTTTAATTCATCTTTTAAGTATCCTTGTGACTGATCATTTCTGGTGTAACACTGCTATAAAAAGAGTATCTAGTTCTCAGAGAATGTTACGAATGAAAAAATCGTGTCGGAAAACTGACACAATAAATATCGTATTTTTCAATAACGATAATGAAATTGTAACAATTGTGGATTAATGCTATAGTCATCATGAACAGATTAATACAATAACAAAGTCCACTTCAGGTGACATTACAGATTCTTTGAAATTAAAGTTGGTTCCCTCTCCTTGCCGTTTTGGCTTAACAGATATAGGCGATGGGCATATGTTTATTCACAAAATGTAATAACAATATATACATAAGGTTTTGTAATGTTTCAAAGCACAGAATGAGTGTTGATAGAAACACTAGCAGTTAACAAAAATTGGAGGATTAGGTAGTTTAAAATTGCGATATGACATATTAATGAGTTTTTTTGACATGATTTATTTGCAAAAGAAATATGCAAAAGTGTTTGACATGATTTGTTTGCAAAAGAAATAAACAGTTGAAGTAGAACATTTTGTTGAGATAACACGGACTTTTCAATATAACTTTATTAAAATATATGGTAATTATTGTTTGTTCCATATTTTACTAGGGGTCAACTACTTTAAACATTTTTAGACCTGAAGATGGTCTCAACAACGAAAGGATAGAGACCGAAACGTCGACTTGATCACTTTCTTCCAAAAATTCATCAACTGTAACTGTGAAAAAGTGTTGACAATTTTAACAGTGAAGGCTGAAATTATTGAATATTGTCTTCTTGCTTAATTGTTATTGTTTCATATTTGTACCCTTTATGAAATCTGATGATAAACTTCATTTATTTTAGATACACCCGTGTTTCTACTAATTTTTTCGTTAGATTTGTGCTAACGTTTTGCTATTTGTTGTTACCTGCTTTGTAATATATATTCCTTGAGGATATATTTCACATGATTAGTTCATAAGTAAAAACTATATTATAAAATAACTTGATAAAAGAAACTAATTAGCAAGTAAACAAGGAATCTTGCACCCAACTGCGACTAAAGAATAATACAATTAAGAACCTTAATAAATCCCTTGAAGGCACATTTACCAGTTCATTTATCTTGCCCAAGCCCTCAATGGTATATTGGGTTGTCCATTATATTTTCCACTAACCCTGTTCAACGCAAGCCGGCGACACGTGGATGAGGGCTCAGGCCTACCCTGCAGACCAGTAGGTCCCACATCCAGCACTTAGTCGCGAATCATGAAAGGCAGAGTCCACACCAGTGAACGCACGGAGAGGAGTAAGAGGAAGATGCTGCTCAGTCCGGACGAAAGCCGGATCAGAGTGATCAACAACTGACCTGGTGCCATCAACCCTGTTCACCGCAAGTCCGCGTCCCGTGGTGCCACTGAACCTGAACTACGCAGGCCGGTGGGACCATCCAACCTAAGCCAGCGAAACTCGGTGAATGGCCCGTGCTGACCGCTGCCTCAGGCCTACACTGCGGTCCAGTAGGGCACACATGTGGAACTGTGTCTTGGGTAAGATGTGGAAGAGTCCACACCATTGGACATGCCTCATCGCAGGCGGCATCCCCTAACAGCACTGGTGCCACTAACTCTGTGCGCAATGAGTCATGGGCACTATCTGGTTGGACCTTGGTGGCGTCTGAGTCCATGGCCTGGGGGTTTTCTGCATCTTCATCTGGCTGGACCGGACTTGGTGTCCGACATGTGTCTGTTCCATTCATCTCCACCATAGTGACTGTTTCAGCGTGGTTCTGCCCTCTGCATCATGCCCTGGGGGTACACCTTCCACTGTCCACCGAGACACTCCGCGACAAGCCCCTTTGTCATCTACGGAAACCTGCTCTGCACTCGTGACCCTGCCCCAGTGCACCGCAAGTCAGCGGCCCGTGGCGGTAGGCCCGTGCAGGACGCTGTGCATCTGGGGCCCACTAACTCTGTGCAGCACAAGTCATGGGGCCTTTATGGTTGAATGGTTGTGTCCTTTACGATGTACACTGTTGTCAATTTCTGACTGCACGAGGCAGCCCTTGCCGGCTGGTGTGCACACACCCCACACACATCCAACACAGGTGTCACTCGATATGTGTGCCTGCTAATAAATGTGGCCGGGCGCACGTGCCCGTAGCCATTCACACCATCTGAGCAAGTGTGTCCGTGTGGTCATTGGGTCAGCATGATGGGCACGGGCCCTGCAACATCACAGTGTGCTGTCTTCAGCGGACGATACCATGTCACCTCAGCATTGGCAGTGACCTTGGACATGTAGCTTTGCCCGCCCCCCCCTGCATGCACAAGCGGCGTGTGCTGGTCCGGCATATGTCAGGTCAGCGCAGGGGTGTGCTGATTCGGCAGGGGGAGCAGGGTGTGGCTCGGACCTGGCCTTGGGCAGGAAGTGCGGTAAGTGTGTCTCTGTGTTGGGGTGTTGTCGCCACCAGGGCCACAGTAGTCGAGGCTGCAATGTAGCATGCACCACGGACGGGGAAATGTAGGAGCGCAAGACCGCTCGGGGTCTTGGCACATGCATGCCAAGTGTTATATGTATCAGTCCTGCGGCTGCATGAGTCAGTTGCCTAGCCTCATTCACAGCGCGATCACAGCCAGCCATGGACTGTACACCTGTGTCTGCCCTGTCCGGACCATTGGCATACACTCACGTGGCCACACACCTTCAAATGCCAGCGTCACGGTGTTGTTGGCATGCCGCTGGACATGTGCGGACAGGCATTACAATGGTGTGCCGTAGGAGTGCACGTGATACAACCGCGCAGCGCACACAAGTGTGGGGGCTCGTGGGAGGGAGGAGCAGCTGTGAGGCAATGTAACACACAGTGAGGCTGCTCATGTGCCACGTGCTGGGCATATCATCCTTGATTCCCAGGGTCGCAGACATCCCACCACACCCACGACAGGCCTCTGTACATCTCCTGAATGCATGCAGATGGTGAAGTTACTGTAGGGATGAAGGGTCCTTTGTCTGTATTATCAGGCGGTGGCACATCTGCAGCTCCGAGCTGGGACTTGCATGTGGCCAGCACCCCCTGACAGATACAATAGCATTTACTTGCGACTCCCACACTACGCACTGCCCGACGTGAGGCCAACGTGTACACATCCCACACGCAGAAGTCCTTGGTCATTGTTAGCATGCGTGAAATGGCCTTCACACGTACTCCCACCCCACCCCAGCCCTGCACCCGTTGCACACAGACACTGCTCATTGCTCCGAGCTGTGCCATTTCATCCACAGGACTGGCGCAGGGCAAGCCAGTGCCGCTTCAAGCAGAGCCACTGACGCAATGGCAGACCATCCCGGACACATGCTCGACTCCAGTCACGTAGACCTGTACCGTGCATGTCTGCTGCATGTACTGGGGGCACTGCCGTTGGCAGTGCTGCGGATCAGTTACCGGCTGAGGTTCCGCCTTGCGAACGTCACCTGCGTTCAGACTGTGTTGCATTGTCGCTCGTGCATATTCGAGTGGACCATGGATGTCTGCCTCTCCAACGTAACGGTAGCTGACCTGGATTTTGACGTGTGTGTGCGCCCCCTGTTGGCCCACGACCAGGAGTGTCACTGTGATGCCCGTTTATGGAATGCATGGATGTTTGGCATGCATGCTGACAACTGGACCTGGGAGATTGCACGAGTCGTCGTGTGCAGTGAGCACATTGAGCCACTACCCGATTGGGCTTTGGTGCACATTGGGGCAAGGGGTTGGAGTCAGCACATCTGTCCGGGTCAGCTGATGGATTACGCCGACGACATGTCAGATGTGGTGGACAACGATCTCTCATTGGAGATGTTGGCCTACGCTGCTGCACTCGCGTTCATGGACGAGTGACAAGGTACCTGCAGCCACAACTGGATGTGACCCATTGCACGTGTCCCGACGCCTGGTTTCATGTTGGGAATCTGGTCACATGTCCCAAGACGACAGTGGACATGGCTGCATTGGCCTGGACTCCTGTTCCATGCGCGGACAACCAATGCGGGTTGGCACTGACTTGTGTTGTGATGGACTCCCCCGGGGTGGACATGGGCGCTTTCCTACCTTCCTCATTCAGACATGTTGCTGCATTGGTCTGCATATCGTGGCACTTCTCTTGGCCGTACTGACACGCACTTGTTGATAAAGTTTCCGCACTTTCACTTGTCTCCAACTGTGTTGTGTCTTGATTTGTATGCCAATGTGTGTGTCATGGACTCTCTGGCTCCCTGCCATACGTGCATTGCTACCCCATCAGGGCTGTGGGTTTGTACTTGTGCATTATCATGTCCCTGTTTCGTGCTTTGCCAGATGCGTATGGCCGTTTACCGGCCACAAGCGGGTGCACTTGTGTCCTGTGTTCGGTTGTGCAAATGTTGGTGTTTGTACCACATTGTGTTCGATGTTGGGGTGCTCTGCTTCCTATGTGTGTGTGCTGCATTGCGTGTGAGATGTCCCTTCAGCTCTGATTTGGCTCACCTTTCTCCCTTTCAGGCAGTGTGGTTTTCACTTCTGTGCTTGTTCAGTGGTGTGATATTGCCGGGTTGTGTGACTTGTGCTCTTGGTTGGTGTTGTTACTCTTGGGCATGGTTTGTCTGCAGCTGTGCTTAATTGTGCATGTGTGCCATTGTGCCCATCTCACCCCGTTCCCCTAGTCCCTGGTCGTTCCTCTCCCTGTTGCTGTTGTGTCTGTTGTTTTGGGCAGTTTCCGGTCCCCGAGTCCTGCCACCATCTCCAGACTGATGTGGTGGACACCATTTCCTCCATGTCATCCAGTTCCTGGTGTGGCGCTGGACTCCCACCTCCGGTGTGCATTGCTGCCTTCTTGTTGTTGGCATATTTCTGCTTGTTTGTGCGTTTCGCATCATTCCGGCTGTTCTGGTTTTCTTCCACTGTCCTCCTCCGCTCTACGGCTGCATTCACCTTGTCCACGATGGCCTGCCATGTACAATGTTTTGTTGCCAATGGGGCTTGTGGGGTTGTATACTGGCTCCGGTTGCCTCCATTATGCTTGGCTGTTGTTTTCTGTTTGCTTTGTCTTTCTTTTTCATGCTTTTGTTGTGCTTATTCCCGCCTGCCGTGTGTGTGTCGCGGGCCTGGCGGTGCTTATCGCTGCTTTCCTCATCGCGAATGGGCTCATCGCACGTTTTTTTGTGTTGTGGTTTGTATTTTTATCTCCGTCGAGGTGGTTGTATCACGGACATTAGCTGCGTTTTCGGCGGACTATCGCATGGTACCGCTATGTTGTGAATTCCACGTTAACACAGGGTTATTTTACCGTGATAGGCTGCGATGTGTAAAGTTGCGTTAACATTTTTTGGAGATGTTTAGCACACGTTCTTGTGAATATACCCCTGAATGAGTAGAAAATGAAAGTAAAGTAAAAGTTACTACGAGTAAAATGTGATGAAGAAAAACAAAACACAGGTATACACCAATGTCGGGAGTGACACAAGGAGTGAAATGCTAATGTATGCAGTGAGATATTAAGGTATTTTCTTATATATTTATGCAATGTCATATATACAGATATAAGATTAAGATGAGCTGGCTCACACTGATGCTTTTGCTAAGACAGCAAGATACAGTTAAATATATTTCCATTTCACACATACTGATACAGCTATGCATAGAGTAACAGAGCAAAGGAGGTAGTGAAACATACATTTCCAGAGTCAGAAGGAAGCTGATGTGTATACTAAGTCACTCAGAGGGATATTGATGTATGTAGCTAGACAACTACTTAAATAGTAAAATGTAAGCTGACGTACCCAGAGAAAAATTGAAGTATATAGCAGTGCATGCAGAGATAGTGGAAGATATAGTGAGTAATTAAAGTACACAATTTTATATACAGTAACACATTAAAAGACAGAGTAATGGGGCTGTAATACAGGTATGACATAGCGATAAGTACTGAGAGATCCTAAGCAGACACTGTAATGTAGAGACAGACACTATAAAGTAGATAGTAACATTTCTAGAACGATAGCCAGCAAAATATATAATAATGGTATTTACAGGACCAGATACACAGTGAGAAGAAAAAAATTAGACTAAGTGAAACAGTAATGTATGTAGTTATACACATGTGCACACATGAATACCTAGAACAATACATTCACTGTACCTGTAATACCTATGTATAAGAGAGGTAGATGGATAGACAGTTATATGTGTGTACTGCACAAAGCAGAAGAAAGAATAAAAGGACAGTATTTTTGTGAATAACTATTTACAACTGTAGAGTAGAACTAAAGGGAAGCTATGGTCTCAGTGATGTGTTCACTAATATACTAACACACTCACTTATGCATACAGTTAGACACCCTGGGAGACATTGATGCATACAGTTACACACTTATGGACACATTGATACACTCACTGACTGACTCAGATACTCAAAGACCCTTGGGCAGATTAATAAATACACTGAGGCACCCATATACACAATAATGCACCCACTGACTCATTTATACACTAACTTATACATACAATAACACACTATGGGACATATTGATACATAGATTGACACAGCCATGCACACAGCGATGCATTTACTGATGCACTCACACAGTCACTTATACACGCAGTTAGATATCCACACAAGGACACCAATGCATACCATGATGCACTCACTGAGTTATTCATGTACTCATTGATACATACACTCAGACACTATTGTAGACACAAATACATAAACTGACACACTCATAAACACAATGATATAATGACACACTCACTTATACACACACTCAGATACAATTAGAGAGTGATAGATACAGTGAGACACTGACACACTCATTATGGAGACAGTGATATATTCTGTGACACACTGATACAGACACTGAGACATCTGTGGATACACTGATGCAGTCATTGACTTAGTCACATTCTCTTTGATAAATGCAGTTAGACATTCTGGGACAGACTAATACATAAAGTGACACACCCAAAGACACATTAATGCAGTCACTGACTCACTGACACACTCAGTACTTAGTGTAGCTATAATACAAATATCCACGAGAGGTAGATGGATACAGAGTTATAACTGTGTACTGTGAAAAACAGAGTAAAAAATAAAAGGAAAGTATGTTTTGTATAACTGATTATAAGCCCTAGACTAACAAATAACCAGTTAGTCAGTAAATTACTAATACATTTATTTGGTGTAGAAGTTAATTTATTGTTTATTTTTCACAGACATCTGATTTTATTTGAGAAAGAAGATTTACAATACCTGACAAGAGAGAACGATGAAAGAAACAGAGAAAACAGTATTATGAACTGCAAACACAGAGAGACAAACAAAATAAGGAGAAGGAACACATTGAGAGTGTTGTTGAGAAAGAATTTGCACTGAAGAGTAAAGAATACTTATATTGAATAGAATGAGGACACTAGATAAAACAGTGTTATGTATGAAGACTAGAACTGTTAGAAATCCGCTAACTAGTAGAACTAATTTTTGCAAATGTTTTAAAGGTGAATGGAAGCATGCTTTTAGTACAGAACCTTATTTTAATGAAGAAAGCTGTTTGCTAGAGAACACACTAGTGCAGGTAGTTGATTCAACTGGTTGTTGTTAGGAAGTAAAAGATGGTACTCCTGTTGCAAAAGAGGAGATGGTTCCTAGGAATGTACAGGAAGTGGTAGCTGAAGAGGTGCAAGGAAGGCGTACACAGGCCCCGGTATACAAATGGAACTGTACTACTATTTTCCATATCCGCAAGGAGTCAGTTGCTTTATTACATTTTTTTATACGTGACTTTCCAGCCAGAAGTCTCAAACAAACAATTGCAAATTTTGCAAGGATTAGATCCACACAAATTGAGAAAATATAGTAATTTACAGGGACACTCAACGGCATGTCTTTCAAGGAAAGTTTGCAGAAGCACCTTTCATCATTTCAGGATGTTAGCTGTTCACCACTCCAAAATACGGACTTTGGTTAGAAGACTTTACTATGTAAATAAACCTGCCTTATGTTTAGGAGAGATGAATAGAGTTTTATTGTATGCTACACTAGCAGGGGTAGAAAAGGTTTGTGAATATATTCAGTTTCGCTTGCTTGGTCAAGAAGAGGAGTCTAGGGAAAATGTAGACTTGGTTACTGGAGGTGTAAAACAACAGGATACAGAAATTAGTACTGAAAACACAACAGACTGCAATGTTTAACACAGTTTGCTCTGAGAAACCAAACTGTGTTTGTATTTGCTGTCAATGAACTCACTATAAAATGCAAACTCGCAATGTAGTAATGTACTCTAAAGCTGAAAAAGAGAACAATGATAAGTGGCAAGACTTTGGTGCATGTTTATTTGTTGAGGAAAGATTTGATTTGTCCACACAGCAGATATGTGAGTACTACTTTGATAAAATCGAGAATAATAAAATGCCAGCTGGAGCCATATATAAAAAGTTAGAATTTGGTGTCTGTTCCAGAAGAACTTAAAGTATTAAATGTTCGTGAATCAATTCTAATACAGTGTATACATCCATTCCAAGCCATAGTTCATATTGAGCCAAAGACACAATAATTAACTCCAACTGAGATCCAGAAAGGACTAAAAGGAAGAGTTGTGTATTCACCTTTAGATTTTAAACAGAATATTGAAACTATAGGGGTAGATAAAGATATTGAATAACTACTTATTATTTTAGTAAATGGTGTTTCAAAATAGAGTAGAAAAATATGGCAAGAATAGTAGATGGCAATGAGGTCAAAAAAGCAACATTACACCTAGCAAAAAATAATGTTTACTATACAAATATTGATGTTGCTGAAAATGTAATTTGTATAGAGGATCAAACATTAGCATCAAGCGGACAGATTGAAAAAGTAGATAGATCCAGATCAGAACAAATTTATGAACGCTACAGCATCCACTCCCTGCATTCTAAAAAAACATTGGTGATGCTATTGAGCTGTTTCAAATTAAACAAGCAAAAGGAGCTCCCATGAGTGCATGGGAAAAAAGTTTAGAGGCTCGCTGTTTCCCTCAACCTTTTCTCACTGTGGAGGAGGCCGCTATGATGACCATGCTGTACAGATACCAGCAGCTGAATACCACTCAAAGTGACTATATTCAGAGGATCCAAGATTTTGTCAGTGCATTCCGTACATATTCCCTCTTCTTTTTGAAAGTGACTTGTCTGAACATATGCTGTTAATCATATACTGAAGACAGGTGTTAATCTTCAAAATCTCTCTAAATAAGGAATTTGTTGATAAAGTTCAAGAAAAATATGAAAACTTAGAATACAATTTAATTAATTTGATGGCGTGCCAATGTGGCACCAAGTAATCATCCAAATAGAGAACTCAAATACATGCTGAGAAACCTAGGTGCTCCAGCTTGGTTTATTACACTAATGGGCTCATTACGATGTCGGGAGGAAAGCCTCCTCCTGACACCGTCTCGGATTCGGGACCGACCGACTTGCGGTTGGCGGTTCCCACCACCGGATTACGATGCGACCGAACACTGTTCGGTCGGATTAACATTGTTTCCTATGGGAGCTCGTGTTACGCCCGACAACCGGCCGTAACACAGGCTCCTATGGGGAAAATGGGTGTGCGTGGAAAACCCTGCACCCTGTTGCAGGTATCCCACAGTGCCTGCCACACTGCAAGGTTTTACAGAGGGGTCCCTTAGGTACCCCCACGGCTACCAACCGTAAGCCATGGGGGCTAGGTGGCCCTGCCAGGGGCTCCCAAACTCACTTTCTGACAGCCTTTCTGTGTCGGACAGGCTGACACAGACAGGCTGTTGGAAATCGACATCGTAATCCAGAGGGCTGAAACGCTGTCCATAGGGGTGTACGATGCGGTTCCGACTGACACAAATTCTCCGCGAGTCAGTTGGAATCGATTCGGAAAGGCTGCGCGGTTTACGTTCCAACCGTTAATATTGTAATCGGGCGGTCAGAATGTATACTGACTGAGTGGGATGGAAGGGCTGCGACACGGTCGAGGAGATTCTGACTGTTGGGAGGAGGCTTTCCACCCGACATGGTAATGAGCCCCTTAGTTGTGCTGAATATGCATGGGATGACCTGCTTAAATTTTTAACAGAGATGCAAACTTAAACATCGAGGACATCAACATAAAGACAGCAGGAGAGCTTTGCTCTTTAGATCCAGCTAATGTTTGCAGATATTTTAACCACAGGTTCCAAGCCATGCGATCTTTTATCTGCATCAAAAGTAAGCCTCCTCTTGGCGAAGTAACTGATTTCTTTTGGATTAAAGAGTGCCAAGCAAGAGGAGCTACTCATATTCATATGCTGTTATGGATAAAAGATGTTCCAAAATTTGGAACAGACAGTATGTGTGCTGTGTTTCATAGAACAGTATGTGACATGCGCCATCCCAAAAGATACTACTGACAAAGGCTTGAGAGAACAAGTTCTGCATTTCCAAACACCTAGGTGTGTAAAGTACTGTCGCCGAAAATAGAGAAACAAAGGAAGATTTTACACAAGATGTTGTTTTGGCTTTCCACAACCGGTTATTTCACAAGAAAGAGTCAACAGCTTTTTGTCTGCAGTGAGAGATATAGTAACACAGAAATCACCAAAAAACACATACAACCTGGGGGTGCGGAGCTTGACCGAGCTTCAAAATGGCCGCTCGATAGAGGGCTGTGCCGATCGGATTATAAAATCCGACATCATCCTGTACCCACTGACCCTCTCCACAGTATAATCAGCATATATATTTGGCACAAAATAAGACTCCTGGGGAAGCGACGTTCCGGCCGGTGCCATCTGCCCATATCACCACGAGGAGAGTGTGCGACCCTCTCGGGCAGCCTGTGGCCACTGCTGTGAAGCCTTTGGAGCCTACTGTGGCCTTCTCATTGCTGGGAGCATCCGGCGCATTGTGTGCCCGCCCGGATGACGCCGAGTGAAATGGAGCCGGGAGACGAGTGGGCGTCCCTGCGGAGTGACTGCGAGCCCAGACTCCATAGGGCACAGGACCTCTGCTGTACATCGGGCACTGACAGCGTTGCAGAGCTTGAGCACACGCCAACTTCTTGACCTGGGTGGGAGCAGCGGCCCGCCCTGTGCTCTGGTGCCCTGGTCCAGAATTCCTGTAGGCTGCTCACTGGGGAGTCTTTGCAACGAGCGGCCCACGAGACGAGCAGTTCAGAGAAGAGGAGAATCCTGTGGCTATTGAGGATGTGCGGCCTGCTATGAGTACACGCAGGGAACGAAAGGGAAATCTGCCTTGCCTGCGGGTGCAGTGGGTCGTCTTGGCCGCCTAGACCCCTCGGCCTACTTTGGGTTCTGTGGAACACCTATTGTGGCAGCGGCGAACCTGGGGAGGAGGCATGCTGCCACACAACCGACACTACACAGCGAAATGGTCGTTACATACCCCTGCACAGCAGGAATTGCTGAGAACTGCCCCTGGCAGGGGGCAGCCAGGTGGAGCATCCCTCATGGGAGACCGGAGGCAGAGGGGGGGCTTTGAATGGATGATTGCTGGACATAGCCTAACGGCACGAGCTGGATCCTAGTGCGCCTGAGGCCTGGTGTGCCCTGCGCCCTCCCCGTCCACTGCCACTGTAGTGAACCGGAGCAAAACACCTCCTCGAGATGCACCACCCTGAGGCGGAGACCTGTATCAAGGCGAAGCCTGCTCGTGCCCCCGTTGTCGAGTTGGGGCATGGCGGGGCCCGAAAACAGAATAACGGAGGTCCCGTGGCGCTGAGGGGCCCACACCATACCCAAATACCCTGCATACAGTTGTTGCACAAATCCGGTAATCATGAGCAAGCAGGATGCCAAACAGCCCAAGCTCTCCTTCGAGAGCAGACGTTCCACTCATCAGACAGACTCCGACACCCAAGCAGGCGCACCGGAGGATGAGGAATCACAGGACGGCGCTATGAAAGAACTGTTTATTGATATGAAGTCCAGCTTGAAAGCCATAGACACCAAATTAGAAATGCTCACCACTAGGCTTGACCACATGAAGCACAGGGTGGACAAACACGATGACCGCATAGACCAAGCTGAGGAGCGCATTTCAGAAGCTGAAGATGACCAAGCTGAAATTAAAAAGTGCTTGTTCAAAATGGATAAACTAACTCACCAGGGTAACCGCATCTCGATGTATCCGGATTATACCACTGCAGTGCAGGGTGCCAGAAGGGAATTCCTTCCCGCCAAGAAAGTGCTGCAACAGGCTAAAATTCCCTACGCTCTGCTCTACCCTGCCAAACTCCGTGTCATGAAAAATGGAGCACACGTTTCTTTACCGATGCCAAGGAGGCTCTCCGGTTTGCCAAGAACCTTGTCAACAATAGATTGCCAATGTCGGGGTTGCCAAAGGCCGAGGGGAACTCGTCCCTGGACATGAATGATTGATTTCCTGTGGCTCAACGCAGGGGCGGAGTGGAGTGCCAGGAACAGCACCTACATGACAAGTGCCACAGATAAGTGACTGGGCGGGGTACTGTCCTGGGATTAATCGCCCCCTGGTCGAATTACCTTCACCACTAGTGTTACTGTCCCATTGGGCTGTAGAACATCCGATCACCCACCTTAAATGGTGGGGTGGATTGCCCGGTCTGGTTCCGAACCCATGGATGCATCCCGAGTTATTGTTCATCGCCAACACACAGTCTTGTTTACAGATTTAAGCATGTTATGTATGATGGCACCTTCGATTATGTTGCGAATCGGAACAAGGCACAAACTCCTCATAGAAAATTTCCCTTGAGTCATATCGTCAGGCACACTGCACTCTACTTCGCGTGATGGTTACCAAATGTCTAACCTGGAACATCAGAGGAAATCGCGACTGGTGCATGCTTACATCACACGACACAATATTGATATTTGCTTTCTGCAGGAGTTACATTTAACAGCTCACACAGCCCCAGGTCTAAGGGCAGGGAGGTACAGCGAGGCATATACCTTAGTGTACTCTAACTACACCAGAGGAGTAGCTATCCTCCTTAGAAAAGGGCTTCCATGGCATCTTAGGGATGTCACAGCTGACAAAGAGGGCAGATATGTCATAGTCACCGGTACTCTGCATGCTCAGCCCCTCACTCTAATGGCAGTCTATGACCCAAATGTGGATGAACCGGGTTTTTTCGTCAATCTATGGCGCCTGGTCACAGGATGTAGCTATGGGGTACAAATATGGGGAGGGGACTTTAATGTTGTCCTAGACAATAGCCAGGATAGATCTGGCTCCGCACGGCATCCGCACCCTAGGGCAGCTGACACTCTCAATGCACTGTTACAAGATCACAGCCTCCTTGATATTTGGAGGTGGTCACATAAGGAACAACGTGAAGGAACTTGTTTCTCAACTCTACACTGCTCCTGGTCTAGGATAGATTATTGGCTCATTTCACCAGAATTCAAATTGTGGGGCTACTCACCTGCCCCGGACTCTATCAGACCATTTGCCGATCATGCTTGAATTCCATATACCCCAGAGCACCCCACGCGCCTTCACGTGGCATCTCCCACGGGAGGCGCTGCAGGACGCTGCTTTTAAAGAAGAGATCCAGACCGAAATCCAGGCCTACTTTACCCAAAATTGCGCTGCAGACTCTAACCCCTCCATAGTTTGGGAGGCATTCAAAGCAGTGATTCCTGGGGCATGCATCTCTAAACAGGCAGGTATCTTCAACTCAATCCGTTCCCACCTAACCACACTTGAAGACAACTTTCGAATTCTGGAGGGGGAATACAGCAGAACCCAGAGTCTGAACATACTGGCTGCAATCAGGGAGAACATTTCTGAATACAACACTGAGGCAGACTGCGAGATAAAATACCTACACAAAGATATGCAAGCACATCGCTATGGGGAGGGGGACAGGCCTGGGAAAACCCTAGCATGCATCCTCAATCAGGCACACCCCTCAGAGTACATATTTGAACTTGAGGACTGCGATTCAAGATTACAGAACATGCCTACTGCAGTGCTAGACACAATGACCAAATTTTATACTACATTATATACTTCACAACCCACTGAAAATGCTGAGAGATTCACCGATTACTTAGACACACTACAGTTGGTATGGCTAGAGGACGCACAGAGGGAATTTCAAGACACGCCTATCACAACGGAAGAAATAATACAAATTATTAAAGCACTTCCTAACGATAAAGCACCGGGGCTAGACGGCTTCACGGCCCCTTTTTATAAAGCATATGCGGACCTCCTTGCACCCCACCTGTTAGCCATGTACGAAGACTCCCTTCAAAAAGGCGTCCTCCCTCCCTCATTGCACGAAGCGGTAGTCACATCACTGCTTAAGCCTGACAAACCGCCCCAAAAGTGCTACTCCTATAGGCCTCTTTCATTAATTAACATTGATCCTTGCCAAGATCCTCGCCAGTCGCCTCCTACCATTACTTCCCAAAATGATAAGACCCGACCAGGCCAGGTTCATTCCTGGTCGCTCCACCTCACACAACTTAAGAACACTTTTCTTTGGGCTGCACTACCTACACCCTGATGTCCAGGCGATAGCCGCCCTGCTAGACGCTACTAAGGCGTTTGACTCCCTAACATGGGAATACCTATTCACCTTGTTACAGCGCGTAGGTCTCAGCCCTACTTTCATCAGATACATAAAATTATTATATACCCTGCCTACGGCCAGGATACGGCTTACCGGGCTACTCTCGGAGCCAATCACAATAACTCGTGGTACCAGAAAGGGTTGCCCCATCTCACCACTATTGTTTGCCATTGCCATTGAACCACTGGCTGCTAGGCTTAGGCAACACCACACGCAGCACGGCATTGGTTTCACCTCGAGAGGACTGATAATCTCGCTTTATGCAGATTATATTATTCTCTATATTTACAACCCACGCGATAATCTCGCCCCAGTCATCTGGGAGATGCTCAGGTTTGGTGGCCTCTCCGGGATAAACATCAACTGGAACAAATCAGTGATGCTTCCACTCACTGATAACACATCCCCATTCCAAACTGACTACTCACTGACCTGGGCAAAAGGCCCCATGCATTACTTAGGGGTGTGGGTGAGCCGTGATGTCCAAGAACTATGGGCTGCGAACTATGGCTGCATGGTCGACTGGCTTGAATGCAGGGTCCCTATTTGGTCCAGGCTTCCAATTTCTCTAGCTGGCCGTATTGCTATTGCTAAGATGGTCATCCTGCCTAAGTTTCTTAACTTATTCCAAAACATCCTGATGCCACTCATGCATGCTTTCTTCCGGAGATTACGGTCCAACCTAATATCCCTGACCTGGGCCGGAAAACAACCACGTATGCCCTGGCACAAGGTGAGCTGGGCGCACCTGATCTGGAACTATACGCTATGTGCGTACAAGCTAAATTTTTACACTTCTGGATACACCCCACTCCATATCAACCACATGTGGCGATTGAGCTAGATATTGCAGCCCCTCTACTCCTCGACACTGCACTCTATGCTCCATACAAGGCTCCATGCGGAGAGATAAACACAGTGGAAAGTGTCCGTTGGGCCTGGGAGGGAATAAGAAAGAGGGTAGAAACCCCGCAATTATATGCCCCATCTATCCCACTTCGTGATAACCCAATGATTCCCCCCCTCCGGGAGGCTGGTGCGCAAACAAGGGTGAGCGTCTTAACCTTCACAGGTTTGCGGACTTGTATTCAGACGGTCAGTTCCTCCCGGCGCTCCCAGCGGCAGACTCACAACAGACGAGGGCTGCAGACACACTCCTTTATTACCAACTTAGAGCCACATGCTGTGAACGGAGCCCTGGGTTCCCAGCGTCACCGCTGATGCTGCCCATACTAGAGCAGATGCTGAATACACCCTGTGATCAAAAACGAATAACTCGACTGTACTCTGAAGTGCAGCAGCACATGCCAAAGATAACACTGCGCGCACAGTCCCACTGGGAAATGGACCTATGCCCAGAGTTCACAGAGGCACACTGGAACGTTTGCTGCGGGCAACTAGACGGGCTGTCCACAAACTCCCGACATAGACTGATGCATTTCAACTTCTTACACCGCCTATACCGCACCCCGCTGCAACTGCGCAGATTTGGGCGAACATCCACCGAGAGCTGCCCCAGATGTAGGGCCCCAGGCGCAGAATTTCTTCACCTGGCACGGGCTTGCCCTGAGGTTGTGAAATAATGGACTGCAGTGTTTACAGCTACTCAGGCCATGGTGGGGATCCGGCTTGAAAGCACACTACTGCTTGGCCTCCTGGGGTACATCAAAGAAGTGCCGCCTGCATCACGTAGATCAGTGGCCATACTCCTGCTCTTAGCAAAACATAGAGTGGCTATGGTATGGGGCAGTCGAAGAACACCCAAAGAGAAGGACTGGCTCGTGGATGCGGTTTACTGCCGCGACCAGCTATCGCATTATTGGGAGCTGATGCCACCTAGATCCCGCCCTAGAAACATCTGGGAACCCCTGCAGAAATACTTAAAATCTATGGAAGGATCCAAGAGTGCCTATGCCACATGAGGGCTCCCCAAGCCGTACAAGGTGAGACAAGACAAACATAGGCCCCTCCCAGTAAATACCTTGACTTATCGCATGTCGTGGATGGGCCAGGCACAGCAGTCATTGAGTGCCTAAATTATCAAAGCTGGATTGGTTTCGATCATCAATTCAGCCAAAGCACTGAGGTGTCCATGCTGGGCCCTGAAGTCATACAGATGACGGGATGACCCAGTGGGACACAAATATGACTTGCTCATGGATAGCTATATTGGACTGTCCTTTGGTTCCTGTTTCCGACTGCTGTTGTTATTTTTGACATCGTGGGGTGCCATCTGCTTTTGTATTCTTCTTGTTTTTTGTTTCTTTTGTTGTACTCTAGAGATGTGGGGCCTTCTGAGAAATAGACTATTCAATCAGTCTAAACGGTAATGTGAATGATATGGCCCTCATCTTGTTATCTTGTATGTGATTTGTTTGCTATTAATAAAAAAAATATATATATAATAAATACAGACAACCTAAGAAGAACAGAGGCCTCCAAGTTCATTAATGATTATAATGTTGTAATTCGTAAAATGTGGAATGCAAATATAGACATTCAATTTGTTGCAGACAACTCCATTGCTGTTACTCTTTATGTGACTTCGTACATTACAGAATCAGAGAAGACTGAAATGAAAGAGATGTCGGAGGAGATTTCTGCAGAAAAGAGTTTAACAAAAACGTTGAACAGCTTTAGTTTAAAAATGCTATCCCATAGGAAGATGGGTTCTTATGAATGTTGTGACCGGTTGATCTTGGCCAGTTTATTCTCGAAGTCTAGGGGAACTGTTTGGGTAAGTCTAGGCTTAGCAAGCACGAGAAAAAGAGTGTTAAAGTCTTTCACAGAAATTCTGTATCTAGCACAGTTCGACCTGGAAAGTACTGACATTGTAAAATTCAACATGTTGGATACATACTACCCAAGAAGAAGTATGCATCTAAAAAATATGTGCTTATATGAAGTTCTTCAACAATATAGGTACAAAAGCAATGCAATGGAAAACATAGAAGAAGGCTAAATTTAAAGTACTTGGATGTGATGATTGTTTAGGGAGACATGCAAAAGGAAATTTAATAAACCACAGAAAACTTAGTTTCCACACTTCAGAGAAAAGAGAATTTTTCTATTTAGCACTTCTTCAACTGTTCAAGCCTTGGAGTGCTGAATCGGAGTTACTTGTAGGCTATTACGGTTATGAAGATTTATTTAATGCTGCGAAAGACAGTATTGAGTATTTAGCCTTCCAAGATTATATGCAAATGTTAACCGATGAGATTCAGCAAGAAGAAAGAATTGTGGCAAAAGTAGCTAAGGACAGTTCACAAAGCAGTCAAAGTTCTGCACCACTCAGTCATGAGCGTCTTGGACCACCTATTATTGAAAATGAAGCTGCAATAGCTATTAAAGAGGTGGAAAGTGCAATGGAACAATCTGGACAAGAAACTACACATCTGGAGCGGTCAGTTGCAAAAATGACCAATGAACAGAAGGACATTTATATGGAAGTAAAAGAGAAAATAGAGCATGGATTTCTCCACGAGCAGAAAGAATGCAATTGTTCATCCAATTTTATTATATATCAGTGGTCAAGCTGACATTGGGAAAAGCTGTTTAATGAAAATTCTAGCCGCTTACCTACAGAGAACAACACAATCAAATTTGTTGTGTGTAGTAACATGGTACCAAAAGGATTAGCTGTACACAATATTAAAGGAATTACTCTACATCGACTACTAATGCTACCTGTAGAACATGATAATAAAATGGAATACCAGACGTTATCTGGTGAAGCATGTCATGAGGTAGCAAGAGTTTTGAAGAAAATTAAGCTGTTAATCATTGATGAGGTAAGCATGGTTTCAAATGTAATGCTTGCCTTTGTTCACTTAACAATGCAACAGATTTTAAGAATAGAGTAGATGTTCTCTACGGAGGAAAGCATTTAACTGTGTTTGGTGACTTACTGCAACTAAACCCTGTGAAAGGAGAGACTGTTTTCAAAACACTTCTGCATGAACAAACTCGTAATTCATTAGGGAGTATTGGAAATGTAAACATTTGACTGACTTTCCAATACAATGAACTATTGAAGAATATGCATCAAGCGTCTGATGAGATATATGGTAATATTCTGAAGGATATTATAGTTTGACTTCTGACAAAGGAAGGTGAGAGTACCTTTGAAACTCAACTTATCAAAAAACTCTTTAAGTTTAGGTACGTGAAGGTGTTAAGATGAAAAAATTGAAAATTGACAGTGATATTGTAGGTTTTCAGCTGGAAAACAGTAATGGTGCCAACTGCTATGAAAATATTTGGTTCTCCATGTACTATTCCATTTATCGCATTTTGTAAATAAAAGTCAACATAAAGGAGAAAACAGAATCTGCTCACGTTGGTGTACTTTGCTTGAATGTTTATGAGGTGATAGAACTGTAATACATTCTGCTTCAGGCATTCGAGTTGTGGTAGACATGCATAGTGGATCTGGACTATTTTCTCGCAACAGTCAACAAGATGCTCAGGAATTTATTATGGTGATGCTTGGATGTTTGGAAGAAGAAGTTACTATTGAGGATGTATTTGGACTAAGTTACACATGGAACCATGATTGTGAAGATTGCTTCTTTAACAACTACTACTCAAATCAATTCGGAAAGATTTATCTACTTAACATTACCAGATTGTTAAACTGTGTCTTTTCTACACACACATAGAAATGGGGCTACACTAAGTAAGTCGCTGTTATATAGAGGTAAGTTGACAAGACACACATGTTGTTAAAACTGCCCTCACCCACAGAAATCTGTGGCATACTTCATCATAGGGCTGCTAACACACCTCCGCGCAAGCCAACGACAGAGGTGGAGCAATAGGGAGGGGGAGACACAACAAACATAAAGAAAAACTTTGCGGGATCAAAAAGAGAAAAAGGTGCAGAGAAAATATAATGTTAAAACTGACTCAGGGATCTCCAAAACTACCCTTTATTGATGGACTCCCTGTTCAGATTTAAAAGGTTTTTGAATAACCAGTGGATGGTGGTATGATGGGCTATTATGAACCCACTACCCCTCCAGTCTGAAACTGTCGACATGTTTCAGCCGGCTTTTGCGTTGTCCCCGGCTTTCATAAGGACTATAAAAATAGATCCCTTCAACACTCTCCCTACCTCCTACCTTGTGGAGTAGAGCGAAGTCACAGTCTGAGTGAATGCTCAGGTCAAATGGGTTGAGTAACTTACTCCCAGTGAAATTCCTGTAAGCAATGAGAAAGTTACACACGTAAACACACCAAATACAGTGCTCTTTGTGGTGAATATAATAAAAAACATATAAGAAAAAGTGTGAAAAGGTGGTCTCGTCCCTCTTAACTAGTAGTGCGCCCCGGTGAGTGCTAAAATTAAGTGTAGGCACCACCGGTATAAGGGACCAGTCGTCCCGTATGAGTGTAGTTATGTCGCTCTGTTAAATAAAAGAACCCAGGGTCATCATTCCTCTGTAAATTATCACCGCTATGCTCTCGGAATCTCTTACCGAGTTTCATGGATAATCAAGCTTGAACTGGCGGGGGAGTGAGGATGGCTCCCTGTAGTCACACTCTGCATTAGTAGAGATAAAAAAGATGTAGATTAGGTAATTAAATTCACGATGTCAGGGCCCATCAGGAGATGTTGTGTTAGGCACCTAGTATCCGGACCAAATCTCTGATTATTGAATCGTGAGTGTGGCCGATTGGTTTGTAGCCCTGATCGATTGTTGTGTTTCCCAGGGGAGGGCAAACTACAAACACGGGTGTTCCATAAACCAACAGATTGGAACAGCCTCCTGCTGTTTGAAAGCTTCCACCCCAAATCACTAAGGGATAACCTCCCGGTGGGACAATTCCTACTCCTCCTCAGAAATTGCTCTAACACAGGGGATTTCAGGGAAGAAGCTTACGCTCTAGTGGGGAAACTACTGAACAGGAAATACCTGTGAAAAACAATCAAACGGGCACAGAAGAGGGCACTTAACTGTAACCGTGAGGCCCTACTGGAGACAGTGGAAAAACCTCCCACGAACAAGGCTATCTGTGTGACCACCTTTAACACCGCATCCAACAGCATCAAACGGATTATATTACGAAACTGGAGGATCCTGAACTCCAATGGTCTCCACCTGGAGAAACCCCTTTTCTCCTTCAAAAGAAGTCAAAATATAAGGGATCTACTGGTACACACCAGACCTAGACCCTCCTCATCAAAACCTAACTTACGGGAACACCAGGAGAACTTGTGGGAACTTCCCCCGGTAACCGGACATACAAGGTGTGGGGCATGTGATGTTTGCCATCTAACCGCCAACACGCAAAGCATTGACATTGGATTGACTCACCCATGGGAACAACGCAGGCATACCAATTGTAATTCCAACAATGTCATTTATATGATTAGATGTCCATGCGGCCTGATCTATATTGGGATGACAACACGTAGAGTCAAAGTAAGAATCATGGAACACAGATCCACAATCAGGTGCCAAAGAACAACAACACGCCTGACCACACACTACAAGGAAAATAAACATTCGGTCAACGATTTGTTCTGGACAGTTCTGGACAAACCTAATATTGTCCCAACTGCCCATAATACTGCGAATGCCCTGTTCTTAAGGGAACAGAAATGGATCTACAGAGTTCGCAGCCATATCTCTGGTTTGAACGACGATATCCCCTGGAATGCACTTAACAATCTATAAAATCACCCAGGGGGGTGGGCACATAACGTTTAATAATGACAGAGCATGTAAAGTGAGGGGTTTGAATGTATCTTGAGCACCCAGTTAGCTATCTGGGTCCAATACTCGCACTTTGGGGTGGAAGCTTTCAAACAGCAGGAGCTTGTTCCTGTCTGTTGGATTATGGAACACTCGTGTTTGTAGTTTGCCCTCCCCTGGGAAACACAAAAATCGATCAGGGCTACAAACCAATCGGGCACGCTCACGATTCAATAATCATGGATTTGGGCCGGATACTAAGGGCCTAACACAACATCCCCTGACGGGCCCTGACATCGTGAATTTAATTACCTAATCTACATCTTTTTTTATCTCTACTAATGCAGAGTGTGACTACAGGGAACCGTCCTCGCTCCCCTGCCAGTTCAAGCTTGATTATCAATGAAACTCGGTAAGAGATTCCGAGAGCATGGTTGCGATGATTTACAGAGGAATGATGACCCTGGGTTCTTTTAATTAACAGAGCGACATAACTACGCTCATACGGGATGACTGGTCCCTTATACCGGAGGTGCCTACATTTAATTTTAGCACTCACCGGGGCGCACTACTAGTTAAGAGGGACGAGACCACCTTTTCACACTTTTTCTTATATGTTTTTTATTATATTCACCACAAAGAGCACTGTATTTGGTGTGTTTACGTGTGTAACTTTCTCATTGCTTACAGGAATTTCACTGGGAGTAAGTTACTCAACCCATTTGAACTGAGCATTCACTCAGACTGTGACTTCACTCTACTCTACAAGGTAGGAGGTAGGGAGAATGTTGAAGGGATCTATTTTCATAGTCCTGATGAAAGCCGGGGACAACGCAAAAGCCGGCTGAAACATGTCGACAGTTTGCAGACTGGAGGGGTAGTGGGTTCATTATAGCCCATCATACCACCATCTACTGGTTATTCAAAAACCTTTTTAATCTGAACAGGGAGTCCATCAATAAAGGGTAGTTTTGGAGATCCCTGAGTCAGTTTTAACATTATATTTTCTCTGTACCTTTTTCTCTTCTTTATCCCGCATAGTTTTTCTTTATGTTTGTTGTGTCTCCCCCTCCCTATTGCTCCACCTCTGTCGTTGGCTTGCGCGGAGGTGTGTCAGCAGCTCTATGATGAAGCATGCCACAGATTTCTGTGGGTGAGGGCAGTTTTAACAACACGTGTGTCTTGTCAACTTACCTCTATATAACAGCGACTTACTTAGTATAGCCCCATTTCTATGTGTGTGTAGAGTTGTACATTAGGAGGTCGGACTGGGGCTTCTCCTCCTACCCCTTACTTATGTGTGTGTGTAAACTGTGTCTTTTGACAGGCTAATGAAAAATGCAAACCAAAATATGGCCTACTCAAACTGTAGATCAGATTGTATGTCTTCTTTGCTGATACAGAGAAGTGGAAAATACATTATATTGATGCTACAATGATGCAAGCACGTACACAACACTGGCTATTATCTATGAATGACTTTGTATAACTTTAGGACACTATACTGTGTATTAAAAAAAATATTCAACTGGATGGACAGAATGCAACAACAGCAAGCTGAGCTACAAAGAAAAAAGTACCTTTCAAACTTCCAAATTCATATCTCTTCTTTCTTCAACCAAAGTTTTAAGGAAGATTAGCATTTAAAGAGTGGTATAAGGTGTTTGAATGACCAGTGTGTAAGACATGATTCAGCCAAGCAGGGGTGATGTCTTCAAAATGGACTCCAAAATTTGAATATGTTTTACATCTGTTTTGTGTAATGGACTATTTCAGTATCATATCATTATTTTTAAAATATATTGGTTTATATTAGTTGAGTACCTTTAACAAGAATAGTAAATATTTGTAGTGAGTGTAAGGCTTGGTATGACATATTTGTAGTGTAATACTGTGCAGTTCTGTTTTTTTCTACAATCTATATCATTGCTTTTTCCCCACTGCTCAACGATGAATATTTATGCAGTATAAAAGCTGAGAACAGTTAAAAACAGAAATTGATATGTTTAAATAAATATATGTGTCTTACAGTGTGACAGTTGTGCACTGCTTGTATATTACATAATGATTTATTTTTCAGAAATTTGAGCTTTACTCTGAAACTTTTAAATATGTCATAATAACATGTATTTCTGTTGTCTTTTTTTTATAACAGATCAATGGATTAAATTTTTGGAGATATTTCGTTAATCAATTCTGTATATAATTGCTATAAAATATATAAATAGATAGAGTAACTGACACCCTAGGACTCACTCTTGCATACAGTAACATAACCTTGGAAACCCTAATGCATTCACTCACATACTCACCCACTCACTTACACATACACTGACGCACTCTGGGACTCACTAATACATACACTGACACACCCATGGATACATTGATGCATTAACTGACATACTCATTCACTCAGTGCTACGCACTCTTACATACCCATGGATTCATTAATGTATTCAGTAACACACTCTCACACTTTCTTTTACATACCCTGAGCTAGCCTAGATGTCCCTAATACATACACTGACATACCCAAGGACACACTTATGCATTAACTGGCATACTCACTCACTCAGTCCTCCACACTCTGACACACCCTAGGTCTCACCAATACACCCATGGACACACTGATGCATTTGCTAACACATTCAAACAGTTAAGCATACACATCCTGACACACTATAGGTCTAGGTAATACATGCACAGACACACCCATGGATTCACTAATGCATTCACTTACAGACTCACACACTTACTTCTACACACCCTGATCTATCACTCCCTAGTACATACACTGACACACCCATGAACACACTGATGAATTAACCGACATACTCACTCACTCAGTCATTCACAAACTGACACACCCTTGGTCTCACTAATAGATACACTGATACACCCATGGACAGACTGATGCATTCTCTGAGAAAATCACTGACTCACTCATATACACACTGCGATGCCTTAGGACTAACTGATATATACTCTGACACATCAATGGACATACCAATCCATTCACTAACACATTCTGACAGTTACTCATGAACACCCTCACACACTCAAGTATTAACTATTACATACACTGACACACCCATGGATTCACTAGTGCATTCACTAAAACATTCTTGCACTTGCTTCTATACACCCTGAGACAATCTAGCAATCCCTAATACATACACCAACACCCCCATGAACACACTAATACATGAACTGACATACTCACACACTCCCTTGCACACAATCTGACACATCCTAGGATAAACTTATACATGCACTGACACACCCATGGATTCACTAATACATTCACTAACATGCTCACACGCTTACTTATTCACACCCTGAGATACCCTAGGAGTCACTCATATATACAATGACACTCCCTTTGACACACTAATACACTCACTGAGTTACTGAGACACTTACTCACACATACTGAAACACACCCCAATACTGACTGTTACATATACTAATACACTTGTACACACACACTTATACACCATAAATACAATAAATAAATGAAACAAAAAAATAGCTCTCTTTTGATTAATTGTTTAAGTTCTAAAACTAAAACTTGGTACTGAACCATTCCAAAACCAGTTCCATGTCAACACACATGATATCAAGGTAAAAAATAGAGGCACAAATGTGGATGGTTATAAGAAAAAGTTAGCAAGGATGAGTATTAACAGCATGTAAATACTCAGCAACAGATGTTGTATTTAGTCCAACATGCATATGACACCCTAAACAATGGGTTGACATATGTGCCAAATTGGGGGCCACAACTGCCACCGTTATGGTTGTTGAGGTGGAATGTGCTGCAACAGTCGCCAATGAAACAGAAGGATGGGAAGCTGTTTCCTTCTCATGCAACATCTTGTGGTACATTTTCTCATGGATTGTCTTAATATACTTCCACATGGAAGAGGTACAGTGACTACTTTTTCACTGTTTCTCGAGAAAGTTCTTTGCCACAGATGTTGCATTTGATAATTTTAGCAGAAACTCTCTTTTCGCCTGATGGTATACTGAAGTATCGCCAGATGTCACTTTCCTTCCTCCGTGGTGCTGCATGTTATTCATCCTCCTAGTTTTCCAGCAGTACCAGGTGTTGATGCTGCAGCCATTGTAAATAGTTGTTGACTATTACAACAGTGAAAACAGCAGACTCTCAAAGTTATATCCTTCTTTCTCTGTTTCATAATAAAGTTTGAAGTTTTGGGTGGAGTTTAATGGGAGTAAAAGGTGCGGTCCCAATGTGTCCAATGAAATTAGTGGATTTTTTTGGGGTTGCGAGCGAATCCGCTGTGCCAATTGGCAGATTTGTGGTGCCGTACAACAGCAAATTGAGTGAGTTATACTTAAGAATAAATATGTTATC
The DNA here is from genome assembly GCA_963921515.1 of Calotriton arnoldi. Taxonomy (NCBI): domain Eukaryota; kingdom Metazoa; phylum Chordata; class Amphibia; order Caudata; family Salamandridae; genus Calotriton; species Calotriton arnoldi. Next base: position 162,157 of record CAWUFW010014056.1, read on the forward strand.
ATACATTGTGCACCTGTAATATGTCTACCCTATTGACTAAGGGCCTTATTACGACTATGGCGGTCCATGGGACCGCTGTAGTTGTGGTAGTGGTCTGACCACCGCCACACTGTGGGACCGCCCAAAGTATTATAAATATGACGGTCGGACTGCCACTGAGCTACTGCTGCTGCTGCGGATCAAGGATCCTGTGGTGGTCGGGCAGCGGTGCGAGGCCAAACGCAGCAGCACCGCAAGCATATCTTGAGTTGCCTCACTGCCAACCTTCTCATGGTGGTCATCTCTGTGCATGGGGGTGCATGCAAGGGGGCACCTGTTGTGCCCTCCTGTAGTTATACACCCCCAGTTCCTGTACAGGAAGGAATGCACAACATGGTGCATTCCTTCCTGTGCAGAAACGTGCACTGGCTGTCCCGCAGCGGTGGGTTTAAGGAACACAATGAGTCTTTAAACAGCACCGCCATGGGACTACCACACCACCTGCCTGACAGACCACAAAATTACTTGTAATCTGGCAGGAGGGCAGGCGGCAGTGAGTTTTGGTGGTCCTGGGGCAAAGATGTGGTATGCAGTCCACTTCAGGACTGCTGAAACTCATATATACATTTTTGGTGAATCTGTGGTTGTGGCATTGTGCTTCCATTGCGATCATGTGATTGCAGTAAAAAACCATAGAGTTATGGCTGACAAGCTTGTCTCTTGGGAACTGCAGAACTAAAAAAAATATATATTAACATATTTTCAGTAACAAAAAAATTGTGATACTTTTTATTTGAAAAAACAGTTTAGAAATGTATTATAAAATATCTTTATAAAATTCTTTCAATTAAAAAAATATACACAAATGAATGAAAGAAAAAAAGTAGTTCATATTTATAAAAAAGCAATGAAATAATATTATGTATTTTTACAAGTAAGCCACCATCAATGGAAGTATTTGAAAAAAATACGGTTGTAAAAAAACACGTTTAAAAATATTAAATGATTCTTAAAGAACTACTACTAGAAGAGTACATAGAAATAAAAAGATCACAAAATATTTTTAAAAATTGGTTAAAAAAATTATACTGAGAAAATTAAAAAATACAAAAACATAGAATTTCACTCAAAAAAACAAAGGTTAAAGGGATGTTATAATTAGGAAATAGTATTAAAAAAATAGAAATCCACTGAAGAAACCAAAGGTTACAGGGACATTATAGTTAGGAAACAGAATTTTTTAAAAACTTAAAAATTCACTGAAATAAACCAAAGGTTACAGGGATGTTAGAGTTAGGCTCACATTTCACTTGTACAAAACCAGAGAAATTCAGCAGTTATAGTTACCTGAGCTAACTATAACTTACGCTCTTGCAATGCACTGCTTATTACCTCACATATTACATCACTCATGACATGGTCAGTGACATCACTGTTGTCTGCTTATCAGAAGAAAATGTAGAGTTTTCATACTGCAGCACTGGGCAAAGCAGCCCAAGGAGAAAGTGTTTAGGATTGTGCTTATGGAGCCATCCATACCTGAAGAGGCAAGTCACCAAAGCAGCTGAGTAGGGCTCCGAAGAACTCCACAGTCCTTGAAGTGTGACAGTCAGTGAGGGGTTTGGAATAGTGGTTCTGAGACCGAGAAGAAAATCTTGTTTCCAATTATCAAGGATGATCCAGAGGCTGGTTTGTCACAAGGTCTCAGAGAGAATGAGCTAGAAACATTGGCCGAAAGACCACCATTTCCCGCCTCATTAAGTTCCACACTGGTCTGCACCACTGCCGCTTTCTTGAAACCATCATCATCGTTCGATACCGCCAAAAAGCAAAATATTGGTGATCGATGGACCACGTGGATATAGACATTTGAAGATTTAATTGATGCACTTGAAGAGACTGATAACAGAAAGATTACCAAACACCTCAAAATTCTTGCTGGTGATGGAATAAAGGAAGACATAAAGAAAATGCCATGAACTGATGAAGGAATCTCATATGTCAGATTAAAGAAACCTTAAATCTCAAGTTCAATCTAATGCCATATGTTGACAATGATAGAGATATTTTCAGTCAAGAATGACAGAAAGTTGGCAAAATCATTGATGAATTTGTAGAAAGACTTTGCACACTCATTAAACACTGTAAGTTCATTTAATTTAATGAGGAAGAAGCCATATATCTCAGGGTCATTGATGGTTGCTGTTAGACCCGGCAGGTTCCCGGCTGGCTGAGGCGGATCGAAGACTATCAGAATCCACTGCTCTAGATAGGTGATACATGTGTACGATAAACTGTGCTCACTCGTGGGTAGTTTTGCACCGAGCAGTCAGGCTTATCCTTAAGGCCCAAGCATAAAGTATTGGCACAACACCACCCTCGCAACACACTGCGTATGTCACAAAAGACTCCATGCCGTATGTATAAAACACTGGTCTTTGTATTACACACACATTGACTTAAAACCGAGATACACATTATAAATAAACTTTACAGTTATATGCAATTGTCGAACTTTCCCATTGAAATCAAAACGAGATACACATTGTATATATATTTTACAGTTATATGCAATTGTCGAACTTTCCCATTGAAATCAAAACGAGATACACATTTATATATATTTTACATTTATATGCAGTTGTTGAACTTTCCCATTAGCAGCAGAACGGCATGAACATATATGCCCTCATCAGGTGTATTCATCCAACATGACATTCCCCAATATCGAATACCCCCTACAGTTGCAATGTTCATGCAATCACAGATCTTTGACTACGCCTTGTGACCCAGCCCCTCAGTCACTCAACTACACCAGCCAAAGATGCACGTTGCCTCTGCTTGTGCCATGTTGATTAGATTGTGGGGACCACCTATAACAGAAAGGAACAGTTACTTAGTTTTGTCCATCTGCATTAGACCACTAAGCACCCAGCAGCATCTGCACGAGTGCGGGACCACTACCCCCCCATAGACAAAAGGTTGTGACCCAGGAAGCTAGCATGCTTCCAAGTCTGGAGAAATGTTTCCCCCAGGTGGAAATGAGAGATGCCGTAGCTCCCGTCAGCCAGCCGTAGAGAAACCGCTCAGGCCCCATCATGATATTCTCCCCAACAAAGTACCTTGTGGCATGGCTCCAAGAAGAGGGAGCCAGCAACTTTGGATGGAGGCCGCGATGCCAGGCACTGTCGTCCTCCTGATCTGGAGGTCGAAGACAATCTCCACTTCCAGCTCAGGTTCCCCAACACCCCTCGGACACCACAGGCTCTGGAATACCAGCTAGCACAGATCCCCTGGTTGCAAGCATGGGTACTTCGGACTCTGTAAGATTTTGTCGCACTCCTCGCAGTCCTCACATCCGGCACCTCAGATAGGCTGCTGATCTTTATGAGCACACTTCTCTGCACAGGGTGATGATGGTGTACGTCAAGAAGGTCCTTATCCCAACCAACGATCATGTCCACCAGTTTCCGCCACTCCCTATGGAGTTGTTACGATCTCCTGGAAACGGGGAGATCCTTTCTGTCTCTGAGATCTCGTGGACAGGAGGCAAGCCAGCCCATCCTTGGAGAGTACTTAGGGACCCAGGTCATGACAGTTGGAACTTAGCTGCAGGCAAGCAACGTCCATGCAAAATCCACCAAGTGATAGTCCCCTTCCTGGAGCACGACAAGTTCCAGGCCACCACAAGTCTGCGGATAATCCAGTTGCAGTCCCTCCTGCCCTAATGATTCCTTTTCTCAATGTTCCAGCATCAAACCAGCGTAGTATGGTTCAAAATCCAAAAGCGTCTCTAATTTTGGAGGCCAGAGCCCTGTAGTTATACCCCAATGGCCTTTGAAAATAGACCACCTTTTAAATGCACTGGCTCGCTCTAAATTTTGTCCTGTCTGTCATTCTTCCCGGGAGGTTTGATCATTAACTTTAGTGGGGCCAAGACCCTGCCCCTTGGAATGCAGGTGGCACTTCTACCCCCCTGTAACAGTCCCAGAGAGGCCCCTCAGAGTCAGAGGTCTGCAGTTTCCCTTGATACCCCAGTTAATGGCCTTTTATCACGAATGCACAGATGTAGCTGTCCCCCCTAGCACCCAGACGTGAATTGGAGACAGGCCGACAGACACATAGAGCCACAAGCATCGAAATGCCCACTTTCCAGAAGTGACATTTCCACACAAATAACTCACACTAACTTAGAGGATTCGCCAATATGAACTCATTGACATCAAACACTACACTGCTGCTATTCTGTATAGAGGAAATACTGCTTAATAGCCCATCCCTACATTCCCCCATGCTAATCGATTGTGAGAAGCAGGCCCCGTCGTACCGAATACACCATCCGGTGCCAGTCATGACCCTTGCAAGTAATGCACACACGCACATGCCCTACCTCTTGCCAACCCGCACCCTGTCACCAGGAAGAACTCCAATATAGCAAGAGACATGCAGAACCTTGGCATGTAGCTTTTTAAATGCCAAACCGAGCAACAGTAACCTGAGCACACATGCTCCACCAGGGTAAATCTGTGGCACAATCTGTGGCACAATCAAGAAGCTACCTATGTAGATGGCACAGCCAGTGCTGCAGGCCCACATAGGAGCATTGGTGCTACATGCCCTGGGTGTATGTCTTACCCCTAGACAAGGGACTTACAGCTAACTCAAATCAGCCAATCATGTATACACCAATCACCAGTATGTATATGACGAGCACAGCGCTTTGGCACTGAATGGCAGTGTCAATCGTCCTAAGGATAGCGCCTAAATCAGTGGAAAACTAGGAAGTACATAAGTGAAAAGTCGAGGGAAAGCAACCCAGAAAGGGCCATTTCCAACACTACCCCCTCCCAGCTGAAAGCCAGGGGAGTTTAATCAATACCTTGATAAACTTTCCTGCGCCAAGCGATAGACCCTGGAAAATGGCCCACCTCCCCTATTATAACCTGCCAGTCCTATGCCCCCCGAAACTTTGTTGGATCTGTTGCACCTACTCGCCAGGGCCCACTAAGCTTCCCCCGGGAAACCTCCCAGGCTCAATCAGTGCCCCTGGTAGCTCCGGGGGTCTGACTCCTGTCTTGCCCCAGGGCAACCCTAATTCACCAGCACAAAACCCAGCAAAGGGCACTGATAGCCATCAGTACCCAAAACCAAGTTCCTGTCTACCACAAGCCCTCCATCTTGGGTGGTTTCCCAGAGGGGGGTTGATAGATGCAGGTGCATTGCACCAGTTATCCTCTCACCAGATCAGGGATGGTCTCCTGAGCCTGGTCCTTCAGTGTATGGTTGAGACTGTGAAGCTGGAGAGAAACCATGCATGAGCTCTTTGAGCTCTTTTCCCCTTGTCCCCCTTTTTGGAAGTTCTGCATTCCCGTTGACAAGGGGTACCCCCTGAATCTTGGACAGGGGAACACGTGTGTCAGCCACCCCCCTTGTTCTACCTCCACTAGGGAAAACCCTTCAGATGATGACATCCTGGTACTGCCTTGGCTCCTTCCTGGGTGCTCCCACCGGAAATACACCACCCCTTGGGGCTGAGTAGGAGGCATCCTGGACCTCGATCCACCCCTACCCTCCCTCCACCAATGAGGAGAGATAGGGGGCCCATCAACCACCCATCTCCATAGGGATTTGCCCACACACAACCGTACCTCCCTCACCCTTGGTAAGGGACCACTGGAGCAATCCATGTTAGGTTGCTTCCCTAGTGCCTGCCCAGCCACCATGCCAGACCCATTTGACATGCTGCCACCACCTGGGCTGGACCTAGCCCTCTTGGCTTGTGAATCCAATGCTGCTGCACTCAACCCCAGAGCCAACATCCCTTTCTTCACCTTCATACCACACCTGCTCTCTGCCCTTGCCCTTCTACGTTGTCATTGGAATCTACCTGGCTCCACATCGAGCCCCCTAGCCTCTACTCACCTCTACACATCTTCTGCCGTCATGGAGCCTATCTGACTCATTGGGCCGCTGCAGTAACTGCGACCACGTTCAAAACCCACTCCATCACGGACAAAATCTGCGGTGAGTCATACAACTACCAGTTTCCATAGACTCCTTATCAAAACGATGCCTCGCCATGGACCAGGCAAGGGAGTTGGGGTCCCCAAGTAATGTATACATTAACATGGACCCTGTCTGGGGACTGTTTCATAAGAATAATCAAAAACACATTTGTAGGATGCCCTCGTAGGCCAAAAAGCTGGTACTGCACAGACACACTGTACACAAATGGACATGTGATTGCAAATTATATTCAGTGATAGTGATGTGTGCATTATTCTGTGTTCCACAACAGCACCTCCTCATCAATATCACACCTGTTAATGTCTGTGACACATAGCCTTTGCCCTTTCTCAATTGTCTGCCATGTTAAAACTGATCTTCATACATCATGCAGCTTACCATTTCTCAAGTGTTGGTAAAGTGAGATTGAAGTGACTACAACTACCATGAGGCCTTGTGACTGCAATTCTAACCGAGATTCTAAGGTAAATGTGACACACTCACATTGCACACATCCCAGGTCCTGTTTTCTTTGTCAAAGAAACATCTGTATGGATGTGTCATTAAAGTGAAACACACCTACTCTGCTACAACTCTGTATGGGACTCTCACACACCACCCACATGAGAAGGCAATGTCAGTCAATGGGAATACATAGAATCAATGTGAGAACCATTCTAATGACACACATGATACATTCTCGGCAAGATAGCTATGCCTCTATCAGGGGGAACCATGAAAGGCTTGGGTCCTGGGTCGGAGTAGATTTTGCACATGCCTGACAAACTCAATGTGCAATGGACCTGGGAATGGTAGTATAACAGGGACAACCAATAGCATAACCAAGTGCCATGCATTTGGAGGAAATGTGTAAGTGCAACTCATGAAATCAAACACAGCACTAACAGCGTGTGGCACACATCTAGATAAAGTAGTTGCAAGGTACACATAGGAAAATGAACACATGTCCATGCAAAACTCCACAAAGGTATGACAAGTTAACACCCTCTGTGTGTCTAGAAACAAATACCTAACTTGAACACACACAACACATATCCAACATACATCATAGGGACAACTGCAGCTTAAATGATGTGGAGAGTAGCCAAGACAACCCAAAATACTTACCATATCATATAGCACCCAATGCAATGTCTGCATCAATCAGAGTTCATCCCACATATTCATCCAACCTACATTACCCCTTGTCCTGTGTAAGTCCAGCACTTGGCACAAGGTCACATCATACTAACCTCTGCAAATGGATCAGCAATCTGGGATCAAATAAACACAACTGTAGTCACACATCACTAACAATTACAAGGAAATCAAATAGAAAAGTAATGACAGGAGCAATGTCTTTCGAATTTGAAAAGTTTTAATACAAATTGAAAAAGCCATCAAGGCAAACAAAGGCCAATGGCCAGTCAATTGTAACAACATGTGTCTCAGTACAATGCTGTGCCACCAAACTTGACTTTACTGACACTGCCAGGACACCTCCTCACAAAGGGGCATCCATTGGGTACAGCAGGCACCTCAAAGATGGGACTTGGGAGGGAGGCTGAGGTCTAGGGAGTGGTGGGTCTTTCCTTGGGAGGGCTTTTTTTCTTCTTGGAACTGGGTTCAGGGGGTTGGGGATGCAGTTTTTCAGGGGTGGAGTAGGAGGTGGAAGGGATAGGTTTATCTTTGTTTTTGTTTTTTGGTGCTGGGTTCAGGGGGTGGGGATGCAGTTTCTCTGGGGTAGAGTGGGAGGTGGAAAGGATGATTTTTGGTGTGGAAGAGGTAAATGGCACTTTGGGAGGGGGTGGGTATCATAGGGGAAAGGACAAGGAGAAACATGACATCCTCACGGGGAAAATGGGTAGGGTGTTCGGGGTGGAGTTCAGGTTGGGAAGAAGAGGGAGTGGAAGTGTGATCTGTGTCTGCTGTCTGCCCTGTGTGCTGTGTTTTTGTCTGTTGTGTGGGTGACTGTGTTTTCTGCCTGTATGTGCTGTGGACATGCTGGGTGTTGTGGCGGGGTCTGTGTGTGCTACTGTATCATCTGTGGGTATGGGTGTGTCTGTAGAGGGGTCTATATGTGTTGCTGTGTGTTCTGCAGGAATGGGTGTGTCTTTGGTGAGCTCTGTGTGTGTTGCTGTGTCATCTGCAGGCATGGGTGTGTCTGTGTCATCTGCAGGTATGGGTGTGTCTGTGGAGGGCTCCTGGTGTGTTGCTGTGTAGTCTACAGGTAGGAGTGTTTCTGTGGAGGGCTCTGGGTGTGTTGCTGTGTCATCTGCGGGTATGGGTGTGTCTGTGGAGGGCTCTGGGTGTGTTGCTGTGGTATGTGGACGTATGCTGGAGGTGGCAGGGGAATGTCTGCTTGTATGTTTCACGTTTTTGGATGTTTTGTGTTTGTGTGTGGTGCTTGTGTCTGATGAAGTGTGTGCATGCTTAGGTATTGGTGTGTGATTGGGATAGGAATGGGAATAGGTATTAGGGATTGTGGATGGGGAAGGGGCAGGAGGTGGGGTGGAAGTTTGGGATGGCTGGAAGGCTGCCATGAAGGAGGAGGCCAGAGCCTGAAAAGATCTCTGAAGGGCAGACATCACTGTGTGAATGCCTTCAGGTAGGCCACCATCTGGGACAGCTGGTTGCCTTGCCCCTGATGGCATTCATGACTGCAGTCTGACCCACAGAGATGCTCATCATGAGGTCAATAGCCTCCTCATGCAAGGCAGCAGAGCTAGGCTAACAGGGGCTGAGGTGCCTAGTGCCAAGAAGATCGCTCTACTAGAATGGCCAACTTGTGGGGGGGGGCAACAGAGAGGGTGGCGATGGAACTGGGGGTAGCGGACAAGGATAAGGCTGGTAATGATCCTGTGGGTGGCAAGCGCTACCCCAGGGGTGGGGTCCCCTCAGTGCACTGCTTTGTATCCAATGACTGTAGTAATCCAATTTAAAACGTTAGGCAAGTTGATTGCAGAAATTGAATCTATTCTTTTTCATAAATTCCTCTTGGTACATGTGTTTTCACATGATCTCAAAAATGTACATCTTCAAAGGAAGCAGGAAGTATATTTCAGTTTATTAGTCCTGATGCATTTCGGGCTCGTGGAAGCCCTTCATCAGGGCAATATTTAACACCTAAACAAATAAAGCGGGAAAGGGGCTGGGCTACAAAGTAGCTGTGGAAATATCCTTTGCATCAGGTGTATAACAGAATTAAAAAATATAAATCAGTGTTTTCAGAAAGCCCCTTGTTGGACTTGGCCCTTTTTGCAGGGTCATCCCTGAACTTTTTACCTTCCTCCTGGTATTTTTTCTGACTTGGTGTTGGTGGTTTTAGGACTCTGGGCACTTTATCACTGCGGTTCAATGTTAAAGTGCATGTGCTCTCTATGGTAAACTTGGTAAGATTGGTCTACACCTGTTTGGCGTATTTAATTTACCTATCAGTCCCTTGTAAAGTAATATCTCATATACCCTTGGCCAGTAAATTAAATGCTACTGGTGGGCTTGCAGCGCTGCTTGCGCCACCCACCAAAGTAGCCTTTCAAACCTGTCTCAGGCCTCTGCCATTGCAGGGCAATTGTGCGCAGTTTACTGCCACTGCGATGTGGCACATAAAGTGGTTGCCACGTCTGTGACTCCCCTTTTAATACATATCGGTCACCCCTAAGGTAGGCCCTAGCTAGCTCTATGGGCAGGGTGTAATGTAGGTAAAAGGGTGGGACATGTGCCTTAACTGTGTGGCATATCCTGGAAGTGAGAAACAGCCTATTTGGTTTCCCACTACTGTGAGGCTGCCCTCTCAAAGGAATGCATTGGGGATTCCCTGATATGTGTTTCAGTGGTAATTCCTGATCTGAGAGGGGTAGCGTGATCAAGTTTGGTATGTTTGGAATAGTGGTGATAAATGCTGCGTAGTGGTGTTCACAGATTTATTATCACTAATTTAGAAATGTTACTTTTAGAAGTGGGCATTTCTGTGTGCTATGTGTCTTTGTGCCTGCCTGATGTGTATTGCATGTCTGGCTCTGGATGACAGGGGCTGGGGAGGATCAGTGGCTCCAGAGGGGCTGGGTGAGTCAGCGCTAGGCTGAACAGGCCGAGCTGCATTTGGATTAGTGGGAGGAGTAGCACCTGAATAGGACTGTGCCTGCCTTCCATAATGCTGGCTCCGCCCCCCTGTGGCGTGTCTGGGTCCAGAGCCTACACTAACAATGGGGACTATTGTGCACTTGTTAAGTGCCCCCCAGAACTGGTTTAGACTAGGTCCAAGGCCCTGTGTCAGGGCAGAACAAAGTCTTCATGCGTATAAATGTTGGGGCTGTGACCCCATGAATTTAGTATCTGCTTGGAGCTGTGTTGCTGAAGGACTGCTGGGCAGCAGGAGGAACCACCACGAAGGACCTGCTCTGCCCCATGTGGCCTTGAACCCTGGAGCGTGAGGAGCACCTTTGCCATGGTTGTGCCCCTTAGCACTGTGCCACACATCGAAAACGCGTGATTGGCGCTTTTCTAAATTGCATTCCCAGAGCCCGAGGAAGGGGGTCCAACTCTGATCATAATGAGCGCTAAGAACAGGAAGCTGGCGGAGGCTGCCTGGTTGTGGGTGGGGCTCTCGTGAGGAAGAGGAGAGCCCTGTGTGGTCCCCCAGCCCTTGTGTGGGCTAGTTCCTCAGCACGGCATCTGCCCACCAGGAGTGTGTGGTGGCCACCTTTGGTTCACGATTCCGAAGCCAAGAAATGGGCTCTGACAGGGAAACGCCACGAACCAGAAGCCAGGCGTGCTTCCTGTGCCTGACCGTGGGCGTGTTGCCGTAGCAGGAAGAAGTTGCCTCTGTCTCAGAGGCCGAGTGTGGCCCCCCCAGCGAGTGGCCGTAGCAATGAAAGAGCCGCAGGGGAAGCCAGCGTCAGGAAGCAGGAGGACAGGCGAAGATTGCCTGGTTGTGGGCATGGCCCGGCAGAAGGTGGAGCTGGCGCCTTGTGGGCTCCAGGTCCCGAGATTGCAAGAGGAGAAGAACCAGAGCCTCGTGGGCTCCATTCCGTAGCTACCCGCCTCCCCCCGCCTGGTAGAGGGAGAGGCGGGTCACCAGTGATCGCCGGATGCAGCGAGGAGATGAGCAGGGGGTCCGCAGAAAAGACCGGAGACTTTGCTCCATGTCCTGCCTTTCTTGGTCTCCCCAGCGGAGCAGCTGCACCCCGAGGCTAAGGGCCAGGTGGGTGAGTGTCGTCCCCCCGCACATGTGGGAAGGTGCATACCGCAAAGCAGCCCGAACGCGGGCCGCTGCTGACTTCCTTTTGGTCTCCCGTGGTGGAGGGACCTACTGGTTGCGCTGCCTTCTGGGTGGCATTGCTGGGATTACCCAGATCTGGGAAGCACAAGATCAGGAGAGGTCTCCAGCATATTTGGTGCCAGCAGCTGCACCTCCGGAAGTTACGGCAGTTGCCAGTTGTGTGCCCTGTGAGGGGCTTCTTTTTGGAAAGGGGCATTGCGGGGGAAAGCCCAGGACGGGCCCTAGGTTAAGGCCAGACTGCCTGAAGTTCGCCCCTATGTTTTGGGTGGGACATAATGCCATGAGGTGCTATGTGGACCTTGTCAGTGATTACAGTGCACCAATGATGTAATCTACGCCTAATGCTTTTGCCTAATGTGTGCCCTCTGAAAGTGGGTACGGTAGTGCACTATTCCTAATGCTAATGCCTAATATGTTTGGTAAGTGTACCTTTACTGGTAATTATTGGTTGTTTTCACTAACTGTGATATATGTGATGTTATGACAGTGGCCCTATTGGCCCTGTCGTGTATATAATCCCTGTAAAGTCATACTAAGTGCCAGGTGGCACAGTGTATATATGTGATTACGTTCTAATGTGTTTTATGGATAAAACAAAGGCTATTTTTACGTAACCTTGTGTGGAGTTTCTTTTGTGGTGTGCCTAGTGTGTCACTGCTGTGTGAGTGTGTTGCCTATCGCTTTACACATTGCCTCTGGGATAAGCCTGACTGCTCTGCCAAGCTACCAAGGGGGTGAGCAGGGGTTATCTTCGGTGTGTAACTCCCTTGCCCTGACTAGAGTGGTGGTTTCTGCCTGGCTTAGGCGCATGCCCTAGCCAACCAGAAATCCTATTTCTAACACCCATGATACCAACATGGGAATTCCCTTTCGAAAGTGGCCTGTTGGCAACCTTAATAGTGTACGTAGATCGTGATGTAGCAAAAGAAAGTGGGAACATGATAAGTGAATAAAACATGCTAAATTGAATCATGCTAAAAGAAGTTGATGCTTGGTCACCGTGCTCTCCTTCCTTCCTGAACCATGCGTTCAAACAACCGTAGCGGTGCAAATGAATATATGTTACTATGTTATGTTACTATGTTACTGGGCGCTTATAAAGTGCACGGCTACTCCCTGGAGTGTCCCGGCGCTAAAATAAAATATAAAGTGAATATAGGAAATGAGTTTAAAAAGGTGAGGGGTTGTGCTGGGTGCGCAAGCAAATATACATGAAATATTAATACAAGTCATGTGAAATAAGCAAACAGTGCTCACATGCCGGTAGAGCCAAACGATTGCTTGCTGATAATTAGTACGATCATAAACAGCGCAGAATGAGAAATGGTGCGGAGTGTGCAAACCGATGTGACAAGAATTAAACAATTAATCATGCAGGACAAACAAACAGTGCTCATGTACTGGTAGTAACAGGAAACGCAACGGAGCGTCGCTTAACGATGTCAGATGGGTTGTTAAGTTCCCAGGGTAGACCACGCGAAACAGTTTGACCAAGATGAATGTGAACAAATTTAGAACAAACCACTGCGTGTGTTAGGGAGTACCATGACTAGACATCAAAAACAGGCTCAAGTGAAATGATGGGTTGAAAAAGGGTGACCGTGAACGCCATTTTGTAACGGTGGTTTGTTCATATCTGTACCCGTGAGTTTGATGAAAATTTATGAAAACTAATGGATGTGAGAATAATCAACTAAGCGGACCAATAGTGCACTAATGAAAGATTACGTTTGAAATGATGGGGAGTGGGAATTAGAATGATGGTTTTCAAACAGTTATGATCTTGCCGATTGAAAGAAATGAGAATAGATGAATAGAGGAGAGAAAGTAAGAGTGGCACGATGTAAAGAGTAAAGAATAACTATGGGGAGTGGAAATTAGAATTATGGTTTTCAAATAGTTATGGTCTTGCTGATTAAAAGCAATGAGAACAGATGAATAGAGGAGAGAAAGTAAGTGTGGCATGATGTAAATAGTAAAGAATAAAGATGAAAAGTACACAAACAGCTCACAGGGCGTGGTGAAAAAGTCAATTATACAAACAATTGCTGTGGAATAACAAAGTCCTGGTTGAAGAAAACTCAAAAAGGTTACAAAAAACATCTAAAAAAATGTGAAAAATATAGTGTGAAATGTCCAAACAAGTCCTTGTGAATCGACGGGTTGGGTGGGATTATGTAAGAAAAACATAAAGAAATATACAAAGCCATGGTGAGATGTGTTCTTTGTGAACATTCTTATGGGTATCCTGTGGCTTCAAACGATGGTGAAAAGACTATTAAAGAAAACAGCTGAATTCCCTTTGATCGTTCAGTCCATTTGGGCTTAAAGTGTCTAATAGTTTGATCCAGTGTATTTCTCTCTGTAAGAGTAGTTTAGTCATATTTATCCCCTCACGTGGTACCACGGACTGAAGAATCAGGAAACCTAGTTGGCTGATGTTGTGATTGCATGACTGAAAATGCACGGCTAACACAGGATTTCTGGTTGTGGGTACGAATATTGTTCTTGTGTTCATTCAGTCTTGTCTTGATCTTGCGTTCGGTTTTCCCAATGTATGCCAAGCCACTAGAGCATTTCAACATGTAAATGACATTCATACTGTCACAGGTAGCTGAAGTGCGTAATTTGATAGTATTGCTCTTGCGTGGGTGGGATATCTGGTTGCCCTTAATAATGTTGTTACAATTATTACAGTTGTGACATGGAATCGTTCCTTTGTGAAGTTGTTGGGTGGTTCTTGGTCTGGGAATGGATACAATTTCTTTGATGTTTTTACTCCTTTCATATGCAAACAAAGGTGGATTGCCAAAGATACCTTTGAAATCCGGTTCCATTTGTATCATTGGCCAATACTTCAAGATTAGATTTTTGAATGCTGGACTCAATGTGGAAAACTTTGATACTAGGACCACACGTCCTGTTTTTTGGGCTTGGTGACTGGAGTCAAAAGTCGGTCGCAAGAGATGGATGCAACTCGTCGTTCAGCTTCCTCCAGTGTATCGGGCAGATATTGCCTGTCCTCAAATCTTCTCAGAATGGCACTCATGTTTGTGGCTAATTTGTCTAGGTCAGAAACAATCCTTTGAACGCGTAGCAGCTGTGAATATGGCAAATGCCGTTTCAACAAAGTTTGATGGAAGCTGTTGAAAAGCAATAAATTATTGCGATCCGTGGCTTTCCTGTACATGTTGGTCTCTAACTTGTTTCCAGATCTAGATATGTTCAAGTCCAAAAAGTTGATGGCAGTATCACTAGAATCGTATGTAAATTGAATGCGGTCGTTGACGGAATTCAAACCTCTAAGTCTTGCTGAGATCTTCTCCACAGTAGAAAGATGTCATCAATAAATCTTACAAACATCAACAAGCTCTCTGTCCATGTATTGCTGTTTAGTATGTGTTCCATTTTTAACTTGTGCATAAATAGGTTGGCATAACAGGGTGCTGCACAATTGCCCAAGGATGTTCCTGTGAGCTGTAAAAAGTTATCGTTTTCCCAATGAATATAGCTGTGGTACAGAGTGAAATTCATGAGCTCTAATAGGAACATTTTCAAATCCTCCTCTCAATCAGTTCTGGTCACAAAATATTCACTGCTTCAATCCCCAAATCATGCGGGATGGAGGTATAAAGAGACTTGACATCAATGGTGCACATCAAGATGTTGGAATCCATGTCTAAGTGGATGGTTTGAATTTTGTTTAGCAGGTCTGCGGTGTCTTTTATATATGTTGACATCTGTTGAACCAAAACTTGTAGGTGTTTGTCCAAATATTTGCCCATAGGGTTGTGTAGAGACCCACGTGTGGACACAATGGGTCTAAACGGAGGTTTGTGTAAATTCTTGTGGATTTTGGGCAGCATATTGAAAGATGGAGATCTTGGATTTTCTTGAAGTAAATATCTTCTGTCATTTTCAGTGATGGTTCCTTTCAGAACAGCTGATTCAAGAAGAATTCTCAAGATTTGTGTGAATTCGTTGGTGGGATTTGTTCCAAGTCTCATGTAAGTTGTGGGATCACATACATGTTCTTTGGCATTTTGGAAGTAATATGCGGAGTCCATGACTACTATGGCTCCTCCTTTATCTGCCATTGTGCATCTGATATTGGTGTTGCTGGCAATGCTAGTCAAAATCCCACTTTCCTTTTGTGGTCAAATTTGAATGTTTAGACTTGTTGCCCTTGTGTAGATCCAACAGGTGGTGTTTAAAGATGGTTTCGAACAAATCTAGAATTTTGTGACTGACAGGGGCCATAAAAGAGCTCTTAGTTCTTAGTCCTTTTAATGTGCCTTCATCGTCTGTTAATCGATGTTCGACTATGTTGGCAAAGAAATGCTTAAGACGCTGTGTGTGCATGAAGTTCAAAAAGCTCACCTCAAGTTCCAGTGGATTAGGGTGATAAGTTGGGACAAAGGAAGTGCCTTTCCTTAAGACTTCCATTTCAATTTTGCTCAGCTGGTATGATGAGATGTTGATCACCAACTCATTTTCATTCATGTTCTCTGGCTCCTGGTAATTCTTTTCGGGGCAGCCGGGTCGCTGCTAGGTTTTTGATTTGTTCTTGCTCTGCCTGGTTCGTCTCTTTGAAATGGACCTTGTCCTAAATAAGGCCCCTGTGTGGTAGATTGTCCGACAGTTAATGATGTAGGTGCCTTAAGTGTAGGCATGGTTAAACTGTTGTGACCTGTGTCCCTTCTAGATGTAGAATCACTGTCGGTGGATGTTGTTTCTGTATCTGATGTTTTGTGGGAAGGTCTATTCTGCCGTTGCTTGGCATAAACTTCGGCCCAACTGTAAACCTCGCCAAGTTTATAGTCGAGGATGTCTTGTTTATATTTCTGTATCTTGTGTTCATTTATATCCTGAGTATGTCTCTCCAGTTGATCATTATTATCACTGAGGGTCTTCGACCAATCATCAGCAGTCATCTTAGTGGACATTTCTTGTCTAAGTTGATTAATTTCAACATTGAGATCCTCAATGAGTTTGGAGAGCTCTTCAACAATAAGTAAAATTAGGTCAAGAGAACACTTGCTGAGGATGGCATACCATCTTTCAATAAGCCTAGAGTTGGTTTTGCAAAGAGAATATTTGAGTGGGATCCGTAAACCCCTTGGAATGCGTTGAGTACTGTGGTACTTGATGAGAGTGCTTGCATGGAGTCTCTGACTGATTTCTCTTTTAGTCAAATAGAGTAATTGTTTAATGTTGCTTTGAATGTTGCTGGTGCTGGACCCAGTGGTTTCCACTTCATTGATTCATGTGTAAATTCTCTGTGCTTCATCCTCAGAGTATGCAAATGTATTTGCTCCGTTGTCGGTTAGATTCGAAATATCTTCGTATGACATGTTTATTGTCGGGTGCTATGTTCCAGGATCAGAATAGTATGAATGCTGAGTGATAGTTCATGCACTCCTCATTTGGGAAAAGTAAAGCTCCAATATTGATTAGAATTTAACAGTGTGATGCAGATCGGGTATCGCTCACTGATCCACGAGTGTCAATAAAGTATGTGGTAAGCACCACCCCTGGGGTGGGGTCCCCTCAGTGCACTGCTTTGTATCCAATGACTGGAGTAATCCAATTTAAAACGTTAGGCAAGTTGATTGCAGAAATTGAATTTATTATTTTTCATAAATTCTTCTTGGTACATGTGTTTTCACATGATCTCAAAAATGTACATCTTCAAATTAAGCAGGAAGCATATTTCAGTTTATTGATCCCGCTGCATTTCGGGCTAGTGGGAGCCCTTCATCAGGGGAATATTTAACACCTAAACAAATAAAGCAAGAAAGGGTCTGGGTTACAAAGTAGCTGTGGAAATATCCTTTGCATCAGGTGTATAACAGAATTAAAAAATATAAATCGGTGTTTTCAGAAAGCCCATGATACCAACATGGGAATTCCCTTTTGAAAGTGGCCTGTTGGCAACCTTAATAGTGAACGTAGATCGTGATGTAGCAGAAGATGATAAGTGAATAGAACATGTTAAATTGAATCATGCTAAAAGAAGTTGATGCTTGGTCACCGTGCTCTCATTCCTTCCTGAACCATGCGTTCAAACAACTGTAGCAGGGTAAATGAATGTAAACGTGAATATAGGAAATTAGTTTAAAAAGGTGAGAGGTTGTACTAGGTGCGCAAATGAATATGCACGAAATATTAACACAAGTCATGTGAAATAAACAAACAGTGCTCACATGGCGGTAGAGCTAAACGATTGCTTGCCGATAATTAGTATGATCGTAAACTGCGCAGAATGAGACATGGTGCGGAGTGTGCAAACGGATGTGACAAGAATTAAACAATTAATCATGGAGGACAAACGAACAGAGCTCATGTACTGGTAGTAACAGGAAACGCAACGGAGCATCTCTTACCAATGTTAGATGGGTCGTTAACTTCCCAGGTTAGACCATGCTAAACGGTTCGACCGGGATGAATGTGAACAAATTTAATACGAACCAGTGCGTGTCAGGGAGTACCGTGACTAGACATCAAAAACGGGCTCAAGTAAAACGATGGGTTGAAAAGGGTGACGGTGAACGCCATTTTGTAACGGTGGTTTGTTCATAACCGTACCCGTGAGTTTGATGAAAATTAATAAAAAACAAATGGATGTGAGAATAATCAACTTAGCGGACCAATAGTGCACTAATGAAAGATTAAGCTTGTAACGATGGGGAGTGGGAATTAGAATTAGAATGATGGTTTTCAAACAGTTATGATCTTGCCGATTGAAAGGAATGAGAATAGATGAATAGAGGAGAGAAAGTAAGAGTGGCACGATGTAAAGAGTAAAGAATAACTATGGGGAGTGGAAATTAGAATGATGGTTTTCAAATAGTTATGGTCTTGCTGATTAAAAGCAATGAGAACAGATGAATAGAGGAGAGAAAGTAAGTGTGGCATGATGTAAATAGTAAAGAAAAAGATGAAAATTGCATAAACAGCTCACAGGGCGTGGTGAAAAAGTCAATTGTACAAACAACTGCTGTGGAATAACAAAGTCCTGGTTGAAGAAATTTCAAAAAAGTTACAAAAAACTTCAAAAAAAAATGTGAAAAATATAAAGTGTGAGATGTCCAAACAAGTCCTTGTGAATCAACGGGTTGGGTTGAATTATCACAGAAAAACACAAAGCAATATACAAAGTCATGGTGAGATGTGTTATTGGTGAACATTCTTATGGGTATCCTGTGGCTTCAACCGATGGTGAAAAGACTATTAAAGAAAACAGCTGTATTCCATTTGATCGTTCAGTCCATTCGGGCTTGAAGTGTCTAATAGTTTGATCCAGTGTATTTCTCTCTGTAAGAGTAGTTTAGTCATATTTATCCCCTCACGTGGTACCACGGACTCAAGAACCAGGAAATATAGTTGGCTGATGTTGTGATTGCATGACTGAAAATGCCTGGCTACACAGGATTTCTGATTCTGGATACGAATATTGCTCTTGTGTTCATTCAGTCTTGTCTTGATCTTGCATTCGGTTTTCCCGATGTATGCCAAGCCACAAGGGCAATTCAACATGTAAATGACATTTATACTGTCACAGGTAGCTACAGTGCGTAATTTGATAGTATTACCCTTGCGTGGGTGGGTAATCTGGTTGCCCGTAATAATGTTGTTACAATTATCACAGTTGTGACATGGAATCGTTCCTTTGTGAAGTTGTTGGGTGGTTCTTGGTCTGGGAATGGATACAATTTCTTTGATGTTTTTACTCCTTTCATACGCAAACAAAGGCGGATTGCCAAAGATACCTTTGAAATCCAGTTCCATTTGTATCATTGGCCAATACTTCAAGATTAGATTTTTGAATGCTGGACACAATGTGGAAAACTTTGACACTAGGACCACACAATCCTGTGTTTTGGGTTTGGTGACTGGAGTCAAAAGTTGGTCGCAAGAGATGGATGCAACTCGTCGTTCAGCTTCCTCCAGTATATCGGGCGGATATTGCCTGTCCTCCATTCTTCTCAGCATTGCACGCATGTTTGGGGCTAATTTGTCTGGTTCAGAAACAATCCTTTTAACGCATAGCAGCTGTGAATATGGCAAATGCCGTTTCAACGATGTTTAATGGAAGCTGTTGAAATGCAATAAATTATTGCGATCCATGGCTTTCCTATACATGTTGGTCTCTAACTTGTTTCCAGATCTAGATATGTTCATGTCCAAAAAGTTGATGGCATTATCACTAGAATAGTATGTAAATTGAATGCGGTCGTTGACAGAATTCAAACCTTCTGTGGCTGAAGTTAATTCTTGCTGAGATCCCCTCCACAGTAGAAAGATGCCATCAATAAATCTTACAAACATCAACAAGTTGTCTGTCCATGTATTGTTATTTAGGATATGTTCCATTTCGAACTTGTGCATAAATAGGTTGGCATAACTGGGTGCTGCACAATTGCCATGGATGTTCCTGTGAGCTGTGAAAAGTAATCGTTTTCCCAGCGAAAATAGCTGTGGTACAGAGTAAAATTCATGAGCTCTAATAGGAACATTTTACAAATCCTCCTCCCAATTAGTTCTGGTCACAAAATATTCCACTGCTTCAATCCCCAAATCATGCGGGATGGAGGTATAAAGAGACTTGACATCAATGGTGCACATCAAGATGTTGGAATCCATGTCTAAGTGGATGGTTTGAATTTTGTTTAGCAAGTCTGTGGTGTCTTTTATGTATGTTGACATCTGTTGAACCAAAACTTGTAGGTGTTTGTCCAAATATTTGCCAAGAGGTTTGTGTAGAGACCCACGTGTGGACACAATGGGTCTAAACGGAGATTTGTGTAAATTCTTGTGGATTTTGGGCAGCAAATTGAAAGATGGAGATCTTGAATTTTCTTGAAGTAAATATCTTCTGTCATTTTCAGTGATAGTTCCTTTCAAAACAGCTGATTCAAGAAGAATTCTCAAGATTTGTGTGAATTTGTTGGTGGGATTTGTTCCGAGTCTCATGTAAGTTGTGGGATCACATACATGTTCTTTGCCACTTTGGAAGTAATATGCAGAGACCATGACTACTATGGCTCCTCCTTTATCTGCCAATGTGCATCGGATATTGGTGTTGTTGGCAATGCTAGTCAAAATCCCACGTTCATTTGTGGTCAAATTTGAATGTTTAGACTTGTTGCTCATGTGTAGATCCAAGCGATACCAAAGGGGATGATGGATGGAGCGCTTGAGCAAATCAAACACTCACCCCCAGTCAACTGATCTGGGTTTAATCCATCATCATTCTTTAGCTCACTCCACCACCCCAGTTCAGACATGGCCATATGCAAATCAGTCTGACCCTGTGCCTCATGGGAACAGTCCAGCACCGAACTGCCAAGCCATGTCTTCCCTGGACCGGAAACAAGCATCCTGGGACCGGTTTCTGGCTATTCAGACATCATCAGCCAGGCTAGCTTGAATCCAGTGGCAAAGTGAGCAAGGGACCCACGTCTGGGCATACCCTGCCAACTTAGGGCGAACAAAGCGATACCAAAGGGGATGATGGATGGAGCACTTGAGCAAATCAAACACTCACCCCCAGTCAACTGATCTGGGTTTAATCCATCATCATTCTTTAGCTCACTCCACCACCCCAGTTCAGACATGGCCATATGCAAATCAGTCTGACCCTGTGCCTCATGGGAACAGTCCAGCCCGAACTGCCAAGCCATGTCTTCCCTGAACCGGAAACAAGCATCCTGGGACCGGTTTCTGGCTATTCAGCCGTCATCAGCCAGGCTAGCTTGAATCCAGTGGCAAAGTGAGCAAGGGACCCACGTCTGGGCATACCCTGCCAACTTAGGGCAAACAAAGCGATACCAAAGGGGATGATGGATGGAGCGCTTGAGCAAATCAAACACTCACCCCCAGTCAACTGATCTGGGTTTAATCCATCATCATTCTTTAGCTCACTCCACCACCCCAGTTCAGACATGGCCATATGCAAATCAGTCTGACCCTGTGCCTCATGGGAACAGTCCAGCCCGAACTGCCAAGCCATGTCTTCCATGGACCGGAAACAAGCATCCTGGGACCGGTTTCTGGCTATTCAGCCGTCATCAGCCAGGCTAGCTTGAATCCAGTGGCAAAGTGAGCAAGGGACCCACGTCTGGGCGTACCCTGCCAACTTAGGGCGAACAAAGCGATACCAAAGGGGATGATGGATGGAGCGCTTGAGCAAATCAAACACTCACCACCAGTCAACTGATCTGGGTTTAATCCATCATCATTCTTTAGCTCACTCCACCACCCCAGTTCAGACATGGCCATATGCAAATCAGTCAGACCCTGTGCCTCATGGGAACAGTCCAGCCCGAACTGCCAAGCCATGTCTTCCCTGGACTGGAAACAAGCATCCTGGGACCAGTTTCTGGCTATTCAGCTGTCATCAGCCAGGCTAGCTTGAATCCAGTGGCAAAGTGAGCAAGGGACCCACGTCTGGGCATAGCCTGCCAACTTAGGGCGAACAAAGCGATACCAAAGGGGATGATGGATGGAGCGCTTGAGCAAATCAAACACTCCCCCCCAGTCAACTGATCTGGGTTTAATCCATCATCATTCTTTAGCTCACTCCACCACCCCAGCTCAGACATGGTCATATGCAAATCAGTCTGACCCTGTGCCTCATGGGAACAGTCCAGCCCGAACTGCCAAGCCATGTCTTCCCTGGACTGGAAACAAGCATCCTGGGACCAGTTTCTGGCTATTCAGCTGTCATCAGCCAGGCTAGCTTGAATCCAGTGGCAAAGTGAGCAAGGGACCCACGTCTGGGCATACCCTGCCAACTTAGGGTGAACAAAGCGATACCAAAGGGGATGATGGATGGAGTGCTTGAGCAAATCAAACACTCACCCCCATTCAACTGGTCTGGGTTTAATCCATCATCATTCTTTAACTCACTCCACCACCCCAGTTCAGACATGGCCATATGCAAATCAGTCTGACCCTGTGCCTCATGGGAACAGTCCAGCCTGAACTGCCAAGCCATGTCTTCCCTGGACCGGAAACAAGCATCCTGGGACTGGTTTCTGGCTATTCAGCCATCATCAGCCAGGCTAGCTTGAATCCAGTGGCAAAGTGAGCAAGGGACCCACGTCTGGGCATACCCTGCCAACTTAGGGCGAACAAAGCGATACCAAAGGGGATGATGGATGGAGCGCTTGAGCAAATCAAACACTCACCCCCAGTCAACTGATCTGGGTTTAATCCATCATCATTCTTTAGCTCACTCCACCACCCCAGTTCAGACATGGCCATATGCAAATCGGTCTGACCCTGTGCCTCATGGCAGTCCAGCCTGAACTGCCAAGCCATGTCTTCCCTGGACCGGAAACAAGCATCCTGGGACCGGTTTCTGGCTTTTCAGCCGTCATCAGCCAGGCTAGCTTGAATCCAGTGGCAAAGTGAGCAAGGGACCCACGTCTGGGCATACCCTGCCAACTTAGGGCGAACAAAGCGATACCAAAGGGGATGATGGATGGAGCGCTTGAGCAAATCAAACACTCACCCCCAGTCAACTGATCTGGGTTTAATCCATCATCATTCTTTAGCTCACTCCACCACCCCAGTTCAGACATGGCCATATGCAAATCAGTCTGACCCTGTGCCTCATGGGAACAGTCCAGCCCGAACTGCCAAGCCATGTCTTCCCTGGACCGTAAACAAGCATCCTGGGACCGGTTTCTGGCTATTCAGTTGACTGGGGGTGAGTGTTTGATTTGCTCAAGCGCTTCGTCCATCATCCCCTTTGGTATCGCTTTGTTCGCCCTAAGTTGGCAGGGTATGCCCAGACGTGGGTCCCTTGCTCACTTTGCCACTGGATTCAAGCTAGCCTGGCTGATGACGGCTGAATAGCCAGAAACCGGTCCCAGGATGCTTGTTTCCGGTCCAGGGAAGACATGGCTTGGTAGTTCGGGCTGGACTGTTCCCATGAGGCACAGGGTCAGACTGATTTGCATATGGCCATGTCTGAACTGGGGTGGTGGAGTGAGCTAAAGAATGATGATGGATTAAACCCAGATCAGTTGACTGGGGGTGAGTGTTTGATTTGCTCAAGCGCTTCGTCCATCATCCCCTTTGGTATCGCTTGTGTAGATCCGGCAGGTGGTGTTTAACGATGGTGTCAAACAAATCCAGAATTTTGTGACTGACAGGGGCCATAAAAGAGCTCTTAGTTCTCAGTCCTGTGGGGTCTGCCACCACTTGGGAGTGTCCATTGGAGGATTACTCAGAAGTTGTAGAGCTTGAGCTGCTGTCTTCTGAGGCACTCCCCACACCCTCCTGGTCACTGGTCCCTCCATGTCTGATGTCTCATGTTCACAACCACTGAGACCAGCTGTGACCAGTTGTGTCCCCACCAACGTTGCCCCCTTCTTCTCCGCTTGACCTGGGTGCATCTGAAATGACATGTAACATGGGTTTATTGCAACTGTGTTTCCCCACCTGACCATCACAAATCAACAGAAAGCATTAGAGAAGTCCACATATCACACCAGCTTCACGGTTCATCCATAGACTTCAAATTTAGCATGTGCACATGCAGGCATGCTACATAACCTGAAAATTGTTGGGTCCACTCATGTCAGGCCCAAATTCATTGATGGAATTGTCTACCCTCCATCCTTATGTCTATACTAGTATTGTTGATCACCTTGCATACTTTGGCACTTGTAGCATACCATTGTAAAAAGATGTAACCAAATAGAGAGGATCCAATTGTGAGATTTACCCAATGCTCACATAAGGCCTAGAGTAAAACAATCTAACTATTACTCATAACACATCATGATGTCATGAAGGTCAAGTTTAACACCAATGTACCATCAATTAGTGTTGTTGCAGAAGTCATGTCACATGCAAATGCTGATTGCACACCGATGACACTTTGGACTCCAAATTAATGCATACGTCCACGACCTGAAAAGTCAAATGAAAGCTGTACACATTTAGTTTAGCTATGTATCACATTTAGCATATAAAGTTCCCTGAAAACATTGAGGTCCAAACATTTGGGAGATCGATACTCAGAATTCACACAGCACGAGACTCCATATAGCCATATGAACATCAACAATCCTGCTTGGTACAGGTGATGATGTCAGTCATAGGTTGTATATTCACAAGCCAATGCACCTTTGAAGGTTTTAGGTGTCCCTGAACATCTATGACATGAAGATGTGGGCTCACAAGAGTCCCAATGGGCAGACATATCACACCACTCTTTGGTATTGCATACTCAGATTGCCTTGTCAGGATCAGTGTAGGCACTCACATTTGATCCCTAAAGTTCTACATCTCACTCCCTCATGCATGTCACCAGTCAGTGTATGAGTGTTTTGAAACACTATGGCAGATTAACCATCAACTGGCAAATGCACACTCACCAACATGTAGGATTCAATTCTGATGGCACCAGTGATGTTTACACTCTCATTTCACTGTATAACCAGTACTTACCATTGGGAACTGTTGTACAGTCATTGCATGTACTGTGAACTCTATCTCAAGTCACATGCAATAGGGCCCCATCACATGAGAGACAGTAGTGAGGGTACATCACTCCTCACACAAGCAAGACAAGTTGCCTGTGTGGGATAGTTGTCACACATATTTACTGAGAACATGACATGATTACTTCACTCAGCCAGGTGTCTGCTCAAAAGGAAAAAAGTGGATGCTGACAGGAGTTTGCTGTGTTGCAGGTCTGAAGACAATAGGCACAGCACAGCAACATGCACCTACTGCCACACTTACACTAACAATGACTCATCCTGTGTGTGGCACATGGGCTACTACCAATATGGTTAGTGAAACGCCTGTCTTTAACACTCAAAGTTGTCAATTCAACATGTATGATTCTGGCCAGGATCGCCCCCATGTAGCTGCTGTTGGACACTCAACTGTCCATCAAGCTCCAGGAAGGCCACTGCCAGTATGTGGGCCATCAGAGGGGTCAGGGTCCAGTGCGTGCCCCTTCCACTTTGAAAGGACTTCCCCAGCTGGACCTCCATGATCTTCTGGGTCCAGCGCCGCAGTTCCTCCCACTTCTTTCTGCAGTGGGCACTACGCCGGTTGAAGACCCCCAGGGTCTGCACCCTCTAAGCGATGGCTCTATAAATGACCTTTTTTTGATGAAAATTGACCTGTATGGATGCAATAGATGTAGAAACAGATTGTAACTGGAAGTTTGAGGATAACTGGCAGCTTGATACACATTTGTTTGACATTTAGCACAAGCATTCATCAAAAGTCAACATATTGCATGTTTCCATGTCACATGCTAAGCACAACTAAAGCATGGATACACACTTTTGTGGTCATCTGATGACTAACCTCAACCTTGGTCATGACCTACACTGACTGAGGCAGCCCACTAACATCAAGTAGGGCAGGGCCATCCTACATGGAATGTGATGTGAGGAACTTTGGCACACAGCACACCATTTGGACCTTCTGAAGGGTAAACTACCTGTGCATGACTGTCTAGACACCTTTCCTGCCAGGTCCAGTGCATTGATGCATATGGTCTATAGAGGCGAATACCATAGTATACACAACATCCTAAGACTAAGGTCACATTGTAAGGGTTGGTATGTGTGACACTGAGAGCTACCTCTCTGGTGAATGTATGTGCATGTGGACTGCTTATTAGAATATCCTAGTAATTCTAAATATGTTTGTGTTGTTTGTACTGCCATCACAGGACACACCTTTTGCCTATGTGGCACTGTAACAGGGATGACAAGAAACATACCACAGTATGTGTTGTACAATAGAGAACATTGTAGCCAAGCAGATGATTCACATTTCTAAATCTAATCAAAAGTAACCCAATATCTACACTGCTCATGTCTCAGATGTGCTATAGGCCTATACAGTGGAGGAAGCACTATTAGAAAAGTGTCAACAGACCTGTAATTAGTGACAGTCAAACATCGACCCTGTGGGCCAAAGGAAAGATGTATCAGTTCTGGGGGTCACTTCAGTCACCATTGCTAATATTATCCATGTAACAGCTATCAGGGCTACTAGTGGTCCAGATGACACTTTCTGGGAACATCCATAGATCAGGAAGTCTACAGTAACTCAGGCCCAGGCTGGGCCATGGCCCAGACTGCCCACAACTCATTGTCAGGCCTTGACCTCTGCAGCCTGTGCCTACTGATCCCACATGAACCTCACATGTCCACCAATTCTATACATAAAATTGAATACTCTGCCCATCTCATATGTGAGCATACGGTTGTGGGGCCCTCTGAAGGGGTCTGTGAGGTATAGCTAGCTCCCAGACAACTGTTTTACAAAACCTGATGGTGGCTGAGTGATCTGTGGGATGGTACACATGGCTAACATCATCTTCAATGCTTATAACAGTATACAGACATGGTTCATGGTGTAAAGCCTATAGAAAAGTATGTACATATACCGTGATGTGATCTAAGAAATCATTGTAGCTACTATGAACTTGAACCCTGCATCGATATATGCATCTCACACAAGTAGACATCCCCCTTATCGCACATTACAATGGTGTTCTCCTCTCCACAAAGTACTGGGCCCCATGATCCATTACATGTGTGTCCTATGTAGGCACTACACAATATATGCAATCAACATAATGCTAACATTCTGACACTCAGAGGCACATTGTAGCCTATGGGAATTGGACGGAAACAGTTTAATAGAGTTACATCTTTTATAGAGATTATTTATTTCCTGTCCTCTGGTGAATATGTCGTGAAAGCTTCCCCTTAGGGGAGACGTCCCCTCAGTGCACAGCAAAATCTACAGAACAGTGGAGTAATTCTATTCAAAACGCTTTCAAATGTGTAGATTGCATCAATTGAATTTATTATTCGATCATAAATTCTTTTGTGGTTCGTTGTAAGCAAACTTCATGTTAATTCCAAAAAGGACAAATGTTTTCATTGGATAACAAAATTATTTGGGTCCCAATTTGTCAGTCCCAATGCATTTCGGGCTCAAGGGGCCCTTCATCAGGGGGATATTCAGTATCTGTGTGAATGAAGCACGAAAGTGGCTGGGTTACAAACACTGTGTAAACATAGTCTGCATTCAATATTGTAAAAAATTGTAAAAGGAGACAATAGTGCAGATGACCCTATCTCAGATGTGAAGTGACGGTCATGCTACCAGGTGCACGTGAAAAAAACGAGCAAGCAATTGCTCAATCCAACTGAACCAAAAAAGTAAAGCTAAAGTGAAAACGAAGACGCCTCCCATTAATGCAAAGGGAGGTTGAGGTTAGGAGTGCTCCCGTGGAGTTGACAGAGAGTAGAGTCTCTCAGTAGATAATAACTGTGTGTTTAAAACGCGGTAGAGTAACACGTTTATAATGCGGCATGCCCTTGAAATCAATAAGCTGTATCACCGTGATAACTCAAGCGGATCTACTGAGTGTAAAAGTGTTTCAACATGCTGTCTTCTGCGAAAAGCCGAGACCCAAGCGGTCTGTATAACCATGCAATATATGTAGCAGTGACAAAACACTCATCGTTAAACTGGTTCCGAAAATACAGCGTGTGTCTGCAGTGACTTAATATCCGTGCTGGCGGCAGACAGTTAAACATTAAACAGTGATGATAACATGCTGTATTAGAAACACAGATGTGTGTGGGATAGAGCAACGCTCACCTTCCGGTTATTGGCAGAAGATTGCCGAAGTCCCCGAGTCAGAATCAACTGGCTGCGTGGATGCCAGTGTTTAAAACATCTCAATCGAGACGCGAATAGGAGAGTAGAGAGTGAAAGCGGACTGATCAAGTAACCGGTGATTAGCATATGGCGACCGCGGCGCCATCTTGTAGTGAATGTTAATAGTGTGGAACCATATGGACAAGGAATAAAGCAACATCATCAAAGGTTCAGTAAGGTGAAAGGTTGGGAAAAATTCAAACGTGTCAACAAAATGAGACAAACAATAACAACAAATAAATGACGTGCAAAACGGAGTAAGTGGTATGAAAGATGGTACGAGTACTGCCAAAATGGACAGTGAAAAACATGGAAACAGCAGTGGAACATGTATAAAGCAAGTGAAGAGAGGTAGAAAGGCCAAGGTGTAGAATGCAGTTTCCAAAAGTAAAAGACCACGAAATTACAAACAGTGCAATAGAGTGTCATGTCAATCCGTCCCAATGCTGTCATTAGAGAGGACTCAAAAAGAGAATGGTGTCTGGTTACAAAAAACAACTGTATTCCATTCGGTCATTAAGTCCAATTGGATGCAGAGTGTACAGTAATTTAATCCAATACATTTCCCTTTGCAAGAGAGACTTGGTGATGTTCATGCCCTCTCGGGGTACCATTGATTCCAAACCCAAAAAACACAATTGGCTCACATTATGGTTATGCGTCTGAAAGTGCATGGCTACACACGATTTTTGATTGAATGTACGTATATTGCTCTTATGTTCATTTATCCTGACTTTAATTTTTCGTTCAGTCTTGCCTTTATAGGCTAAGCCACATGGGCATTTTAACAAGTAGATGACATTCATACTGTCGCACGTTGCTGTAGTGTGTAGTTTGATGGTGTGACCTCTTCACGGCTGTGTGATGGAATTACCTACGATTACATTATTGCAACTGTTGCAATTGTAACACAGAATATTTCCCTTCTGTTGTTGTTCCACTATCTTTGGTTTTGCGGTGGATATGATTTCTTATATATTTTTACTTCTCTCATATGCAAACAACGGCTGCTGGTTGAATATGCCTTTGAAATCTGGTTCGGTATGTAACATAGGCCAGTATTTAAAAATGAGTTTCTTGAACGCTGTGCTCGAGGTAGAGAATTTTGATAGCATAACCATGCGATCTCCTTAGTTGGATTTAGTTGCAGATGTTAAGAGCAGTTCACGGGACATACGCGCCACACGTTGTTCTGCTTCCTTTAAAATGTCAAGTGGATATTTTCTGTCCTCAAATCTTTCCAGCATGGCTTGCATATTGCCAGGTAGTTTATCCAGGTCTGATACTATCCTTTTAACGCGAAGTAACTGAGAAAAGGGTAGATGCCGTTTCAATGATGTTTGGTGGAAACTATTAAAATGCAATAAGTTATTGCGGTCTGTAGGTTTCCTGTACGTGTTTGTTTCTAGTCTATTCCCATTCCTTGCTATGTTGACATCCAAGAAGTTGATGGTACAGTCACTGTTTTTGTGTGTAAATTGAATGCGTTCATTGATGGAATTCAAATTCTCTATTGCCATGGTTAATTTTTTTCTGAACCCTTCCATAATAGGAAGATGTCATCTATGAATCTCACAAAGGTTATCAAATGTTCGGTCCAGATGTTTTTGGTTAATATGTGATCAATCTCAAATTTATGCATGAAGAGATTTGCATAGCTGGGAGCTGCACAATTGCCCATAGATGTGCCCGTGAGTTGCAGAAAGAAATCATTATCCCAGCAAAAGTAGCTGTGGTATAAAGTGAAATTCATCAACTCTAGTAGGAAAACTTTTAAGTCTTCTTCCCAATTCGTTCTGGCCACAAAGTATTCCATTTCTTCAATGCCAACATCGTGTGGGATTGAGGTATAGAAAGCTTTAACATCTATAGTGCATAGCATTATTTCAGAGTCTGTCTCCAAATCAATTCGTTGAATCTTGTTGAGTAAATCTGTAGTATCTTTTATGTATGTTGACATCTGTTGGACCAGGACCTGTAAATGTTTGTCCAAATATTTTCCGATGGGTTCATGAAGCGACCCTCGGGTTGACACTATGGGTCTAAATGGAGGTTTGTATAAATTCTTGTGAATTTTAGGCAACATATAGAAAGTTAGGGATCTTGGGTGTGCTTGAAGAAGATATCTCTTGTCTCTCTCAGTTTTGGTTCCTCTCTGCATAGCTGTATCTAGAAGATTTTTTAAAATTGAAGTGAATTTGCTTGTGGGGTTCACTCTTAGTCTCATATATGTCGTCGCACCATGTATGTGTTCTTTAACACTTTGAAGATAGAAGGTGGAATCCATAATTACTAACGCCCCTCCTTTGTCAGCCATGGTACATTTGATGGTAGAATTATTGGCAATTTTGGTTACAATGCCTCGTTCCTTCATAGTTAAGTTTTGGTGTTTAGACTTGTGTTTGTGTAAGTTCGGCAAATGGTGCTTGACAATAGTTTCGAAGGAATCCAGGATTTTATGGCTGACTGGAGCCATGAAGGTGCCCTTAATTTTTAAACCCTTGAGGGTGCTCTCATCCTCTGTGGGTTGGTGAGTGATCACATTCGTGAAAAAGTGTTTGAGGTGCAACGTGCGCATGAACCTAAACAGGCTCACCTCCAGTTCTAGGGGGTTTGAATGGTACGTTGGGACAAATGAAGTTCCTTTTCTTAAAACCTCCGTCTCAATATTACTTAACAGATGAGCAGAGATGTTGATTACTAAGTCCTCTTCATTCATGTTTTCTGACTCCTGGTGATTCTCTTCTGGGTTGTTGGAGCGTTGCTGGGTTCTTGACTTGTGCTTGCCCCTCCTGGTGCGTTGTTTTGTAGTGGGCCTTGTCCTAAAAAAGACCTGTGTGGGGTAGTTGAGGTTGCTGGTGTTTGTGATGTTGATGCCATGATGTTGTTAGGACATCTGTCCCTTCTTGATGCTGCATCAATGTCGGAGGATGTTGTTTCCGTGTCAGAGGTTTTATATGAGCGTTTGTTTTGCCTACGCTTGGCATATACTTGGCCCAACTATAAACCTCACCAAGTTTATAGTCTATGATGTCACGCTTGTATATTCTTATCTTTCATTAATTTATCTCCTGTGTCTTTCTAGTTGCCTGACCAATCCTCTGCCGTCATTTTAGTAGGCAGTTCTTGTTTCAGTTGGTTAATTTCCCCATTGAGATCCTCTATCAGTTTGGCTAGTTCTTCAACTATAAGTAGAATTAAGTCGAGGGAACACTTGTTGAGGATTGCGTACCACCTTTCTATGAGTCTTGGATTGTTTTTGCACAGCGAAGGTTTAAGCGCTATTCGTAATCCTCTTGGAATGCGTTGCATGCGGTGGTATTTAATCAGAGTGCTTGCATGAAGTCTCTGGCTAATTTCCCTTTTCGTCAAATACAGCAGTTGTTTGAAATTGCTTTGAATGTTGCCGGTGCCGGTCCCAGCAGTTTCAACTTCAGTGATTAATGTATATATTCTCTGTGCCTCATTTTCAGAGTATGCAAATGTGTTTGGTCTGTTGTCAGTCAAATTCGAAATGTCTTCGTAAGACATATTAGCTTGATGGGTGCTATGTTCCTGGATCAGAAAGGTCAATACTATAAGTGGTGGTACATGCACTCCTATTTGTAAAAAGTTGAGTTCATCTGATTCATATAGTTCTGCGTGCAGATTGGGTATCGCTCACTGGTCCACGAGCGTCTCTGTGAATATATCGTGAAAGCGTCCCCTTACGTGAAACCGTAAGGTGAGCGTTGCTCTATCCCACACACATCTACGTTTCTAATATTGCATGTTTCAAAATGGACCACCTAGGTCCCGACACGCGTAAACAGCATGTTATCATCACTGTTTAATGTTTAACTGTCTGCCACCAGCACGGATATTAAGTCACTGCAGACACACGCTGTATTTTCATAACCAGTTTAACGATGAGTGTTTTGGCACTGCTACATATATTGCATGGTTATACAGACCGCTTGGCTCTCGGCTTTTCCCAGAAGACAACATGTTGAAACACCTTTACACTCAGTGGATCCGCTTGCCGTTATCACGGTGATACAGCTTATTGATTTCAAGGGCATGCCACATTATAAACGTGTTACTCTACCACGTTTTAAACACACAGTTATTATCTAGTGAGAGACTCTACTCTCTGTCAATGCCACGGAAGCACTCCTAACCTCGACCTCCCTTTGCATGAATGGGAGGCGTCTTCGTTTTCACTTTAACTTTACTTTTTTGGTTCAGTTGGATTGAGCAATTGCTTGCTCGTTTTTTTCACGTGCACCTGGTAGCTTGACCGTCACTTCACGTCTGAGATAGGGTCATCTGCACTATGGTCTCCTTGTACAATTTTTACTATATTAGATGCAGACTATGTTTACACAGTGTTGGTAACCCAGCCACTTCCCTGCTTCATTCACACAGATACTGAATATCCCCTTGATGAAGGGCCCCTTGAGCCCGAAATGCATTGGGACTGACAAATTAGGACTCAAATAGTTTTGTTATCCAATGAAAACATTTGTCCTTTTTGGAATTAACATGAAGTTTGCTTACAACGAACCACAAAAGAATTTATGAAAGAATAATAAATTCAATTGATGCAATCTACACATTTGAAAGTGTTTTGAATGGAATTACTCCACTGTTCTGGATATATTGCTGTGCACTGAGGGGACATCTCCCCTGGGGGGACGCTTTCACGATATATTCACAGAGACGCTCGTGGACCAGTGAGCGATACCCAATCTGCACGCAGAACTATATGAATCTGATGAACTCAACTTTTTACAAATAGGAGTGCATGTACCACCATTTAGAGTACTGTCCTCTGGTGAGCCATAGAGCTGAGCATACAGGGGAAGAACTTCCTCCACCAGGGTATCCAGCTCCTCTGGAGTGAAGAGACAGACGCTCTCCCCTGCAGTGCATGCAATTATTGTTCTCTGATGTGGCAAACAGCAGTTAAATCACAGTAGTGTCAGGAGGCAAGTGAGTTATTTTTGCAACTGCCACGTACATGTACGCGGTCATCAGCATCGGCGTATACAGCCATTGGACCACTACCATCACTATACCCAATGTTGGCCTAGGCTGTATCCGCCGTGCAATGGACTGCCCTCCCCCAGCAGCGTACATTCAACATTTCATATTAGTGAGGTCAGGCATCCGCCACGATAGCGGTTGGGAAAACTGTATTGGTGACAGTTAAGTGCATCACCACCACGACAAATATGTTTACATTTGAAATGCCCTGTTTCTATGTCATGTCCAGTACAAAACTTCATCTGTGTAGTGCATTACTGTGCACATAGGCAAAATGTGAGAGGTGCACTGTACACCGCGGTTGGCGGAATTTAACATGAAATGTTATGCTAAACTCACTAAAGTAGCAATTTACAATTTCAGAATTGATGATGTGCGCACTTCTGTTACATACCTGTGAAGGCCACCTTCGGGATTACTGGTGGATGTTCGAGATTTGACAATGATAATGTAAAATGTGTAATGCTTCATGAAGCATTAATGTTCATACACATGACCTTTGCCTTACTGTTCACATATGTTACTCTGCACACTGTGACCAAAATAAATTTTGTGTTACTCCTCACATATGTACTATGGGAGAGGGAGGAGACGCCAGGCTCCAGTGTACCACCCATTTCCAGACCTACAGACCATGGAAGAGAGACATGTGATCCAAATGTTTCGTTTGAATCATCAAACAATACTTGGCTTATGTCATCAGTTGGGGCCTGACTTCTTACCTCACATCACTTTTCCTACATCAGTCCCACCACTTGTGAAACTCATGTCTGTATTGCATTTCCTTGCCACAAGCTTGCTATTTCAGGTGGTATGTCACAACCTGTGTGCAGTCGGGTACTCCAAGAAGTGCTAGCAGGACTTTTGTGACTCGTGTACAGCTACATCTAGTTCCTTAGACGTCAGGATTTCACAACTGTCACAAGGGATTTCTATGCTTTTGGTCACATCCCCCATGTGATTGGATATTGCCTTAGTGCCACTGCATCAATGTGCAAGTTGTCTGCTTGGCGGATTTGTACATCTCAAACGTCTGTGCCTAGTTCAAAGGTTCTGCTCTTTATGCCTTCATACTCTGGAACAGCACCATACCCCAGCTGATGTCACAACTATTACCGGAGAGGGCCTGGCTTGTAGGTAAGGGTGATCTGAAGTAACCTTGTGTGGGTGATGTCAGGTAGTACTATCTGAAAGTGTTTAACTCATTGTTTCACTTCTATCTATCTTCTATCTAGGAGACTCAGCATATCCCAACCGGCAATGGTTGTTGGCACCTCTGAGGAATCCTACTGTGCTAGGGGAAGTCTGCTTCAATGAGACCCATGGAAATACATGGCAGCCACTGGAGCTGGATTTTGGGCTCCTGAAAGCCAGATTCAGATGTCTGGACAAGACTGGGAGAGTCCTCCTCTACTCACTCGTGAAGGTGTGTAAGATCACCATGGCCTGCTGCATCCTCCACAACATTGCCCTGCAACGGAAAATCCCTTACATCGCAGAAGAAGCAGGCTATGAAGAGCCACAGGGTGAGGAACTTGACATGCCAAATGATGATGATGATGACAGTGGTGAAGAGGAAGGAGCTGACTTTCGTCAAGATCTAATCCGAAACTACTTCTCCTGAGTGTAAGTATGGTGTGAGATGGGATGTGTTTGACTATTATTGCAACTCATGTAGTGATGTTGTGAGGATGGTAATGCTACATACTAGGAATCTGTGGGTCTGGAAAATTTTGGGGAAAGGTGTCCGTACTGTAAGTGTAGCTTTGTTCAACTGTAAATGTTGTCCTGGACTGTGTTCTCTAGGAGTTGACAATTTGATGTGTGCCATATGTATGGTTTCTTAGCTAATCTCTCTGTGTTGATCTGTTTCGGGTACATTCAAAATGGCATCTTCATTTAGACATTTCAGAGTTGTGACTTTAGCAGGTATATGATGCTGTTCAGGCGTACGAAGAAGACATAGATGAGCACTGTGAATGTCTGTCATGGAGTCTGGGTGTACAATGCTGGTACCAAGCCAGCTTGCACAGCGATAGGATGGAAGTTACCTGGCTTCCATTGGACTTGTTCCTTGTGGTCTGTTGGTCCTAATGCAATATGTGTGCCATCATGTGATCCAACACAATGTTGTGTTGGGCCCAATTCATGGTAGTCTCCTTTCATATTGGCTAAATCCTCATTGTGTATGAACTGTATGTAGCTGCTGATGTGTCTACTCATTGTAGGCCAATGACCTTGTGGCACATCACTGACATTTGTTTGTGACATTCCACCAGATGCAAGTAAAACTGAAATTAACCTGTGGTCAGAAATTGTTGTACTGACTAGGGGTGGGCGGAATTTGCGTAGTCGCGCTACACAAAGCTCCGCGAAACGGTAAAAAATCTCAGCGAGCACGCAAAAGTTCCGTGAACACGCGGAATTGCTTGTTCCGCCCGTTCGCAATGCTTTTTTCCTGTTCGCGAACGCTGTTTGCGTGCTAGGGGAGAAATATCTCGCAAACACGCATTTTGAAAGCGCGAACAAGCAAAAAATTCCGCAAAACCGCGGATCACGCAATTTTTGGTGATTCCACTTTCTCCGCGGAACGCTTAATTACCCAAATTCCGCAAATTCCGCGAGCGGAACGGAATTTACCGCCCAGGCCTAGTACTGGCATTTGTCTGTTTATTTGTTTATTTGATGTATGATTCTGTTTGTGAGGTTGGCAACATGGCTCCAGCTGATAATGTATTGCCTATTGTGTAGGATATTGTCAGCTGTATCTCCTCCTTCCATGTTGTGAAAGTCTGCAACTAATTATGTGATCACTAACACAGAATAACTGAATCATGTCTTTCTTATTTGCTATGTTTCTGACATTATGTCAGCCTATGATATGGACAATGGACTAAGGATGTTATCAGACCACACACTTGTATGTGTTGTTGTGACATGGTAGTGTTCCTGAGTTGGAGATTGTTTACATACAACATATCCATGCTTCCAGAAGTCCCAAGTTTTGACATTGCAAAGTTCACATGGTAGTACATTCACATTGTTATGTGTGAGAATTACAACAGGAGACAATGATTTGGTGACTCTTGTTTTTAATGAAGTGAACAAGGATGAGATCAAGAAAGCAACTAAAAATTACACAGTGCAAACAAAAAGTGTAGTCTCCAGTCATGGAGGCTGAAACCATTGTAGTAGAGTCCAAATTGTCTGGACTCCAAAGTCCAAGATACTCCTCCCATCAGATATGGAAAAGTGGGCAGGAATAGTCCACAAAGTGAATGTGTAACACCCACAGGAGAACATTAGGGGCAAGGTTTCTTCCTGGTGGTAGTGGGAGTCTTGCCAACCCCACCTCCTGGATTTTTGGGTGGACGTCCCTTCTTTTTGCCAGAGGGGAGATCCGGACCTTCTGAGACAGGGGCACATGCAGGCGTGTCGTC
This sequence comes from Calotriton arnoldi, assembly GCA_963921515.1. Taxonomy (NCBI): domain Eukaryota; kingdom Metazoa; phylum Chordata; class Amphibia; order Caudata; family Salamandridae; genus Calotriton; species Calotriton arnoldi. Next base: position 198,619 of record CAWUFW010014056.1, read on the forward strand.
CTTCCAGTGGCTGCGGCAGATGTTGATGGCCTGGATGTTCTTTGACCACAGGAAGGGGTAGATGCAGGTGGAAAAGCCCTGCAGAGGGTGGTGGTGATGTCCCACAGCACTCCAACCAGGGAGGCCTTGTTGGTGTTAATACCATCCACCTAGGTGCGTATGCTGGCCACCTTGGTATGTATGCCGGCAACCTCCTGATATGTGTCCCTCTGCAGTTCCGTCATTTTCTAGATTCCGGTCAGTACCTAGCCCATGACACTTTGGGAGTCCTGTTAGACTCCCAGGACTTGGGTGATGGTAGCCTGGGTGTCGGTGTCCCCAGTGGACTCACTCTGCAGGCCCACAGTTACCCTCCTACTACGCCTACCCTCTCTGGCCTGAGCCCTTGGCACAGACTGCACCCTCCTACTGGTTCCTGGTTCCTCTGTTACTGGGGTGGTGATAGCCAGCTCAGAATCCAGGACTGGGGGCACAGGATGGTACTGACTGCGCTAAGTGCACAGGTTGGGGGTGCAGTAGTTGGCTGTGTTGTTGCAGCTGTGGTGGGAGGGGTTGTTGTGGACACAGTGAGCCCCACTGTTGCAGTATACCCAGGCTGACCAGATGGGCTAGGACCATCATCCACGTCCACCATTTCAGAAGCGTTGTCATCACTGAGGGCTTGATCCTGTGGTGGAGAGGAACTCTGCTCGGTTTCTAACCTCTATGCAGGTGCTGTGGTGGATTGACCTGTCTAGAAATAGAGAACATTGTTATTGTTGGAAGTGAAGTATCTACATCCATGCTGTTTGTGTCAAAGTAAATGGGGACCCAGAATGGAACAAAATAGATAGAGCTTAGTATTGTCATCTAGTTGTGTGGGGTTGACGTTGGTTACTAGACATTTGAAGACATTCAATAGATGTAGTAAATTTCATCAGCTCATTAGATGGGCAGATATGTGGCATTTTGGCTTTAGGGATAGACATGACATTTCCAAAACTCTGCTCTGCTACAAACACAGTGTAGTCATAAGATGTGTATTTGTCCATTCCAAAGCCTAGTTGCATATCATACAGGCAAGCACACAGGTTGGTTGTATATTTGGCATTGTTCATCATGTGAGGAGTGCAGAGTCAAGAGCCACCTGACAGTGCTAGTCAGCTGAGTTTCCTTAATGGCTTACATATATTAGGGGTACACAGTTGTTAGGGTGTCACTCATGCCATCAATAGTTTCAGTTAATGAGACCAGGACACCATCAAGCAAAGTATTCAAACATAGATCTGAGTGGAGCATTATTTGTACATTGCAAAGTCCATGATGAGAGAAGATCAGTTGTAACATAGCAGACAAGTGAGAAGGGGCAAAAGGAGTCTTGCATCTTAGTTAGAGTTGCGGTGACAGGGCCTCATGGTAGTTGTAGTCACTTCAGTCTCACTTTACGAACACTTGACAAACGGTTAGTGTACCATACCGGTTGGCAGCATGCATTTGGGATTGACCATGCTTTTAAATATTCACACATATCATGGGTCCTGAATTGATACTTTTATGGTAATCCACTTACAGACAGCATTGCAGCCTGTGGCATGTCATGGAGTTGGATACTTGTGCTCTTATATTCAGCAATACACATTGACACAGACAAACCAACATCTCAGACACTTTGGGGCATATTCTCAAGAATGTGTGATAACTACCACAAAATTAGTTAAACGCAACTCTTCACATCGCAGTCTATCGCGGGAAAACAACTCCGTGTTAACGTGGTATTCACAACATGGCGGCCCCATGCGATAGTACCACGATAACGCGTCAAAAGAACGTGTTAAAACTAATGCGACGCAGAGAAAACGTGAAACACGAACGCTAAAATAGTAGCGATGAGGCCAATCGCGATACAAAAATCAGCGATAACCAGCGAGAGGCCTGCAATTCCCACGCGTCATGCGGGAAAATGCACCATAAAAGCAGAGTAAAAAACCAGTGAGATGACAATGTACGAGCACAACACCACATCAGTGACGTAGAACAAATGACCATTGTCCCGCATCAAATAGGCATCTCCTCACAGTCACAATGTACAGTGACATGCAGTCTGCATGTAAACTGCGCCAATGCTGAAACATGCATGTAACACACAGTGAAACCGCATCTCCCCCTCACATTGCAGAGGGACAAGCAACCCCTCCTGCACACAGACGTGTCATGACCATGATCAATCAATTATGAAAGCGTGGACGAATGTAGGGGCAGTGACTCCCGCTTACGTACATGTTGCCCATGTTGTGGGACTTGAGTCACAGGGGGCATCCCTGCATCATGGTGGTACATATCTGACCCCAAAAGGAGCCCTGTTGTCACCTGTAGGACACAAATGGCAGCCAAAATGGAATGAATTTGGACACATGTGAAACGCCGAAGAGTGGGATTCCCTACTAACTGCGACACACAGAACTGGCAGTTCGAATACAAGACACCCTAAACAGCCTCTCTGCACAGAGGTGACACACCCACCATCCATGAACAAATCATAAAATTGTCAGCAATACATGTCGCACTCACACTTGTCTGAGTGATGTGCCTGTACAGATGAGTGACATGCACGCAGGGAATGTGTTTTTGAATGCATTTATTTGCACATGCTGTGCCTGTGGTCATTTTGTACTGTCCCATTACTGCCAAGGACTGTCACAATGTGACGTGCTCATGTGAAGAAATTGTCAATGATGGTGTTCCTACGGGCTATTCCTGCTGCGGCTGCAGTGGGGTGTGGTCCACCTGCCTCATCTTCATCATCATCGTCCGGTGCATCTGGCACTTGTATCCATGTTGCCTTGCTGCGTACACATATGTTGTGCAACACACAACATGCAACGATCATCTTGCACACGATGTCTGGGCTGTACAGGAGCCTTCCACCTGTGATGTCCAGGCACCTGAAACGTGACTTCAACACACCAAATGTGTGTTCCACGATGCCCCTGGTGCGTTCGTGGGCTGCATTGTACTGCCTCTGGGCCTGTGGGTTCGGGGCTCGGAGGGGTGTCATCATCCAAGCGCAGAGTGCATATCCTTGGTCACCTGTGACAGTGCAGAGAGACATGAGTCAATAGTTGGTTCTGCATGATGTGTTGGCAGGCTCACTGGTACATTGGTTTGTGATATGTGTGACTTTGTGATTCCTGCATGACATGTACTGCTTGTTGCAAATGAGCGGCATCAATGTGTATTACGTAGCCTCAATGCCGCTCCTCCCTCCCCCGAGCATATTCACTAGTGTGCGCAGTGCGGTTGCATCACTTGCACCCCTACGCCACACTATTGTCATGCCTGTCTGGCATGTCCACAAGCCTGACAACGACACAGTGATGTCGTGCGCTGAAGGTGGATGGACACATGTGTGTAGGCCCCTGGTAAGGACAGGGCGGACACAGATGTAGAGTTCATGCCTGGCTGAACTCGCCATGCAGTTGAGGGTAGACCTTTGGCTTATGCTGCGGAAATAGCGAAACACACAACAATTGGCATGTCTGATCCCTGACCCCGAGCGGGCCTGTGCACCCTCATTTACCCCTCGGCTGAGCCCATACTCCGGGTGCATGCTACATAGCAACATTGTATATTGCGTGATGGGTGGCGCCGACACTACACCTGAGACACATGCATTAGTTACTTCCTTGGCAAGGCCTAAACTTACCCACGCCCAGAGCCACGTGTTGAATGACCACAACCCTACGCCGTACTGCCGTACGCCGGTCCACTCCCTCATGCTCACAAGGGGGTCCGACACAGCTACATGTCCCAGGTCTACCCCACTGCCTGAGGTGACAAGGTTATGCCCGCTGTACACAGCACAATGTAATGTGGTATGGCCCGGGGCCCTCATGCATACATAATGACCACACGGACACACTGAGATTATCCGTTGAACTGGCTACGGGCACGTGCGCCCGGCACCTTTTATTGCCAGGGTCACACGCCCAGTGACGCCTGTGCTGGATGGGTGTTGGGTAGTGTAAGCCACCCCTCAGTGGTTTGTTGGTGCTGGCAACAACTACAACAGTGATCAGACAATCAGAAGTTCAAAGTACAAACAGCAAGGGTCCATGACTTGAGCTGCACAGAGTTGGTGGCCCCGGATGCACAGCGGGCGGCACAGGCACACCGCCACGGGACGGTGACTTGCGATGCACTGAGGTAGGGCCACGAGAGCTGAGTGGGTCCCCGTTGATGTCCAAGGAGAATGGCGCAGAGTGTTACGGGGGACAGTAGAAGATGTCCATCCAGGGCATGATGCAGAGGGCAGAAGCAAGCAGAAACAGGCAAAATGGAGGAGTTGAATGCTACCGTCTCCTTTTTCCCACAATGTCAGTATCAGCTACATGATGATGAAGACAACCCCCAGGCCATACACTCAGACGCCACCAGAGTTCAACCAGAGAGTGTCCATGACTCCCGTGGCACAGAGTCAGTGGCACCAGAGCCGGAAGGGGATGCAGTCTGCGATGAGGCCTGTACAATGATATGAAGTCTGCAATGAACAAATCAAGACTCAGTTCCAATTGTGTGTCCTACTCGACCGCAGTGGGCGCCAGAGGCAGTGGTCAGCGCGGGGCACCCGCTGTGCAGCCAGCTCCTCCTGGATCTCTAACACACGGCGTTGAAATGGCATGTGGAGAAGATTCCTGGTTGACAGAGGTGGAGGCACCAGAGCTGAGCGGGTGTTTAGCCAGCAACGATGCCGTGTCCTGCCTGTTACGGACTGTAGTGGATTGGTGTGAGGCCTGCTGGACCGCTGTGTAGGCCGATGGCAGAAGTCCGCAAGGGCCCACAGACACGTGTGGTCGGAATGCTATGCACAGAGTTGGTGGCACCACATCGAAGGGAGTATAGGGTTATAAACGATGCCATAAATATGTACTCTGCCATTGTGTAATCAAGACTCAGTTCCAAATGTGTGACCTACTTGACCGCTGTGTATGCCGGTGGAGTACGTCAACGTGAAAGGAGTACTGCGGGCCTTGCTTGCGGTGGCCGTGATGGTCTGAGGAGGCTGCCAAGGTTGCGGGCCTCTGGCTTTGAGCTAGCACCGGCACATGGTGGGCCCTCTTGGAGACACGCCGGTGTCGGCAGGTGAGCAGTGAGGCCTGGATGCGCAGGGGCGGACGAGACTGGTTCGGGAACCAGCGGCCCGGGCTGCGGCAGGCGCACAGGATCGCAGGCCACACCGCTCATGGCGACGGCCTCATGGTGGGGTGGGAGGTGCCGCCCTGGCAGACACGTTGGGAATTCCGGAAGAGAACCACGCCCAGATCTACGTGCTTTTTATTCACACCCCTACGCTGGCCCGGGCCAGCCCAATCCGCACACGCTTACAGGGAGGGACGTCACAAGCTACATTTCTGAGACCTTCCCCACTGGCTGGGTGACATGGTTGCGTCCACTGTCCACAACACTACCACCACCAGCAGTATATGTCGACATGGATATGTCTGTGGTCTGCATACTGCAGTCTGTCCAGCACTTCCACGCCACACTTGCCATTGTGTGCATTCTCATTCATGGGTCACTTGCCCCCTTCGCACATGCCTGGTTCCCACCTCTCCCCACATACTGCTATTGTGTGGCTGAGGGGCCATGCCATTGATGGCTCATGTACATGCATAGCCCAGGTTTCCGCAGTACGTTGTGCTGTCGTGTATGGTGGGTGGGCATGTTGTATGTGAGTTTGTAACGTGTGCATTCCCAGAGTTGTGGGTTGCATGATTGTGGAGTTGAGGTGTGTGGTGTGTTCATTTGGTACTTACCAACGAGCACTGCATTTCCGTAGGTGCCATCCTGGAAGCGCCGGTTGATGATGGACTGTCGGAAGATGTATGAATCATGCACACTGCCTGGGTAGTTGGCGACGACATTGGTGAAGTTGTCCACTATTGCCTGCACATTGATGGAATGCGTGTGCTTTCTGTTGCGGTAATTGTGTGCAGTGTTGGCAGGGGGCACGAGTAGGACATGTGTGCAGTCAATTGCCCCCAACACGTGCGGGAAGCATGCTATGGCGTAGAAGCCTTGCTTGGTCTCCAGCTGTTCCTGCGCAGTGTGGGGGAAGTATAGGTACTGGGGTACCAAGCTGATGATGACATCCAGGACAGGTTTGAGGAACTTGGATAGGGCTGGCTGTGAGACTCCTCCGACTCTGGCGGTTGTTGGTTGGAAAGTCCCAGAGGCCAACAGGTGCAGCACAGCCAGCAGCTTTGTCTGAGGTGGGATGTTGGTTGTCCGCTGTGTTGGTACCGTCAGCCTGTGGGCAATGATGGTCAGGATGCGGAGGATGGTTGACCTTTTGAGTCTGTAGTGGGCAATGACATTCTCTGGTGTCAAGTCTGTGAGGCTGGTGCGTTTCCTGAAGGTCCACTGTCTTTGTCTGCGCTGCCTCCGTGGTGGTCCGGGGGGTGGGGGATTCCGGGGGGGGCAGGCCTGGGTGTGGTGGCGGTGGGTGTTGTGGCCCTGTTGGGGCTCCGAGCTGCATGATGAGTAGCTCCATGGCATCTGTTGTTCTTCAGGTGTAGCTGTGGGCTGGGCTCCCTTTTCTGGTGCAGGTTGTCGTCCGACTTTGCACCAGGTCAGAGCAGGTGTTAATTTCCTGCTGCTAACGCGTCTTATCGCATGTTTTGTGATCTTATCGCCGATCTGGCTGGTTGTTGAGAATGTTGCGTTGTGGTGTTGTCGCGGATTTTTGCACGGGAACGCCTACTCTGCATATCATTAGCGTTAGTTGCCGGGGTCATCTGTGGCGATGTTTTTTGCGGCTGCTATCGCAGGTAAACTGGTGATATCGGCTGTTTGCACCAGCTTGTGAATGGGGCGATGAATTTATCACGACTTTGGCTGAGATAAAGTGCAGTTAACTCCGCGATAGTTCCTTGAGAATATGCCCCTTTGAGTATTGCATGTTAGGGAAGTAGATAGAGAACACAAAAGCAAAAGCATAGTTGAGAGCGAACAGGACATTGTGATATTGTGACAGTTATTGAAGTGTAACTTACCAGAGTACACTCCCCCCGATAGTCCTGTCAAGCCCTCAGAATGCTGGATGTCAAAGACCTTCTCCTCCCAGGGACAGAATTGTAATGGCGCACTAGGAGGGCCACCGTCAGTCCTCTGAGCCTCCAGGTGTAACGGGTACGTACCCTCAACCTGAGGTTATTCCACTTCTTCCTAATGTCGGCCTGTGTGAGCAGGGTGGTACCAGCAGCATTAACTCTGTTGGCTATCCTGTCCCACATTTCAGTTGGCTCTACTATAATGAATTCATCCACCATGACTTTCAACTCAGCCTCAGTGAAGCATGTTTTTTTTTGGCAGGCATGATGAAAAAAAAATGCAAGTGAATATTTGAAAGGAAAAACAAACAAGTGATACAGGTAAAAAGGTGCAAAACAAAAATTACAGGAAATGGAGAGTGCTAAATGGGAAGATGAAAAAAGGTGTGCAGAATCTCAAAATGCACAAAATAGTGCTGCCTTTCTTGTGGCTGCAGTTGGGAAGCAAGGGATGCTGGTCAAGGATGGGGTGTGTTTTATAGTGTGATCTGCAGGCATGTCCACTTGGCCAAAGCACATCATCTGTATAGTTTTTAAATCCATTAAATGGTCACTATTGTGATTTTTTTTGCGAGCGTATCGCGGTTGTCTGCCGACGTTGGGGAAGTGCCATTTGCTGGTAGACCACCAGTACGACTTTGTAGTTGTAAAACATGCAGCGGCTAGACTGTGGGCCTGATGGCATCAGTGGACACAGCGCTAACTTTGCAGACTGCCGCGATCTCAGCAGGAAGAGTGCCATGGGTGCGGTCGGTGTTTAAGACAGCACAACTTGTAATACAGTGGGAGAGAGACTGCGGGTGCAGCAGTCTCATAGATGACATGGGCGACACAGATGCGGTGTTTGGGTGGTCGAACTGCCAAACTCGTGCTCAGGCCCCAAATGTTAGACACAGCAGTTTCAAGCTGGCTGGGACACATCGAAGCCAGTCAGAATCCAACGCTCTAGATACGATGAGTACAATACATGTGTCTAATAACCTGTGCTAACCCATGGGTAGCTTGGCATTGAGCAGTCAGGCTTATCCTCAGGGTTCAAGTGCAAAGTATTTGCACAATACCACCCTCACAACACACTGCTTAGGCCACAAAAATACTCCACACCGTATGTGTAAAACACTGGTCTTTGTATTATGCATACATTGAATTCAAACCGAGATACACATTGTATATACACTTCACAGTTAAATGCAATTGTCGAATTTTCCAATTTGCAGCAGAACGTCATAAACATATTTCCCCTAATCAAAGGTATTCACCCAACACGAAATTCCCCAATATCGCATATCCCCAACATTTTTCATGGTCAAGCAATCACAGATCTTTAACTACACCTTGTGACCCAGCCCCTCAGTCACTCAACTACACCAGCCAATGATATACGTTGCCCCTGCTGGCACCACATTGATTAGATTGTCAGAACCACCTAAAACAGAAAGAAACAATTACTTAGCTTTGTCCATCCAGATTAGACCTTAATGTGCCCTGTGGCACCTGCACGAGGGAGGGATCGCTATCCCCCCTGTAGACAAAATGTTGCAACCCAGGAAGATAGTGCACTTCCAAGTCTGGAGAAATTTTTCCCCTCAGGTGGAGGTGCGGACAGCCAAAAGTAGGTGCCCACGAGGCACAACAAAACCCCTTGGGCACCGTTGTGATGTTCTCCACAACAAAGTACCTTGTGGTGTGTGTCCAGGTAGAGTCACCCAGCAACCTCGGACGGAGGCCGCAATGTTAAGCACTGTCGTCCTCCCGATCTGGAGGTCGAAGACAGTCTCAGCTTCCTGCTCAGGTCCCCCTACACCTCTCAGAGACCATACGCTCTGGAGTATAAGCTAGCACTGGTTGCAAGCATGGGTCCCTCGGACTCTGCAAGTTTCCCTCGCACTCCTCAAACTCCTCACATCCCGGCACCTCAGGTTGGATGCTGATCTTCACGAGCACACTCCTCTGCACAGGGTGATGACGGTGTATGTCAGGACGGTCCTTGTCCCAACCGACGATCACTTCCAACCATTTCACCCTATGCAATCCTTACGATATCATGGAAATGGGGAGATCCTTTCTGACTCTGGGATCTCGGGGACAGGAGGCCAGCCAACCAGCCCTTGGAGAGCACTTAGGGACCAGTGCCACAACATTTGGCACTTAGCTGCAGGCCAGCAACGTCAAGGCAAAATACTTCAAGTAATAGTCCCTTTCCTGGAGCACCACAAGCTCCAGGCCACCACAAGTCTGCAGATAATCCAGTTGCAGTCCCTCCTGCCCTAATGATTCCTTTTGTAGATGTCCCAGTGTCGAACCAGCGTATTATTGTTCCAAATCAAAAAGCGTCTCTACTTTCGGAGGCCAGAGCCCCAGTAGTTATACCCTTAATGGCCTTTGAAGATACGATCAGTTCAAAAGACCATCTTTGAAATGCAGAGGCCCTCTCTACATTTTTTCCTGCCTTCCATCCTACCCCGGGAGGTTTGATCACTACCTTTAGTGGGGCCAAGGCCCTGCCCCTTGGAATGCAGGTGCCAATTCCACCCCCACTTAATCGTCCCAGAGAGGCCCCTGGTTTATGGCCTTCTATCAGGAATGCACAAATGTAATAGTCCCCCTATCACCCAGATGTGAATTGGAGAAAGGCGGGCAGGAACCCAGAGCCAAGAGCATCAAAATGCCCACTTTCCCAAACTGACATTTCCACACACATAATGTCAGATTCACTCACACTACCAGAGAGGATTCGCCATCAGAAACTCATCGATATCAAACTCTAAACTGCTACTATTCTGCACGTAGGCAATATTGCTTGATAGCCTTTCCCTACATTCCAACATGCTAATTCAATGCTAGAAGCAGGCCCCGTCGTACTAGACACACCATACAGTGACAGTCACGACCCTTGCATGTAATGCTCACACGCACATGTCCTACCTCTTCCTAACACTACACCCTGTCACCAAGGAGAACTCCGATAGGACAAAGAGACATGCAGAACCTTGGCACATAGCTTTTTAAATGCCAAGCCGATTAACAGTAACCTGCGCACACAGGCCCCACCAGGTCAAACCTGTGGCACCATCAATGAGCTACCTTCGAGGATGGCGCAAACATTGCTGCAGGTCCACAGAGCTATATTCAGGTACATGCACTGGGTATATGTCTTACCCCTAAACAAAGGAGTTACAGATAACCCCCACATGTATATGACAAGCACATCGCTTTGGCTCTGAATGGCAGTGTCAAACGTGCTCAAAGTCCTAAGGATAGCACCTGGATCAGCGGAGTACTGGGAAGGAGAAAAGCAAAAAGTAGAGTTAAAGCACCCTAGAAAGGGCCATTTCCAACAGTTGCTTGTCGGATTTTTTCAGAAGAACAATGCTGAGAGAAACTTTGAGTCTGGAAATAGAGTGTCAATGGCTGCTACAGCTGAACAGTGTGCCGAACAACAAGCTGCTGACAAAGGCTAACAGTGCCCAAAATGAATCAATTGCGAGTGTGAAAAGCAAGTCAAAGCAAAAGACTGAAGAACACAAGGAGATATCTACAAGTAAAAAGAAGTTATGTTTTAGATGTGGATTTTCGTTTCCACGTGAAGACAAATGTCCCACAATTGGACAGATATGTAAAAGCTGTGGGAAGGAGAACCATTTTCAGACAGTTTGTGAAGCAAAGGAAAAAACAAATACGTCACGATGTGAAGACAAAGTGGCCACTGGAATGTTCCAGATGCAATGTTCGATGTGCACCCAAAAGCCCAGCAAAGGCGTCACGTATGACAAATCAACACTGAGTGAAGTCAATTATCATCTAAATCATCATCAAATAGTTCCTTTATATCAGTATCAAGTGAAAGTAAAGAAGAGGGTTGTGCCATGTCGATCTTTACTTCAGAAAAGCGTGTGCATGTTGGACTGGCCGCATGTGAAGAAAAACGTCAATCAAAGAAAAGACGACATGCCAAAGCACCAAAGTCATTCAAACAGAGTTCGAAAATTACATTGAAAGTAAATGGGTGTTCGATACCTTTCATCATCGACAGTAATGCATGGGCAAACATTATTCCTGAGGAGAAGTAAAATGAATTGCAACCTTAACCACAACTTATGCCATCAAAAACCAAAGTGTATACATGTGCTGCATCGACACCCTTAAAAAGTCAAGGCTCATTTGTAGCAACGATGAAACACAAGAAAATAAAGGTGCAAGCACCCATCCATGTGCTTCAAAGGACAGTGTCAAGTGCCTGTCTACTCACCTCCCGCATAGTAGCTGATATGGGACTGATTTCTGTGAACTACAACATGAATGCTCACCATGAAACAGTACGTCAGTTGTTTCATGGTTTGGGAAAGGTTAAGACTATGATAGTAAAGTTGCACATTAAGGTGGACGTCTGTCCTGTTGCTCAAAGACATAGGTGAATTGCTTTTCATTTACAAGATGCTGTTGAAAAAGAACTTGAATCATTACTTAAGCATCATATCATTCTACTGATCCAATGTCATGGGTTTCTCCCATCCTGGTAGTGCCCGAAAAGGGCAGTGAAGGAGCGGTATTCATCTGCGTTGACATGCATCAGGAACACAAGGCAATTAAACAAGAACTAAATCCAGGTCCACACATAGCTGATATGATAACACTATTAAATGGTGCAAAGGTTTTCTCTTGCCTTGATTTGAATAGTGGTTATCATCAGTTGGAACTCGAAGAAAACTACAGTTAAATTATAACCTTTTCTACACGTTGGTCTGTGTCGTTACAAAAGGTTAAGCTTTGGTGTATCATCAGCTGCAGAACTTTTCTAAGACTTCATTCAACATATCATACAGCCTATCATGAATGCGTTCAATTATAGTTATGGCATATTGGTTTTCAGAGCTACTGAAAAAGAGCACGATAAGGCTCTCACACAAGTTTGTCATTTAATGGCTGATGCAGGTTTGACTTTGAATGCAGATAAATGTGAGTTCCATAAGACAAAGTTAAAATTCTTTGGCCCAATCTTCTGATGGGGGTATGACACCTGATCCTGCTAAAGTACAGGCACTGTCAAAGGCTGATCCCCCACAAGATGTTTCAATGGTGCTTTCATTTCTTGGCATGGCTGGCTACTGTTCTAGATATATACGAGATTTTGACACTGTAAGTGCTCTATTGAGAGAGTTGAGAAAAATGAATGTTTCATTTCAGTGGTAACATGAATGTGAGATCAGTTTTAAGAAAATCAAACAACCCGCTGAGAATGTTACTGAAATGGCTTATTTCAATCTGGAACTTCATACAGAGGTTGTTGTCGATACTAGCCCAGTTGGGTTATGTGCTATACTTGCACAGCACAGCGGACACCTGAATACTCAATGGCATATTGAGACATATGCAAGTAGGAGTTTTTCCCAAACAGAACGTGCTTACTCACAACCTGAAAAAGAATGTTTAGCTGTGGTATGGGTGTGTGAACACTTCCATGTATTCCTGTACAAAAAGCCTTTTACGCTGGTAACTGATCATCAAGCTTTACTAAAAATATTTGGCAATCAAAAGGCCAAGATACTTACTCACATTGAATGTTGGGGACTATGGCTCCAAAAGTACAAGTATAACAATGTGCATCCTCCAGGAAAGGATCAGAACCCTACTGTCTACTTTTCCAGAGTGCCCATTCAAGGTCATGACCCTCCACCCAAGTAAGCCGAAGCTTATATCAACTTTATCGCAAAATCAAACCCACCAGCTGCCATTTCGTTAGCCCAGATTATCACTGGTGTGAGCCACGACAGTGGCATGCTAAAGTTGAAAGATATAATTATACATTAGTCGTGGAACCAGCGCCCTCGACCTCTCACCAGTGAGAGCAAATACCAAAATACAAAAATGTTAAAGATGAACTGTCTAAACTCAAGAGGGAGTTATACTGTGAGCGTCAAGAATCTTGATTCCAGAGAGTCTGCGGCATAAACTGATTGAAGTGGCCCATGAAGGACGTAGGGGAAATATTGCCACAAAACACTATCTCCGAGACTGAGTCTGGTTTCCATATCTCAACGAGTGATTTGAGAAGGAATTAAAAGCTTGTCATCTATGCAACTGCCTATCTACAAAAGTTAGTCAACACTCTCTAAACATGTCAGAACTCTTCAAGTATGCCTGGAAAAGTATAGCCATTGACTTTTTCAGTCCACTCGACAGCGGACATCAACTAATGGTGATTGTGAATACCTACTCGCGATTTCCATTAACTGAGGCTCTCTCATCCACCATTCAAGAACGAGTCATTGAGAGTCTGAATGATATCTTTGAGACATGGGGTGCTCCAGCCAATCTAAAATCTGTCAATGGCCAATAGACCATGCTATTTAATAGTCAGGAGTTCAAAGACTTCTTAGAGCATGCATCTGAATATAAAGCTTCAAAAGAGAACCCCTCTGTAGCCAGAGGCCACTGGACTGGTTGAAACATTTATGAGTACACTAAAGAAAGCTGTGCAGCATGCTACACTTGAGAAGCTCAACTTTCAAACTGTGTAAAACTCTACATTGAGAGCTTACCTTTCAACACCTCACTCGACCACCAGTGAAAGTCTGGCAACATTGATGTTTGGGAGAGCAATGTCAACCAAGATACCCCAGTGGGCCAATCAGAGAGAAAGAGATGAGAATGCAACACGACGTAATGGATAGAGTGTATTGCAGTGAAGGTTGATTCAGAATGTTGAGTTCGCAGTTATACGCAGATGAATTAAGATGTATGATACCAAGCTCCACGTGCGGTGTAGTCATTTATGGGTATACCAGCTTGGATGAAGTACACCCTTAACCAGTAATGGCAATGAGGAACACTAATCTGGAGAGTCACTGGCATCCAAAAATGAGGAAAACAGACTACAAAATAAAGCAAGCAGTAAAAAAATGGAAGAATAATATAAATGATAAAGAAAAGCTTTCCTGCTATACAAAAAATGCCATAAATATATGCAAGTGCCATATTTTCTAAAAATAGATGTAGAAATTGTGTAAAAATGTTATCATACGTAAAAACATTTCTTTTAAAAATGTCTTATAAAACAGTAAATGTATATAAAAAATGAAATAAAATACATAGAAAATAATTTATTTACAGTATTTTTAATCTATAAAAAGAGAAAATTGAAAATGAAAAATATAAAAACTGTTTTTAAATGTGAACAATATGAATGTAAATGGGTATGTAAAAGTAGAAAAAAATGTATATGCAAATAAATATATTTTTTGACTACAAATGTTAAAAATTTTCTTATAACATTTATTAATTTCAATAAAAATTGTCACATTAAACTATAATATTTTTTATTTTTTAAAAATGTTCAAAACAGGCAAATCAAGTTTATATTTTTATCAAATAAAATATAGGGCCTAATTTAGAACTTGGCGGATGGGTTACTCCGTAACAACAGTGAAGGATATCCCGTCTGCCAAAATATGAATCCCATTATATCCTATGGGAGTTATATTTCGGTGGACGGGATATCCGTCATCGTTCTGACATAGAAACCCATCAGCCAAGATCAAAATCAGGCCTATAGTTTTAACTTCAAACTAACAAATGTAACCAAAATAAAAATGTGTACCTTATATCAAGGATTACCACTCCAAAGTGAACCACAATGTGAAAGTGTTGGTCTTTGGGAGGGGGAGCATTTGGACTTTCGGGGCAATGTCTATTGTTCCTGCTCTAAACTTAAACATATTGGGAAAAGTGGTGGACTTTAAGGGCTAGATTTATTATTCCTTTCCAAACTTAACCACATAGGGAAAAGTGTTGCACTTCATGGGTTTAAATGCACTATTCTCACTCCAAACTTAACCATAATATGCAAAGTATTGGATTTTGGTGAGGATAGATTTACAATTCCCACTCCAAGCTTAATCACATTGTGTAAAGTCAGGGATTCAAAAACTAGCCCAATGTCATACAATTAGTAACATTTAAAAGGCTTATACTTAAAAAACAATTACATAAACCCACTAAAACACTTATATCAAAACAAAATATTTAGACATAGAATTGTGTGTAATTAAATATAAAACATAATTGAAATTTTAATAAAAATAAATTTATAAATCAAGTGTATAACAATTTAAATCTTTTAAAAGTTAAAAAAATAAATGGCAAAATAATTTTCAGAAGCATGACTAAAAACTATATTAAAATAAAAAATTCACATTATAAAAATTGTACATGTTTTAAAAAAATATGTCATTATTGATTCCAAAACTAAATATATAAAGTAATTAAACAACAAACTAAAAAAGCTTCAAAATGATAAATTAAATACATTAAAGTATAATTCAGTAAACAAAAATTGACTTAACATACACACTACCAAATTAATTCAATGCTTAACATGTACAATTTTTTATTAATTAACAAATTACCATTAACATATTTTAAAAAATACAAATTAAATTAAAAAACACTGCCTACCAAATTCCTATACTAACCCGATACCCTGCTCCTAAAATATTTGCAATCAAAATATCAGACATAATAATAAAATATTATGCAAGAGATCACGTAAATAAAATATAAACCTATCATAAACAACATTAAACATGATATTTAAAAACTCAATATTAAAAACTGATTTAAAAATCATATTTTTACCTATGCTAAACTTATCACTATATAAATTACATCATGATATTGCGGCAACAATATTAAAGATTGACAAAACTATTGACACCATTTTTTTTAGTTCGATAATTACACCATTTTACACCATTAGGAGAATAACATTAATCAAAATATAGTTGTTTTCACTTCAGTCAGCAAATGCTGCATAATTTGATAAAAGAGGTTAGTGGGAGTGTTAGGACAGTTTGCATTTTTTGCCAAACCGCCCCATTTGCACACCTTGTAAAGGTCCATTATGCTCATAATAGCACTTGAAAGATTCTCTATCTCCAAGCTAGCACAGTTTTCACATTTTTAAAATGCCGAGAATAAAAACATTGCTATTTTTATAAAACCACATTTATTACTTTGAAGTGTTCCATTATTCACAAATATTCACATTTTGCAAATGTCCATAATGCCAGAGTTATTGACACATGCCATCACGCGCAATTAACTCATTTTAAAGCACCATAATATAACATCTCACACACTTCAATTTTTTCTCGAATTCCCGAATTAGCACAAATTTGCTGTTTTCCACAACACCCCAGCTTTGGGAGCCCCCTATAGATATCCCAACTCAGGGATGTCTTTAGTGCTTGTGGTGCTAGGTGTGATAATGTTTGTTGGCACCCCCCCAATAACCTCCTTCTCCACAGATTCCCTTACTACCATCCTTTAAAAGTGCCCCTCGAATGTCCATAACCAAGCTCCATAACCAAGCTCTCTACTACTTTCTTACTACTACTACTCATACTAGTGTGGGGTTTCAGAGCTTTTTACATAACACACACATTATTCAGAGACAATTAATCATACATGTGTAATCAGTGTTTAGGAAATGTTATGTAAGATAGAGGACTACAAGGTGTAGGAGTCACGTCATCCATCCTGACAGGCAGTATAGTCTAAAAGTGCGTGGTCTGGAGAAGCACAAACTCGGAATGTAAAATGTAACACCATGGCTGGGGGTTGTCTTTTCTAATAAGAATTGATTTCTATACAAATGAACCCGTTTTGCAACATTAGGCTAATGAAAGACTGGGGGGGGAGGGAATCATAACACTCTAACCTGTACCATCTACTTTGCATGCAGCTCTTTAATGACAGGTATTATCTCAATGTTCTATATTAAGGTTTTAACTTATAAACTGCAAGTAACAAAATGATCTCTCTGACAAAAGCAGTAACCCACTGAATTATTTACAATATATGCACTTCTATGATCAGCATGGTGCACATTCTTTGCAGCAGGCATATCAAACCTCTGTGCTACTTTATGATCAGTCAAAACTTCCACTAGACAAAACACTGATCTCTCTCCAGCAAGAAAATTAATCACTAGAGTTATCTTGATATTTTTATTGTTGTTAGGAAATTGCTGGAGGCAAGGAACGCTGCAGCAGGTGCTTTTAACTCCATAGTACATTTGAAAAAATGGTGCCCCCCAAGTCAGCGCCCAGTGTGGTAACACCAGCTGCACCGCCCTAGAGCCCTGTCCCAACTAGTCATCACAGAGGTTTAAACACCTCTGCTTCAGGCCAAATGTTCCTGGAATCTTGGGGTTTCTTCCACACCATGCTTGCAATGAACATTTGTCAAGCGAGTAGAGCTCAGAGGATAACCAATCAGAAAAGGCATCTCATCCACATCATGCTGAGCAGAGTAGCAGTGAAAATAAAAAGAAGCATGGAACCTCTGGCGAGCAACATCTGAGTCGGCTGCGAACAACGTGTTGCTTGTGAGCCTATAGATGAGTAATTACTGGGTTAGAGCATGCAGGAGTGACAGGAAATCTTAAAAGTCATGGACATGCACCTTGGAAATTGTGAATCAAGAAATAGGTTTACATTCCCATTAAGCAGAGACAAAAATCTATGCATTGGAAGTTCCTATTTTTTCAATGAATAAGTTACTTACCTGCTAAACGGGTAAACCGAAGATATTATTAAATATATATGAAAATAGACATACATGTACATTTAGGGGTCGATTCCGATTCCGTTTGTAAACTGAACCGACCGACACGTCCCGGGAAAAAGGTCCGACCGACACGTATCGCCGCCGTACGACCCGCGCAGTACGATGGAAAGCCTGTGAGTTCCAACCGACTCTCCCGAATATGATCCGGACGAGCAGGCCGTACGGAAAACTGGGTTCCGGCCGGAAAAGACTTCGAGTAGTACCGACCAACACGTACCCGGAACGGAGCCGACCGACACGTACCCGCGACGTACGAGTCGCAAAGTACGATGCCATATGCGGGAAACACGGACGACTCGCACGGAGCACAAGCCGCACGACCGACACGCACACGACACAAACACTCAAACCAACGGACTCCGCACGCGACCGACTCGAACTCCCGCGAGCGAAACGAACGCCCACGACCGAGTCGAACGCCCAGCGACCGAGTCGTACACGACATACACAACACAGCACAACAACAGCGTGAAAGGCTCGGAGAAGCCCGTACGACTCACTAGCACCACCACCAACCCACCCCCTCACCACTACCACCACCACCACCATCACCATGCCCCCAAGAGAATCCAAAGTTCACAGATAGTGAGTTGACAGTGTTGGTAGATGAAATCATCAGAGTAGAGCCACATTTGTTTGGCACATTGGTACAAAAGACCCCCATGTCCCAGAAAACAAAGATGTGGGAGAGGATCGTCAACAAGGTGAACGCACAAGCACCTTGTTTGCGCACAAAGGACGACTGCCAGAACAGGTGGTATGACGTGCGCAGGAGGGTCAAAGCTGCTGGAGAAGGACCATCAGCTCAGCCAGCACACCGGCAGCGGCCCTCCTGCCAAACCCGTTTACTTCCGGTCCTGGGAGGAGAAGGTGCAGGCCATCTTACCACCGGAGAGCATACATGGTCTGACTGACATCCCAGAGCCTGGTGAGTACACAAATAAGATACTCAAGATTGTGGGGCCATGTACACATATCACCGTCAAGGGGACAGGCAAAACAACTTCCGTTAACAAAGCCATAGTAACACAAACAAAGTCATCCCTACAGGCAAATGCCCTGCACAGCAACACAACACCTGCTATCTCATACCAACATTGAACTATGTCATCACGTGTACAAACATAGCAAAACATAGAGCAACTCAGTGCCACAAAACCCCAACAGACACTGCCCCACAGTCTGCCACCACTGTCACACCACCTCACAGGGAACCTGACCCACAGGAAGGAAGCTCAGGGATGTTGGGGAAGTCAGTGTAGCCAAAAGCATGATGGGAGTTGTAGTCACAGCCAATAGTCCCCCTCACAAATGGACCATCAACACCACTCTTAACCATGTGCACCTCACAGGCAGTGGAAATGTACCCTCAAGATGGCTGACACTGGGTCCTGTTGTGGGGAGCACAAGGCCCTGATGGGGTTTGTGCACAAACAAAATGCAGGACCCCGCTGCCTGACATCCTGAAAGTCAACTACCACTCCCTGCAAGGGAAGCATACACAATAGTGGGCCATCTGGCCATGGAGGGAGAAGCACTGCCAGCCCTGACCATGCCCACCACCATGTGCTGTCACACACCCCTCAACACAAACTCCACACAACTCACCTGGGAGAAGGCATTTACCCACACTCCATGCAAACATCACCCAAAGACCCACCATACTGGCTACTGCTGTGTGACGTACAGGGACTGTTGCTACTTGTGTACAACCACCACTACACCACTGACTGACAACCTCAACATCAACCCACACTCACCGCCATTGAAGCATGTCTCTGTGTGAATTGCCTGGCCCCTGGGGGAGGAGGAGGTACTGCAATGACACTGAAAACCATTGAGGCAGCTGCAAATCACATCTTCCCAGCCAAAACTAACAGCACTTCTGGGAACACTCACTGCCAAACCAAAGAGCAGGGCAAGATGGCTGACACATGTATCCAATGTAAGAGTAGGCTGCTAGTCACACCCACGCATCGACCAACCCAATCACAGTCACACTGCCAGCTATTGCAAATGTACCTTTGCACTCAACTTCCGGGGATGCAGTGTCCCAGGGACCCCCCTGGCCTGGACGGGTAGGCGCGGCTTGTAGTTTACAAGTGCTGAAATGCAGACATACCACAGAGATCTAAACACACAGCAACTCACATACACAGCAGTGACAGGGGACACCTGACTGACTACAATGGACCTACCAACATCCCTCACACTGTAGCATGCTGACATACACTCAAACTCCCGTTGTGAGCCACATGACACGCAGACATTGTCCAGTATTGTAGGCATCATCCACACCACACAGCACTCACTGACATGGACACTGTGGACACAAGGACTAACATGGGCTGCACTGGAGCAGGCATGCAACTCACAGCTGAAGCAACCAAACACACACCTCTGGTCACGACTCTGGTAAAGAAAGACAGCCGCAGCGAACAGTCCATACCACCATGGAGGACATTGACATCACAAAGCATGTGAGCAACCACAAAACTCAGACACAACTCCATTAGCAACAGTGACACCATCACCTGTGTGAAATGGGATGTGGACTGGGGACACAGACAACACAGAAGAGAACATCAGGACAACCCGGGCATGCTGGACTGTGACCAGGTTGTGCAGACACACTAATGTGACGCACATTGACTGACACAAACTGGCATTACACATGCCCCAAACAGATCACGAGCTAGGTGCCTGTGCAAAGATGCCAGTGTCAAAGCACAAATGTTGACAGGGATGAAACACCTGTGTCAGGCATGTGACAGCACCAGAGTAGGAATGGCACAGTACAGTCTAGAGTGCAATGAAGATGCCAGGCAGGCAGACAGCTAGACTTGACAACCAAAGTGCCTCAGGGTGTCAGGTGAATGCACCACACAAATGGAAATCTCCGTCAGTGACAAAGTAGGATGATGCAATGGACAGGCATGCAACACCAACCACAGTGGCCAATGTAATGTGTACGAACCATTGATGTCCACGAATACATCACTAACATTGTGTCTTCCTTCCAAACACAGGGGCAGATGTGGACTCATCCACAGACGAGGAAGAGTCCCAGTCCCAGGCTCCGGTGGACCCACCTGGCTCCGGTGGTGCACAGTCTCACTCCTCGTCGGACGACAACCAAGCTGGCCCCTCCGGTCATGGCCCACATGCAGCCCCTCGGCAACATTCACCTGCCCCCCTTGCAACCACCCCTGCAACAACTGATACACCGCAAGCCACCCCTGCCAACATGGACAGACCTACCGAACCATCAGACGGCACAGGGTCACAGGGCACCAGGTCACCTGGTAATAGCAACAACATTCAAGGTGGCCCTGTGACACCTGTGCGGGACACCACAGGTGCTGGCCGTGTGGCGAGGGGTGGTGGGAGGGGTGGGAGGCCGAGCAGAAGCTCCGCTGAGGGTGCGGGGCTGCAGGATAACACCCACCTGGGACGCATCATGGCTGCGTACCAGGAGAGCACTGGAGGGTTCAGCCAGGTAGTGGGGATCCTCACGGACATCAAAGAACAGCAGGCTGCCCACCATGCCCGCTTGGACTCCCACATGTCCCGTGTTGAGACACACTTGTCAAACATGGAGTCCAAGAGGGATACCATGGAAGATATAGCAGTGGTGCACCAGGAAATGTTGACCTTCCTCCGCCAGATCAGCACCAACTTGAGGCCACCTCCCTGTGCGACGACTACATCTCGGGCAACAACATCTGCCAATGCCACAGGGAGTGAGGGGGGGTCTGGCGGAGGCCCATGTGCACGGCAGCAGCCTGCAGGTGAGGCTCCCCCTGAGAAGAAGAAGAGGGGTCGTCCGGTGAAGGACAAGTGAGACGAAGATGGCCATGCACATCCCCCAGGAACGCAACACCTGTTCTGGACAGTGTCCTTTGTGTGCAAACCGTTCACCTTGTCGTACGACATCGTACTCCCCCACATGACATGGAGGGTCTGAGTTGGAACTATGTGCCTAACGACTGTGGACTGTACTCTAGACATTTCATCTACCAACACTTCTAACTTGTTATCTGTGAACTTTGCATTCTAAAGCCAATGGACAGCACTCCCAATCCTGAGCACCATCCCCACTTGTGTGCTAATAAATTCACCTAAACACAAGACGTGACTCTGTGGTGATTAAGAGGTTGTCAGTGGCATGTAGATCTGGATGTGCTGAAGAACACTGTGCATGCAAACCTGTACTGTGATGAGAACACTGTCATGTCAGTCAGGCCAATGTGCCACATATGTGGGAGACACACCACCAGGTCTACTTAACACATGCTCACCACGTCCAACCAATTCATTGCCAACATCAATGTTGACAGGCAAGCCTGTGGTATGCACAAACTACACACCCATCCTGAGTCAGTGGTGACAGGCCCACAAGTGCAGTACGTCAATGTCAGTCTGATGTGTAGACACAAACAACACACATCAGAAGGTGCAGCACAGTTTATTGTCAGGCAATTGCAACATGTCCCTTACTACACACATGCAAGCTACCAACACCTGACAGTGGGCACACAGTCACCAAGTGGATAACGACGGAAGTCCCGAGGTGCCTGGCACATCACTCGTCGGGACACTAACGACTCCATCCTGGCAGTGGAGTATGGGTATCAGGGGTCTCAGTACACCAAACAACAGCCACAGTACCCTGTGAAGGACAGACAGAAACACAATTGTTAACACTGCATGACGCCATACAACTGCAACACACATGGCAAACACAAATCACAGACTACACCACCCCAAAATACTCATCATCACACAACTGGTGGGGAGTACAGGTAAACTGGATGGACACATCACTGCAGGCATCCACACAAGTAGCACACAGCCACACGCAAGGTGCACCACACACACAAAACAGGCACACACAACACATTGACAACACATCACTGTATACTAACATTCAGGAGAAGAAGTTGTTGATGAGCTGTGTGCGGACATCCTCCGCAGCCTCATCATCGCTACTGGCATCCTGGCCCAGGCCAGGATCCTCCACAGGTGGCGGGTGTTGGTCATTGTCATCCTGGATGAGGGGCAACTCCCTTCGCACTGCCAGATTGTGCAGCATGCATGCTACGATGATGATCCGGCACACCTTAGCAGGGGCATATGGGAGGGCACCTCCTGTCTTGTCTAAACACCGGAAGAGGCTCTTCAGGAGTCCAAATGTCCGCTCTATCACCCTCCTGGTACGACCATGTGCCTGGTTGGAGCGCATCTCGGCTTGTGTCACAGGGTTCCTCAGGGGTGTGAGCAACCATGGCATGTTGGGATATCCAGAGTCACCTACATACAGACACATGCACATTAGAGGAGTTGGAGAAAAACAGGTAGCAAAAACTGGCAGGCACACACAATGAGGAAAAGTCAGTACACACCAACAAGCCAGGCACGTTGATTCTGCATCCGTGACATCAGTGTAGGGACGCGACTACTCCTCATCACATAGGCATCATGCGCAGACCCAGGGAAACGGGCACACACATGGGAGATGGTCATGTCCGCCACACAAACCACCAGAGCATTGATGGAGTGGAAATGCTTGGGGTTCCTGTATGGCAGCTCATGTGCCTGTGGTGGCACCAAAGCCACATGTGTCCCATCAATGGAGCCAATGACATTTGGCATCCTCCCCAGGGCATAGAAGTCACCCTTTATGTCTGCAAGTCGTTGGGGCATGGGGAAATAGATGTACAGGTCCAGGAAATGTAACATGGCCTCCAACACATCCCGAAGCACCCGACTGAACATCGTCGGCGACATCCCTCCAGCAAAAGCCACAGTGTACTGGAAGGTACCCGTCGCAAAGAAATGAAGGGCTGCCATCACCTTCACCTTGGGGGTCAGTGCCGTCGGGTATGGCCGACCAGGTTGCAGGTGTGGGCCCAACTGCCCTGCCAACTCCTCAATCACTGCCCTGGTGAAACGGTACTTTCTGATGGACTCACGTTCCACCATCGTTGCCAGGTCCGGGAATGGCCTAGGTACATTTGGGGCCCTGCAGTACAGACAGAAACAAAGGATGAAGGCACACCCTCCAGCCATGTCACAAAGCCACAGCAACACAGCCCATCATGAACAAACACATCACACAATGAGCTGAGGTGGTTGCCACAGGTTACAGACACATATGTCCCATACATGGCATCAACGCACATTGAAGCTCAAGATGTGTACATGACAGGTCCCCTGTTGTGCCATGACAAAGCAATGGGCCCTAGCACAGTACATCTGCCCTGTTGCCACCTACCACACAAAGCCCACAGTGACTAGCGAGGACAGATATCTTCTCCACATCACAGCTCCCTGACTGACTGTTACACAGGCATGATGTGACGTATCGTTGACATAACACACAACAAGCATGTTAGCCACAGCCCATGTGCCCTGTCGCCACAGGAGGACATATGTAGGTGTCTGTGCCACCCCCACACAACAACACTGTGCATGTACAAACCAATGGGATGTGTGGATCGGCTCACATTGGATCACTGACAGATCACACCACATGCACACAGATAGTGTATGTACATCACAATGTTGACACTGGTTCACCCTACGTTGAACCTACAAACACTGATGAGACAGGGTACATGTGACACGACACACACGCACATCCTGGCTGGGACTGTGTCCATTGGCAATGTCCTGGACTGCATTGCTGCACCCCCCTGTGGCAATGGGCACACCACACATGTATGTGTCCACCCACATCCGTGTCCAGCCTGGGAGTGCTTGTCAACAAGTGGCACACGACAAAACACATCTTGTGCCCCAGACACACACATAAGAGGCAGCCACACATGACTAAGGACACACTGTGGCACAGGCAGTGGTGCCATTGGTGTGCCCCATAGTCCCTAGCTAGTGACAGAGGATGGCATCTGTCAGGAATTGACAGCAAGGCTGACCGACACGTTCAATGTCCCCAAAACGCAAATAATTGGATTGGACCGAGCCGCGCGCACGTCTGGGCCAAACATTACAATGGCGACGGACGCGTGTGACGCGTCGATCGTGTATGGACCGAGCAGTGCGCACGTCTGGGCAAAACATTACAATGGCGACGGACGCGTGTGACGCGTCGATCGTGTATGGACCGAGCCGCGCGCACATCTGGGCCAAACATTACAATGGCGACGGACGCGTGTGACGCGTCGATCGTGTATGGACCGAGCCGCGCGCACGTCTGGGCCAAACATTACAATGGCGACGGACGCGTGTGACGCGTCGATCATGTATGGACCGAGCCGCGCGCACGTCTGGGCCAAACATTACAATGGCGACGGACGCGTGTGACGCGTCGATCGTGTATGGACTGAGTCGTGCGCACGTCTGGGCCATACATTACAATGGCGACGTACGCGTGTGACGCGTCGATCGTGTATGGACCGAGCCGCGCGCATGTCTTGCCCATTGAATCTGATGGAGACGGGTGAGTGTTGCCATTCAAAATCCGCGTAGTACAGTCAGTTGCCGAGCCCTGCACCCTCATTGGCTATGAGCTGTCATGGTGATGGACGCGGATTTTAAATTTGAACGAGGCGTGTGCAGGAAATTCAGTTGGAGTCGTACTACATTGTTGCAATTGCCAGTGTGTCATGGAGGTGATTTTTTAAACGATGCTGAAGGCGTGTACGAGTCGTGCTATCCCATGGATTGGCCAAATTCATAGGATGCTACCTTTTGGACCTATCCCTTTGTACCCCAGGGCAGACATGCCTCCACAGCACAGATATAAGGCTGCCTGGCCCCCAGAGAACCCACTTGGCTGCACCACATGCTACTGGAGCACATCACTCTCATCACTGCTGCTGTCTCTGCTTCCTCTGGCTTCAAGGATGGCACGTACTGTGGAGAGGGCCCCAGCCTTCAGTGAGGAGGAGAACCAGGCCCTGCTGGACGGGCTCCTGCCGCAGTACACCAAGCTCTATGGGAAACAAGGGGAGCAGGTGAGTGTGCTGTCCACTGCTTTACTGATTGTGCTACTGGTCTGACCAGCAGCAGCATTAGTGTGTACACCAGTGGCTTGGTTGCCCACTGAATACTGCTCTTGACACAAATGGGGCACCCACATGTACTGCACAGTTACAGTGCAGTGCAAGGTGGATTGTCACTAGGTACCCTTCCCAGGCTATGTCTCAAAGTTGTGAGTGCTGGACACCGGTCCCTCATCCATAGTTGCACCACCTGTGTACCTTATTAGCCTTGCTGATGCCCACATGTATGACTGCCTGTGTGTTGCACTAATATGTTGCCAGTGTAGTAATGTCCTTTGCACTTTGTCATCCTCACAGGTTGTTGCCCAGAAGAAACATGAGATCTGGTGGAGCATCGTCCGGGCGGTGAGATCCGTGGGGGTCTACAAGCGCCGGATCCGCAACTGCCGGAAGAGGTGGCAGGACCTTCGGGGCTGGACCCGGAGGATCGCACGGGTCCAGCTGAAGCTGTCGCCTCCTCGCAGGAGGGGCGGACACCGGACCCTGACCCCCCACATGCTCCGGATCCTGGCGGTGGTGTTCCCAGACCTGGATGGGCAGCTGAAGGCCAGACAGCAGCAAGGAGGGGGTAAGTACATGACTGCACTGTGTGCTGTTTCTGACATGCTGTGTGCCCCCCTCTTGCCTGGTAACAGTTCAACAGTACATTGTTCAGATAGTCCAGGACCCATGTCCCTCTCTGGTGACTTGCCCCCTTCTCATCTGTTTGCCAGGTGTGGCTTTTTCTGTCTGGGCATAGTGTCACGTGGAAAGTGTGCCCTTACATTTGAAGGTGCATGATATGTGGGCCAGCATTGCTTCAGGGGACTCAGTGTTGGGCTTCAAGGGAGGGACCATTGTACATTACATGCCAGGGACCTGGTATTTATCTGCATGTACTCCTGTCATGTGGCCAATTGGCAGCTCGGGCTCACCACATGTGCCTGGGGCATTTGGCACACACCCATGCTGCTGGTGGGGAAAATGTTGGGGCCTCTGGAGCATGTATCTCAAGTGTGTCACACATGCATAGCCACCTGCCTACTGTCCATGGCTGTCACCTGTTCCACGTGGAGCAGGACAGTCATGGCTAGTCCAGGGCATGCAACAGTCTGTACTCCCACTCCCGTGTCTCGGTTGGCACTTTGTGCCAGGTGAACAGTTCCCTCAGGTGTCTGCCCCTGTGTCATTGTGCTGTGGCACCGTTGTCAGGCCCACTGGTGTGTACATGGGTTTGGGGTCAGCATGCAATCTGAGATGTGCCCATGTGAGACAATACCTCTGTGACATGTAGGGATGTGATGACTTGACTGTGCACAATGGTGCCTGCAACTGGGTAGTTCCAGCAGCTGGGTGTCATTCACAGCAGCGTGCGAGTTGCTCAGCTTCAGAGTGCCCTGTCCCATGTCTCTCATGCGTCCAATGGGTCTGGGGTGGGCACATCAGAATCCAGACGATGTTGTTTTCTGTGGATGGTCATGTGTAGTTGTCAGCTACAGAGTTTGCAGGCCCCATGTCCTGGGAATGTGACACAGTGGTGACAGTTGTTGTCAGGCTTCCCTGCCCCCTGTGACTGGAGACTGTGATGTATGATCTCACAGGCATGGCTGAGCCATGGGACTACACTACCTAGGGGTGATCCTGCAGGAGTGTGTCATGTGCAACATGCACTCCATTGTGCCAAGGAATGCAGGACTTGCGGGGCTCAGGATGTCTGGTGCATGAACTCAGCCCCAGCCTCTCAGATGCAACACTGGCCATCCCTACGTCCAGGCAAATGTACAGATCCATAGGCAGCAGATGTGATGTGTGCATGTTGACAGACCACTACGTATTTTCAAGTCCTGTCAACTAATGGGTAGGTGGTGCATGTGTCCGCAGTGGGGTGTAGGGATCCTACATGCGCAAGACAGATGGGTGCAAGGGCAGGAGGGATGTGAATGCCATGCTTGACTCTCAGACTGACCATTGGCCTATGCAAATTTGTGTGAGCACTCCTAGCAATGTTCAACTGATTGATGCCCGCACTTGGCCACTGATGTGCTGTACTTTCTGTGGTGTGTGTGGTCAGTGCAGATGACTAAGGTATTTTTATTCTATTTTTCCTGTGCAGATACAGACACGGACACAGAAGGAGACCGCTCCACGGACCAGGGGGAGCCAGTGAGCCAGACTGAGTTGGAATTTGAGGAGTCGGAGGGACCCAGTGGCACGGAGGGCGAGGGGAGTGTGTCTGTGGACTCCTCGGAAAACACCACCGCAGCTGAGGACCACAGCAGCTGTGACGAGGACTCCCTTGTGGAGGCGGGTGGCAGCAGCCACCATCCAACACCTGTTGAGGTTGTCCCCGCCCCCACCATCACCGCCCTCCCCATGGCTCCCACATCTAAGGTCCGTGGAGGCGCCCGTGTTCATGGGCATGTATCCTTCCAGTCAGGCACCGCACCCCCTACCCCTGTGTCCCCTGCTGCCCTGAGTGAGGAGTCTGTCGACCTGCTGCGGCAGATCCATGTGGGGCAGACATCCATGCTGCGTGTCTTCCATGTGCACACGGGTCTGTTGAACCAGCTGGTGTCATACATGGAGGGCATGTCATCGGCCATGTCTGCCCTACAGAGGACCAGTCAGGGCATGGCATCCTCACTGACGGCAGCAGTGTCCCTCCTCCAGCAGTCCCTCCCCCGTCCTGCCCCTGACCCATCCCCTGATCCCAGCACCCTACCTGTCCAACTCACACACACACCTGCACCGTCATTGCACACAACAGACCCAGGCAGTACACACACACCCAAGCCAAAGTTACTAAACATGCACGCACGCATACTCAGGGGACTGAACATACACTCACCGGGGATGGGTCAGACACACACACACGCATCCACAGGCACTCCGCAGTCCTCCGATGCCTCTCCCTCCACAGCCCCTTCCACAGCGCCTTCCACTGCCTCAGCTGCATCCACAGCTGCAAAGAAGCTCTTCCTGGTTGACCTCGGACTCTTCCCCACTGATCCATCCACACCAGCACACAAGGGGAAGAGGAGGTGCAGCCACACAGAGGGGAGTGTCCCTCGCCCTCAGACACCCTCCCCCAGGCGCAGGCAGGCTGAGACCCCACGCCGCAGGTCCCCCTGCAACCGGAAGAGCAAGACCCCACCACCGGCCCAACGCTCCACCAGACAGTCTCCACCGCCATCCCCCAGGCTCCCACTCCACAGGTACCACCACCACACCCTGCCCCAGGTTCACCCACCCACCGCTACCGCATCCCCAAGATGCTCAGGCCTTCCCCCCTGCCTCTTGCTCTTCCACCACCCCACACCCCGCTCAGCCTGTGTGTGGCACTGCTGTGGAGGGCGTGTCCTCCCCCTCCGTCCTGCCCACATCACCGGATCCACATTCTGCTCCCCTGGGGATGGGCACTGCAGTGGAGTCTATGCCCTCCCGGTCTGACTTGGGCACTGCAGTGGGTTCCCTGTCCACTCCCTCTGACCTGCCCACTGCAGTTGTGCTGGCACCCACTGCTCCTGACTTGTGCCCCCCAGTTGTGCCGGCACCCACTACTCCTGACTTGTGCCCCCCAGTTGTGCCGGCACCCACCCTGTCAGACCCCTCCACTGCAGCTGCCGCTCCTGCACCCACCACCCCTTCCCTGTCTGTTTCTGATGATCCATGATCCTGTACCTGCGGGGCCTGGCTGGCCTCTATGTATGCCCCTCCCAGGGGTATGTCCCCTTCCGGTAGCAGTGCAGGCAAGCCAAATGTGGCATTTGGACACTTGACCCTGTTGGGTCTGTTTATGGACTGGCCATAGGCCTTCATGGTTTTCTTCTTGATTTTCCATTTAAAGAAAACTAGGCTGAATAAAAGCTCCTTTTTGTTCACTAGTGGTTTTGCTTCAGATGTACATGATGTTGATGATGCTTGACATGCCCTTGCTCCAGTGATGGTGTAGTTCATGGCTGGAAAATGTAGTGTCACTGTGCTGGAGCCCATGTGGGCCATGGGGGATATGTCCTATTGGGGTGTGTATCCATGTCATCCTTTGCAGCAATCTGAGGGGGTCATGATTATGGTCTTTGGAAATGTGTTATCCATCTTTTGTTAGCAATGTCTCATCAGTGTCTTACACACATGCACACCTGTTGGCCTTAGCATGGTTCAATTGGCCCATTTCACTGGCTGTGTGGCCATCTCCAATGGACATGCAAGTGTAGGCATCTATGTGGATGGACTCATCTGTGTCCTCAGTGCTACTTCATCTACATGTGTGTTGACTCTGTGCAGTTGACTCAGGGGACCCTCCCGTGCCCAGGCTGCTGTTACCAGGGCCACTAATGTGTGGTATATGCTGGCTGTGTGACAAAGTATACTGCTGACATGCTGGTGGCCTGCATGGACGACATATGGCACAGCTTTCCTTCCACAGGAGTGGAGTCCCCTCATGGCAGTGTGTTGTTGGGTGACATTGGCTGGGCCCATGGTGTGTGTTGTGTGAGCATGTTTGTGTGTTTTCCCTTCCCTTTGGCTACACAGGCTGTGTACCCTGATGATGTTTCTGTTGGTGATGCTTGCTGAGTTGTCCTATGTTCACCCAACATCTTCACCCTTGGTTCCCTGGGATGTGGGTGAATGGCACACTAGTGCTCATCAAGGTGTTGTGCCTAGGTGTGTTTGTCGTATGGGCTGGGTATGTGGGCAGACACAGATGGGACACAGTCGGTTTTCCCCTAGGCCCTTTTTGGTTTCCACTTTCATGTAGTGTTGCCTATGTGGTATGTGTCTGTGATTGGAACACATGTGTGTGCCTGTTCCCACTCCTCATGTTCAGAGGTGCAATGTTGGAAGGTGTCAACATGTGTTCTTTGTGGGTCTCCTTGGGTGCGGCATTGCCCTGGGACTGTGACAGGGATCCCAGCTAATCTTGTGTATTGGTAATCAGGGCCATGTTCCGCATTCTGTGCATTGTGTCAGACATCCACAAGGGATGTTGAGTGTCCTTTGTGTGATGTGTTTGTTCACCTTCGCTGCCCCCCACCAGCCCTGGGATTGTCATGTGGTCTTCTGCTGTATCAGCGGTCCCTGTGGTGTTGGCTGATGCACCTTGATACAGGTCAAGGTGTGTGGTGTTCTGAGTGGTGTGATGAGGGTCATGACTTGTATAGTCCCCTATCACCATGTTGTCCTAGTATTGCAGGCCATGTCCAGGGCTTTGTATTTGTGTGGGTCTGATGGACGTTTGTGTGTGTGGTCAGCTGCCCAAGGTGGCACAGGTGGGTGTGCTGCACAGTATGTGCCACATCTACCTTGGTCGTCAGAGTGGCCTTCTCATGCAGTCCTGTGTGACCCCAATGTAGTGTCCCTGGCTGTGGTGCTTCAGTGGGTCTGTCTCTGGCTCTGTTGGTTGTTGATAATTGCAGCTTGTGTCAGCTATGTCTGTTGTGTTCCCTCTCACCTTGCAATGGCTGGTTGCCCACTAAGGGGTTGCCCAATTCATGCTTCTCTGTTGTGTGGCACTGTGTCCTCATTGGTGACATTGTAGTCCTGCCCCCTCACATGTTGTGTAGTTGCCTGTGGACACAGAGACACAGACATACACATGTTTTGTCCGATGTGCTGTGTGTTTCTGGCTGTTTGTGATTGTTCATCTGCAGCAGTGCTTTTGTATTGGTGTTGTGGGCCATTGGCTGACTGGTGTCTGTGTGATTTCCCATGTAGTCCCTGCGAGCCATACCACAGCCTTCTGCACATTGCTCCTGTTTGGTGTGTCCCCCTGCTGCCATTGCATGGGTGTTTGTGACCTGACACCTCCAGTCCCCACAGGATGTGTAGCTTTGTGGGTCTGTTTGTGGAGATGTGTGTGGGTGTGCATAGTGACAGTCATTTGTGGAAATGAGTGATTCAGCTGTGTCTGCAATGTCACCCCCCCACTTGTGATGGTTGTCTGCACATCTTTGGGTATATGTTTTGGATGCAGTGCACTGTGTGCATCAACACAGCTCTGTTGGTATGGGACACAACCACTACTTTGCAATGGAATGGGTCATGTGGTGGGACCAGGACTCGTACATGCTGTTTGACAGTTGCAGCTTTCAACAATAAGTCACTTACCTTCATGTCACTGTGCTGATGGGGGTTCAGACCCCATTAGCACAGTGCTCTACATATGCTGCATGTGTGATCCCCACACTTATCTTCATGTCACTGTGCTGATGGGGGTTCAGACCCCATTAGCACAGTGCTCTACATATGCTGCATGTGTGATCCCCACACTTACCTTCATGTCACTGTGCTGATGGGGGTTCAGACCCCATTAGCACAGTGCTCTACATATGGTGCTGTTTAGTACAACACAGTTACCTTTTGTACACTCAAGTGATGGGTGTTGAGGACATTACTGCAGTGCTCATGTGAGGCTTGGCTTGTGTTAGCCACACTGTGGTATTGCAGACACGTGTTGTGAGTTACATTGTGTGTACATGGTAATGTTCACTGTAGTGGGAATTTTACACAGACTACATGTTGTGGTCATGAGGTTGTTGGGGATATCCTTTGGTTTACAGTCCTTATGTTGGGGTATGTGGTATGTGTTACACATCACCCATCCTATGTGTGTGGGCATTGGTAGTGGTACTCACACAGTTCACTATTGGTGGGGGTGACAGGCAAGAGGCCCCCTATGGGTGGGGGTGAGAGTGGTGACAGGCAAGAGGCCCCTATGGGTGGGAGTGACAGGCAAGAGGCCCCCTATGAGTGGGGGTGAGAGTGGTACCAGCCAAGAGGCCCCCTATGGGTGGGGGTGAGAGTGGTGACAGGCAAGAGGCCCCCTATGGGTGGGGGTGACAGGCAAGAGGCCCCCTATGAGTGGGGGTGAGAGTAGTACCAGCCAAGAGGCCCCCTATGAGTGGGGGTGTGAGTGGTGACAGGCAAGAGGCCCCCTATGAGTGGGGGTGAGAGTGGTGACAGGCAAGAGGCCCCCTATGGGTGGGTGTGAGAGTAGTACCACCCAAGAGGCCCCTATGGGTGGGGGTGACAGGCAAGAGGCCCCCTATGAGTGGGGGTGAGAGTAGTACCAGCCAAGAGGCCCCCTATGGGTGGGGATGAGAGTGGTGACAGGCAAGAGGCCCCCTATGGGTGGGGGTGAGAGTGGTGACAGGCAAGAGGCCCCCTATGGGTGGGGGTGATAGGCAAGAGGCCCCCTATGAGTGGGGGTGAGAGTAGTACCAGCCATGAGGCCCCCTATGAGTGGGGGTGTGAGTGGTGACAGGCAAGAGGCCCCCTATGAGTGGGGGTGAGAGTGGTGACAGGCAAAAGGCCCCCTATGAGTGGGGGTGAGAGTGGTGACAGGCAAGAGGCCCCCTATGGGTGGGGGTGAGAGTGGTGACAGGCAAGAGTCCCCCTATGGGTGGGGGTGACAGGCAAGAGGCCCCCTATGAGTGGGGGTGAGAGTAGTACCAGCCAAGAGGCCCCCTATGGGTGGGGGTGAGAGTGGTGAGAGGCAAGAGGCCCCCTATGGGTGGGGGTGACAGGCAAGAGGCCCCCTATGAGTGGGGGTGAGAGTCGTACCAGCCAAGAGGCCCCCTATGAGTGGGGGTGAGAGTGGTGACAGGCAAGAGGCCCCCTATGGGTGGGGGTGAGAGTGGTGACAGGCAAGAGGCCCCCTATGAGTGGGGGTGAGAGTGGTGACAGGCAAGAGGCCCCCTATGGGTGGGTGTGAGAGTAGTCCCAGCCAAGAGGCCCCCTATGGGTGGAGGTGACAGGCAAGAGGAGGGCCTGGGTGTTTGTCACAGGTTTACTGGTACGTGTCGGGTGTTTGTTTGGGGTGTGTGTCTCTTACCGTCTCCGTCGTAGGCGTCTGTTCCGGATCAGGCCATGGATGTAGAGGATCGGTATGACCTGTGCGATGGGATTCATGTCGACACCGTCTCGTATGCACTGGTCGTTGGTTCGTTTCGTCCCAGTTGCAGGCTTGTACGTCTCGTGTCCGGGGATCGTGTTGTGGCGCGAATCGTTCCTTTCATGCAGCTTTTCCGGATGCTGTGACGTGCCATACGTGTCGACTCGCTCGGCGCATAGGAAGTGCGCATCATACTTGTCCGGCCGGAAACTGCTCTGACATATCCCCCGTGCGAGTCGATTCGGCCTTTACGGAACCGGGTCGTAGGGAGAATTGAGTATGTATTTGGCGAGTTCGTGTCGGTCGGGTTTTCAGCACATGCACGCATCGTACTTGATCGGCAGGACTGACCGGCTCCCGGGACGAGTCGGTCGGAAGGTAAGCGTCCGAACGGCTCTTTTTGAGCTGTCCGACCCGAATCAGAATCGGCCCCTAAGTGTATTTATTTCTAAATGAATTGATTGACTTACAATGCACTAACATATTGCCAAAGCCACTATTCAGAATATGAAAGAATGTGATGTAATTCATATCAATCGTCAGTCACTACACACAGAAAAGAGCATAGATGTGGAGCTCTCATTCAAGGTAGTAAATGGTGGGATCTTGAAGAGGAGTTATACAGGATTAAGAGGCGGCGGCCCAAAATGAGGGATATGTGGTATTAATAGAATCTGTGTATGGGTCATTGGCTCTTTTGAACAACTTTATTTACAAATAGCCATCTAATATTACTATGTCTCTTTTATATTTCATGGTATCCGTTTCTCAAATAAGTCGCTCCTGTTGAGCCTTGTGTATTTTTTTTTAATAAAAGCTTTATTAAATTAATTACATGTGTAAAGAATTTCCTAATAAAATGAAAAATCCAAGATTATGTAAGAGAATAATGCCATAAGAATACTACAAATTAAAAATATAGAATTAAGAAAAAGTATAATATATGCAGTGAACCAATTGCAATAATATTCTAATTCTGTACTTATTTAAAAAAATCACATTTTATATTTTATAATTGTGTAAAGAGGAAAAAGAAAGAAAAGAAGGAAATAAAAAAAATTGAAAAGAGTGAAATAAGAAAAAAAGAGAGAGGGTGCAAGAAATATACATTGCACATACTATACTAATATCATATAATAAACGTATATCATATAATAACATAGGTTGTGCTATATTTACTATATATAACAATACACAGGAAAAAGTGAAGCATATATTAGGAAAAGATCATGGAGGCTGAAAGACCATCGCAGAGTCATTAGAAGCTTTATGACTTTTGTTTAAATAATCATTGAGAAGTGACCAAAACAAATCCTTCTTAATAGTCAGTAATGTAGAGTTAGCCGATGCAGTTTCGAGTCTATGATGGGAGCAAGGAGGATTCCACCAACTAGTAATACTAACATTATTAGAATTCTTGTAATTGGACATAATTATTTGAAATGCAATGGCGATTAACAGGTCCACAAATTTACCTAGTTTAGAATGAATTGACCAAAAACGTGAGGAGCTACCCAAAATATTCTGCTGAATATCAAAAGGAAAATCGATAGAACAAATAGTGGAGATATTCCTACACACCTGAAAACAAAAGGCTTTAATTGGTGGACAATGAAAAAACAAATGTAAATATGTGCCGGGGAGGGAATTACAAGAGCAACATGTATTAGGAAGAGTTGAATTGGATTTATGTAAGGAAAGAGGAGTAATATACAACCTATTATACAAATAATAAAGTGTTTGTGTAGTACTGGCATTACAAGAAGTATGATGCTCTTACTCCAAATAGATCCCCCAGATCTTTAAAGAAAAGGAATGCTGAAGGTCTGTTTCCCACACTAATTCAGTTTCAGATTTTGGACGAGAAGGAGTCATGTAATGCAGATATTTGTATATGTAAGATGCCATGGGTGAAGAAGAAAGATTAATTGGTTCAGGAGGCAGGACGAGAGTAGAATATTGTGTTTGCTTAAGCAGGGAAATAGTTTGCAAAAGGGCAGCTTGCAGAAACTCATCCTAGGAAGTGCAAGCAGAAGAAAGACCAAATTTAGTTTGAATCTCCAAGGAAGAGAGAGGAGTCAATCAACACATTAATTGTTTAACCTGAATTATGCCCCTGATAAAACATTGTTTTAAAAAAATAGTACGATTAGATAAGTTGATAAGTTTATGATGCCAAATAGAAGATTCCAGAAATTACAGCAGTGGAGACATGAGTCGTGTAAAAATACGAGAATATACTATGGTAGTGTATTTAACCCCTTCGATGCTCATGATGAGCTCAGCTCGTCATGCTGCGCGGTCGCGCTGTGCGCATGACGAGCTGAGCTCGTCACGACCACACCCGCGATCGGAATGTCCAGCACCTGGGCGGAATTCCGATCGCGGCGAAGCGGTTAATAGGAGGAGAGGTTTTGAGAAATGTATCAGAGAGTGAAAAAAAATATTGATATGGAGGAATCCTCCAGTTTATGCCATACAGTGCTGGACAAAGAGTCATTACCACTCATATAAGGCAAGACTTGCTTTAAGACAAATGCAGTGTGATATGGATGGAAATATGGAAAATGTACACTTCCAAATTCTTTTTGTTAACATAGGGAGGTTAAGTAAATGCAAGCTTTTTTCCCACTCCATAAAAAAATACCAAGTGATTTATTAAGTGCCTTAAAACATTTAAAAAGAAGTTTAATGGGTAACATGTACAAAACAAATTAATGACAGGCAGCATCAACATCTTTATAGTGGCCAGCCTACCCCACCAAGACAGACACAAAGGGGACCATTTTTCCATCATTTGAAGAATCTTATGCTGGATATCCTCTAAATTAATCTGAATGGTTTTTGCAATGGAGTAGATTATTTAATACCCAAACATTTGATAGAGTGCGAGGTCCATTTAAACTCCGTGCCAAGAAACATATCTTTAAGACAGTATTTATTGAGAAGGAGAACCTCAGATTTGGAAAACTTTAGTTTACATCTGGATAAGTCAGAATGAGATGATAAAAGATTAGCAAAGACAGGTATTGACGTTTGAGGATCTGATACATAAAGGACCACATAATTCGCATAAGCTCTGAATTTAATTTCAGTAGCTTTATGCCAGAATCCATGAAAGGAAGAGGAGTGTCGCAAAGTATGCAAAAATAGTTCTAAGGACAATATAAAAAGCAAAGGCGACAGAGGACATCCTTGCCTGGTGCCCCGTAGAAGAGAAAAATAAGAAGACTGGATACCATTGAGAAAGACGGAGGTCTTTGGGGAGCAATATAGGACAGCTATATATTTGAGAAAAGTTGGACTGAAGCAGTGTCACTTAAGATCGCTCATTATACATAGCCAATGGACGCAATCAAAAGCCTTTTCAGCATCTAAAGTTATGGCAGCCAAAGGCGTATTACTAACTGAAGCAACGTGTAGAATGCCTAAAAAAACTTTAGAATTATCAGTCATGTGTCTATCTTTTAACAATCCAGTTTGCTCTAAACCTACCATATCTAAAAATAAGAGGAGAAATCCTAATGGCCAAAATCTTGCCAAATGTTTACAATCTAAATTAATAAGAGAGATAGGCCTATATTTGGCACAACAAGAAGGACCTTTGTCTTTTTTGGGGATTAGGCAAATCATAGCTTCCAAAAAAGTGCCACAGGCTTCATTATGAATAAGAAAATACTGATATAAGGTAAGTAAATGTGGACACAATAGATGTGAAAAACAAGAGTAAAACCATCTGGTCCAATGGCCTTA
Organism: Calotriton arnoldi; assembly: GCA_963921515.1. NCBI lineage: Eukaryota > Metazoa > Chordata > Amphibia > Caudata > Salamandridae > Calotriton > Calotriton arnoldi. Next base: position 235,989 of record CAWUFW010014056.1, read on the forward strand.
TCTTTGGGCAACTGAACAAGTGTGGATTGTATTTCAGAAATCAAAATGTCCTCATCTAAAAAGGAGAGATCCTGTGCCAGCTGCTGTCGTGGTGGAAGAGAATTAAAGTAAGAATCCAGTGTCTCATCTGAAGGAAAATGATCAGGTGTATATAAGGTTGTATAATATTCAGTAAAACACTTCAAAATGTCAGTATCTTTAAAATGTGGAACTTTAATTTTATCTATAATCTTAACTATTTTAGACTTCTGAGATTTAACTTTCAAGTAGTTAGCAAGTAACTTACCAGCTTTGTTAAGCGCTCTATAGAATTTGGAGGTAATCTTTAACAATATGCCAAAAGCTTCTTTGGTTGATTTTTTGTTGGATTCAAATTTGGCTTGCATTAGATGCTGTAACGAAGTATCATTTTTGGTGCTGAAATATTCATGCTCCAATTGTTTAATAGAAGTTAAAAGAAGTGAAGATTCTTTAAGAGCTTTTTTCTTTTTAGATGATACAGAGTTAATTATATGACTTTGTGCAGATACATTAAAAGCATCCCAAATTACATGAAATACTAGATCAGGAGTGTTATTATAAGTGAAAAACTCCCTCAGAAAACATTCAAAACTCTGCACAAAAACCGTATCCTTCAGTAGACCATTGTTGAAGCAACATCTGTTAGATCTAGAAGATTCCGGTACTAAATCAAGATCAAGACCAACAGAATCATGTTCTGAAATGGGTATAGACCCAATTTCAATGTGAATAAGTGTGGGAATTAAAGGAGGGGAAAGAAATATGTAATCAATTCTAGATTGGGAATTATGAGTAAGTGAATAGAAACTGTATTTCAGAGTGTCTGGATTGTACAGTCTCCAAGCATCCCACAGAGCTCTGGAGTGAATAGATTGTGAGAATGTTTTCTGCATCTTATTAGGGACATATTTAACTTGGGATTTTCTGTCTCAAAACGGATCCATGATTTGGTTAAAATCACCTCCCACTATGAGATTCGCATTTGAACAGGAATGTATCCTAACAGACATTTGTTCCCAAAATTGTATATCAATACCAGTAGGACAGTAAATGTTTAGAATTAAACAGGTGAGTGATTAATAGTAGCATGAATAAGAACCCATTGACCTTCTGCATCTCTCTCCTTCTTCTTTATTATCAAAGGAAGGGATTTGTGTACAAGTATGATAACTCCATTTTTTAGCAATAGCCAGCGAGCAAAATAGCTGACCCACCCAATCTTTGCGTAGTGAATTAACATCTTTGTCAAGCAAGTGAGTTTCTTCTAACATGTCAATATTAAATTTGAGACAGGATAAATGAGTAATAACGCTCTGTTTCTTGATAGGGTTACGGAGACCCTTAACATTCCAAGATATAACTCTAAGATTATTTGCCATTCAAAACATAATAATTATATACATTAAATTGATCTAAACACATTAACTAAATATAACACAACCACTTTCAAAATAGAATTATAGTATAGAGAATAGGAATGCATATCTACTAAAAACCTATAATGTATATTGAGGCAAAATGTGGAAAATAGATAAAAGCAAAAAAGAATTAGGCAAAATAGTAAGTAGAAATCAAAAAGGAAGAAAAAGAATGAGGTGAAAGAGAAGATCAATAAAAAAAGAAGTAATGAGTCTGATAGAAAAAGGAAAGATGGCAAAAGCCAAGTGACTTCAGTCATGATAAAAATGGAACACATCCAGTATAAAAAGAATAACGTGGAGGGGTAGGGAAGTGCAAAAGGGAAGACCAACAGCAGGTTAACATCAGCCAGAAGTGGACACAGAGACCACGGAGACAATCATTATTAACACATAAGGAAAAAGAACAGCAGTTAAACACTCGGAGTAAGGCCAGAAAGAAACAAGAGGTACAAAAATAATGAATGGTCATAAATATCTAATAAGTAACACTTACCAACAAATGAAGATAGAATAAACACAGTAGGTCTAGGAAGGAAAGCACATGGGAGAAAACACATCGAGGAAGGGAATGCAGGCTAGACAATAGACATCTGTAAAGGGAAAACAACAAAGGTAGGTGAGAAAAAAACCTGAAAGAAATGTATAAGCAATAACAACCAAGAATGCATAAAAAAACTATAACATTAGTTCACTAAAAGAGGAAGATATATTAAATGCAGAAGAACCAAGAAACAGTAAAGAAAAAGTTCAAGTTTTCCCGAGATCCATCTCTTCACCCTTGTGTCAAAGGATAAACTTCCTCAGGCCCTCTGGACAGTCAAATGAGAAAGTCTTTTCCTTATAGGTGAATTTGAAGAAGCATGGCTGCACAAGACCATATCTTGCATGGAGTGTAGGGCAGGACGAAATGAACGAGCTCCCTCCTGAGAGCAAAGGACCCTCTGAGCGGACCACAAGATTTGCTTCCTCTGCTTAGCTGCAGTTAAAACCATAAGCAGTTTAGTATATTCCAAAAATAGAACAATTATTCCTCTAGTGCGACCAGCTGAATAAGTTCCAACAGATTTAGGGCCTATTCGATGTGCATGTTATAAATTAAGATTTGTTCCCTCCTTAAGACCAACTATCTTAGCAATATGCATCTTAAGAAAGGCAAGCATGTCAGAACCCTCTGCCCCTTCAGGAATGCCATAAATTCAGAGATGATTACGTTTTTACGATTTTTCAAATTCTCAGTTTGTTGCTTAAAAAGAGCTATCTCCTTGGACCTATCATCAATCTTGGTTGTCGCATCCTGTACGTCACTAATGCTTTGCTCAACCTCCGACACAGTTTTCAGCAGCTTTATTTCCTCCATAAGTTCTAGAGTCAAAGGTAATGGAGACTTTGGGGTCGATTCCGATTCGGGCCGGAAAAAGCACCGACCGACTCGGATCCGGAAATTATACCGACCGACACGTACCTGTGGCGCCCGACACGCCAAGTACGATGCAAGGCGTGCAAAATCCGACCGACACGTACCGAACCCAAGTCGAACGACCGAGCCGCACGGAAAACAGCAATCCGGTCGGAAAAACACGCGAATCCAACCGACCGACACGCACCCGGAACAAATCCGACCGAAACGTACACGCAAACTCCAAACCGCAAAGTACGATGCAAGGCGCGAAAACCATGAGCGAGTCAGACGGAGGACAAGCCATACGACCGACACGCATACAAAACCGAGCCGAAGCAACACAAAACACCGCGACCGACGCGTACGCAGCATAGAAAACTGCACAAACACAGCGTGAACGAAATGGAGAACACCGTACGAGACAAATGCAGGGTCCGACTCGGTCACAAGAACGTTTCCAACATGCACAGACAGTACAAAGGAAAAATCACACAAAAAAAGGCCAAACAAGCAATTACTAAGCCAATAAATACTGAGGGGGGGTGGGGACAGAGAACAAAGACACACCCACAACTCCACCCATATAATGGACACAAATCACAACCATGATCCTTTGCAAATGCCATTCCACTGCCAGCACCCAAGAGAAAGCAACCACACACCCACAGCTCATCCCTCACACAAGCCACACACCATCAGCACACCAACAAATACCTACCTCACATACACCCAGCAAAACACACACACACACACCCTCACCTGCACACCAACACACACATCACTCACCATCACCACCCATCACCATGCCCCCAAGAAGAATCCCAAGTTCCTAGATTGTGAATTGGAAGTCATGGTAGACGAGATCCTCAGGGTAGAGCCACAGCTGTTTGGCACACTGGTCCAACAGACCCCCATCTCCCAGAAAACCAAGATGTGGGAGAGGATCATCAACAGGGTGAACGCACAATCACCATGTCGGCGCACAAAGAGCGACATCCAGAACAGGTGGTATGACGTGCGCAGGAGGGTACGGGACCTGCTCAAGAAAGACTACATCAACAGCCAATACACCGGCAGTGGCCCTCCTGCCAAGCCAATATACCTCAGGCCCTGGGAGGAGAAGGTGCAGGCCATCCTTCCGCCAGTGAGCATATATGGACTAGAGGACATCCCAGAGCCTGGTGAGTACACAACAAATGTACACAATATACTGCCACAAAACACACACACATCACTGTCAAGGGGAGAGTCAAACCATGCACTCATAGCAATTAGTTTAACCAGAGAGAGGGAAATCACAGCAACCAGAACAGAATCATCCCAAAATGAGTATGTCAGTCAGATAAACACAACACATGCCATCAAAAAAGTCACATCCAACTGTGCCATCACATGTACAAACACAACTACAACTACAGCTAGGCAGTGGCACAAATAGAACTAACAAACACATCCAGACATGTAGCCACCACAACAACACCAACACACAGTGAAGACCACTCAAAGGAAGGAATTCTGTGTATGCTGGCCAAGTCAGTGTAGCCAATAGCATCAGGGGAGTCGCAGTCACACATATTGCCCCCCCCAACTGTCCCATCAACACCACCATGAACCATGCGCACATCACAGGGAGTGGAGAAGGACTCACAAGATGGCTGACACTGGCTACTACTGTGGGGAGCACAAGGCCCTGCTGGCAACTGTGCACCAACAAACAGCAGGACACCACTGACTGACATCCTGAGAGACAACTTCCACTCCCTGCAATGCAAGCACGTACCATGGTGGGATATCTGGCTGGCTGGGTGGGAAGGAGGACTTGCAGCACTGACCATAGTCACAAGCACCTCCCCTCACACCCCCCTCAACACAAACTCCACAGAACCCACCTGGTAGAATGCAATGCTCCCCATCCTAATACAAGATCCCACAAAGAACCACCACCCTGGGTTATGTTGTGTGAAGCACAGGGACACTCTTGGGACTCTTAGCCAAACAACTGCCAGGACAACACTCCCAGCCATCCTGTCAGCACAGCCAGCCCACCCCACAGGGAAGCAGAGTCAAAAGGAAGGAAGCATGGGCATGCTGGGAAGGGGGGTGGAGGCAATAGCATGATGGGAGTCGTAGTCACTGATATTAGTCACCCCCACAACTGTCCCATCAACACCACCTTGAACCATGCTCACATCACAGGAAGTGGAGAAGGACTCACAAGATGGCTGACACTGGCTACTGCTGTGGGGAGCACAAGGCCCTGCTGGCAACTGTGCACCAACAAACAGCAGGACACCACTGACTGACATCCTGAGAGACAACTTCCACTCCCTGCAATGCAAGCACGTTCCATGGTGGGATAACTGGCTGGCTGGGTGGGTGGGAAGGAGGACTTGCAGCACTGACCATAGTCACAAGCACCTCCCCTCACACACTCCCCAACACAAACTCCACAGAACCCACCTGGTAGAATGCAATGCCCCCCATCCTAACACAAGATCCCACAAAGAACCACCACCCTGGGTTATGTTGTGTGAAGCACAGGGACACTCTTGGGACTCTTAGCCAAACAACTGCCAGGACAACACTCCCAGCCATCCTGTCAGCACAGCCAGCCCACCCCACAGGGAAGCAGAGTCAAAAGGAAGGAAGCATGGGCATGCTGGGAAGGGGGTGGAGGCAATAGCATGATGGGAGTCGTAGTCACTGATATTGGTCACCCCCACAACTGTCCCATCAACACCACCCTGAACCATGCTCACATCACAGGAAGTGGAGAAGGACTCACAAGATGGCTGACACTGGCTACTGCTGTGGGGAGCACAAGGCCCTGCTGGCAACTGTGCACCAACAAACAGCAGGACACCACTGACTGACATCCTGAGAGACAACTTCCACTCCCTGCAATGCAAGCACAGTCCATGGTGGGATAACTGACTGGCTGGGTGGGTGGGAAGGAGGGCCGGCTGTCAACCAAACACAACCAATGCAGACCATGTTCACACCCCAATAAATACATAGAAATGCCCAAATAATGCAGGACAATGTGCCACACCAATATCAACCCCTGACTGTGACAACTTAGGACAATGCAATGTACAGGCCCGCACCCAGAGGCACAGTCACAACTGTCATGTGTGTCAACCATTGATGCCTGCAGAAACATAACATACATTGTGTGTGTCTCCCAAAAACAGGTGATGATGGGGACACAGCAGCAGACGCTGAGGAGTCCCAGTCCCAGGCTCAAGAGGATGCGGAGCTCACTGGCGTCGTACAGCCTCTGCCCTCCTCGGACGAAGAAGACCAACCTGGCACATCCGGTGCAAGTCTACATGCAGCACCAGCAGGACCACCAGCTGCAGCACCAGCAGGACCACCAGCTGCACCCCCTGCACCCACCCCTCCAACGACTGTCACCACAAATACCATCCCTGCCGACATGGACAGAACAAGGAGCAACACCAGCACAGGGACCCTGGACCAACCTGGGGCCATGGACACCACCACCACCACCAACCCCCAAGGTGGACCAGGGTCATCTGTGCGTGCCACTGCACGCACTGCACATGTCAGCAGGGGTGGTGGGAGGGGTGGGAGACAGAGGTCGCTGCTTGCAGAGGTTGCTGGTGTGCATGATGACCCACAACTGGTACGCATAGCTGATGCGTACCAGTCCAGCACCGGAGACCTCAGCCAGGTAGTGGGGCTCCTCAGAGACATGAAACAGCAGCAGGCTGCCCATCATGCCCGTTTGGACTCTCACATGTCCCACGTGGAGTCACACATGTCCCGCGTGGACTCACACATGTCCCGCGTGGAGTCCAAGTGGGATGCACTGCATGAGATGACGGCGGTGCACAGGGACATTTTACAATGCCTCCGCCAGATGAACAGCAACCAGTCCACACCTCCCTGTGTGCCAACAACATCTGGTGCCGAACAAACTGCAACTAACACAGGGAGGGAGGATGACTCTGGCGGAGAGTCCCCTGCACCGCAGCAGCCTGTACTTGAGGGGCCCCCCCCAAGAAGAGGGGTCGTCCGAGGAGGGGCAGGTGAGAGGCCGATGGCCAAGCGCAACTCCCAGGAAGCCTGAACCTGTTCTGGATGTTCACCTTTGTGCACAGACTGTTCACCCTGTTGACGGCAACACTACTCCCACACATTGCATGGGGAGTACAAGTTGGACCAATGTGTCAGACAACTGTGGCCCCGATACTGGGGATTCTGTCTACCAGGACTTTCAATTCACCTAGGAACTTCGGATTGCAAGATTTATGTACAGCACTACCCATCCTATGCACTATTCACACAAATGTATCACAATAAACACACTAATACACCATACTTGCCTCTGTTGTGATTCCAACGTGGGTGCTGTTATGGGGATGATGAACTGCAAAATTACACTGTGTATGCGAACTGCAACAGCAAGGACAACACAGGCATGTGAGTAAAGGCAACGTGACACATATGAGGGAGACACACCACCAGGGCTACACAACACATACACACCTAGGCCATCTGACTCATTGCCTACACTGATGTTGCCAGGGAAGACGGTGCAATGCACAGACACCACACCCATTCCCAGTTGTAGTCAAGTAGCCCACAGGTGCAGTAAGCAAATGGCAGTCAAATGTGTGACCACAGACAACGCAAATCACAAAGTGAAGCACAGGTTTATTACACAGTTGCAACATGTCGTAACCACTACAGATGCAAGGTAATCCCACCTGGCAGCGGGCACACAGTCAACAACTGTAGACGGAAGGAAGTCCATGGGTGTGGCGCACATCACCTGTAGGGACACAACAGCTACCACCCTGGAAGTGCAATCACGTCGTCGGTGGACACAGTTGACCAAACGAATCTGAAAGTACCCTGTGAAGGACAGAAATGACACACAGTCAAAAGCAATGGAGTACAGGACAGAACAGCAAAACTCATGCACAATACATGTTACAAGATACCCACCCAGAACCAAGTTAGCATGTCAACACTGTTGGGGAGTACAGCCCACCTGTAAGCACACATCGCAACACACATCCAGTCAAGTAGCCCATGGACACACTCCAACAGCACCAGAGCACCAACTACACATCATGCCAACTCACATCATTGACATGACACCTCAGGATACTCACATTCAGCTAAAGAAGTTGGTGATGAGCTGTGTGCGGACATCACCATCATCATCATCATCGTCACTGGCATCGTGGTCCAGGCCAGGATCCTCCACAGGTGGCGGATGTTGGTCATTGTCATCCTGGATGAGAGGAAACTCCTTCCGCACTGCCAGGTTGTGGAGCATGCGATACAAAAGGGGATGATGGACGGAACGTTTGAGCCAATCAAACACTCACCCCCAGTCAACTGATCTGGGTTTAATCCATCATCATTCTTTAGCTCACTCCACCACCCCAGTTCAGACATGGCCATATGTAAATCAGTCTGACCCTGTGCCTCATGGGAACAGTCCAGCCCGAACTGCCAAGCCATGTCTTCCCTGGACCGGAAACAAGCATCCTAGGACCGGTTTCTGGCATTTCAGCCATCATCAGCCAGGCTTGCTTGAATCCAGTGGCAAAGTGAGCAAGGGACCCACGTCTGGGCATACCCCCGCCAACTTAGGGCGACCAAAGCGATACAAAAGGGGATGATGGACGGAACGTTTGAGCCAATCAAACACTCACCCCCAGTCAACTGATCTGGGTTTAATCCATCATCATTCTTTAGCTCACTCCACCACCCCAGTTCAGACATGGCCATATGCAAATCAGTCTGACCCTGTGCCTCATGGGAACAGTCCAGCCCGAACTGCCAAGCCATGTCTTCCCTGGACCGGAAACAAGCATCCTAGGACCGGTTTCTGGCATTTCAGCCGTCATCAGCCAGGCTTGCTTGAATCCAGTGGCAAAGTGAGCAAGGAACCTACGTCTGGGCATACCCCCGCCAACTTAGGGCGACCAAAGCGATACAAAGGGGATGATGGACGGAACGTTTGAGCCAATCAAACACTCACCCCCAGTCAACTGATCTGGGTTTAATCCATCATCATTCTTTAGCTCACTCCACCACCCCAGTTCAGACATGGCCATATGCAAATCAGTCTGACCCTGTGCCTCATGGGAACAGTCCAGCCCGAACTGCCAAGCCATGTCTTCCCTGGACCGGAAACAAGCATCCTAGGACCGGTTTCTGGCATTTCAGCCGTCATCAGCCAGGCTTGCTTGAATCCAGTGGCAAAGTGAGCAAGGGACCCACGTCTGGGCATACCCCCGCCAACTTAGGGCGACCAAAGCGATACAAAAGGGGATGATGGACGGAACGTTTGAGCCAATCAAACACTCACCCCCAGTCAACTGATCTGGGTTTAATCCATCATCATTCTTTAGCTCACTCCACCACCCCAGTTCAGACATGGCCATATGCAAATCAGTCTGACCCTGTGCCTCATGGGAACAGTCCAGCCCGAACTGCCAAGCCATGTCTTCCCTGGACCGGAAACAAGCATCCTAGGACCGGTTTCTGGCATTTCAGCCATCATCAGCCAGGCTTGCTTGAATCCAGTGGCAAAGTGAGCAAGGGTCCCACGTCTGGGCATACCCCCGCCAACTTAGGGTGACCAAAGCGATACAAAAGGGGATGATGGACGGAACGTTTGAGCCAATCAAACACTCACCCCCAGTCAACTGATCTGGGTTTAATCCATCATCATTCTTTAGCTCACTCCACCACCCCAGTTCAGACATGGCCATATGCAAATCAGTCTGACCCTGTGCCTCATGGGAACAGTCCAGCCCGAACTGCCAAGCCATGTCTTCCCTGGACCGGAAACAAGCATCCTAGGACCGGTTTCTGGCATTTCAGCCGTCATCAGCCAGGCTTGCTTGAATCCAGTGGCAAAGTGAGCAAGGGACCCACGTCTGGGCATACCCCCGCCAACTTAGGGCGACCAAAGCGATACAAAAGGGGATGATGGACGGAACGTTTGAGCCAATCAAACACTCACCCCCAGTCAACTGATCTGGGTTTAATCCATCATCATTCTTTAGCTCACTCCACCACCCCAGTTCAGACATGGCCATATGCAAATCAGTCTGACCCTGTGCCTCATGGGAACAGTCCAGCCCGAACTGCCAAGCCATGTCTTCCCTGGACCGGAAACAAGCATCCTAGGACCGGTTTCTGGCATTTCAGCCATCATCAGCCAGGCTTGCTTGAATCCAATGGCAAAATGAGCAAGGGACCTACGTCTGGGCATACCCCCGCCAACTTAGGGCGACCAAAGCGATACAAAAGGGGATGATGGACGGAACGTTTGAGCCAATCAAACACTCACCCCCAGTCAACTGATCTGGGTTTAATCCATCATCATTCTTTAGCTCACTCCACCACCCCAGTTCAGACATGGCCATATGCAAATCAGTCTGACCCTGTGCCTCATGGGAACAGGCCAGCCCGAACTGCCAAGCCATGTCTTCCCTGGACCGGAAACAAGCATCCTAGGACCGGTTTCTGGCATTTCAGCCGTCATCAGCCAGGCTTGCTTGAATCCAGTGGAAAAGTGAGCAAGGGACCCACGTCTGGGTATACCCCCGCCAACTTAGGGCGACCAAAGCGATACAAAAGGGGATGATGGACGGAACGCTTGAGCCAATCAAACACTCACCCCCAGTCAACTGATCTGGGTTTAATCCATCATCATTCTTTAGCTCTCTCCACCACCCCAGTTCAGACATGGCCATATGCAAATCAGTCTGACCCTGTGCCTCATGGGAACAGTCCAGCCCGAACTGCCAAGCCATGTCTTCCCTGGACCGGAAACAAGCATCCTAGGACCGGTTTCTGGCATTTCAGCCGTCATCAGCCAGGCTTGCTTGAATCCAGTGGCAAAGTGAGCAAGGGACCCACGTCTGGGCATACCCCCGCCAACTTAGGGCGACCAAAGCGATACAAAAGGGGATGATGGACGGAACGTTTGAGCCAATCAAACACTCACCCCCAGTCAACTGATCTGGGTTTAATCCATCATCATTCTTTAGCTCACTCCACCACCCCAGTTCAGACATGGCCATATGCAAATCAGTCTGACCCTGTGCCTCATGGGAACAGGCCAGCCCGAACTGCCAAGCCATGTCTTCCTGGACCGGAAACAAGCATCCTAGGACCGGTTTCTGGCATTTCAGCCGTCATCAGCCAGGCTTGCTTGAATCCAGTGGCAAAGTGAGCAAGGGACCCACGTCTGGGCATACCCCGCCAACTTAGGGCGACCAAAGCGATACAAAGGGGATGATGGACGGAACGCTTGAGCCAATCAAACACTCACCCCCAGTCAACTGATCTGGGTTTAATCCATCATCATTCTTTAGCTCACTCCACCACCCCAGTTCAGACATGGCCATATGCAAATCAGTCTGACCCTGTGCCTCATGGGAACAGTCCAGCCCGAACTGCCAAGCCATGTCTTCCCTGGACCGGAAACAAGCATCCTAGGACCGGTTTCTGGCATTTCAGCCGTCATCAGCCAGGCTTGCTTGAATCCAGTGGCAAAGTGAGCAAGGGACCCACGTCTGGGCATACCCCCGCCAACTTAGGGCGACCAAAGCGATACAAAGGGGATGATGGACGGAACGTTTGAGCCAATCAAACACTCACCCCAGCCAACTGATCTGGGTTTAATCCATCATCATTCTTTAGCTCACTCCACCACCCCAGTTCAGACATGGCCATATGCAAATCAGTCTGACCCTGTGCCTCATGGGAACAGTCCAGCCCGAACTGCCAAGCCATGTCTTCCCTGGACCGAAACAAGCATCCTAGGACCGGTTTCTGGCATTTCAGCCGTCATCAGCCAGGCTTGCTTGAATCCAGTGGCAAAGTGAGCAAGGGACCCACGTCTGGGCATACCCCCGCCAACTTAGGGCGACCAAGCGATACAAAGGGGATGATGGACGGAACGTTTGAGCCAATCAAACACTCACTCCCAGTCAACTGATCTGGGTTTAATCCATCATCATTCTTTAGCTCACTCCACCACCCCAGTTCAGACATGGCCATATGCAAATCAGTCTGACCCTGTGCCTCATGGGAACAGTCCAGCCCGAACTGCCAAGCCATGTCTTCCCTGGACCGGAAACAAGCATCCTAGGACCGGTTTCTGGCATTTCAGCCGTCATCAGCCAGGCTTGCTTGAATCCAGTGGCAAAGTGAGCAAGGGACCCACGTCTGGGCATACCCCGCCAACTTAGGGCGACCAAGCGATACAAAAGGGGATGATGGACGGAACGTTTGAGCCAATCAAACACTCACCCCAGTCAACTGATCTGGGTTTAATCCATCATCATTCTTTAGCTCACTCCACCACCCCAGTTCAGACATGGCCATATGCAAATCAGTCTGACCCTGTGGCTCATGGGAACAGTCCAGCCCGAACTGCCAAGCCATGTCTTCCCTGGACTGGAAACAAGCATCCCAGGACCGGTTTCTGGCATTTCAGCCGTCATCAGCCAGGCTTGCTTGAATCCAGTGGCAAAGTGAGCAAGGGACCCACGTCTGGGCATACCCCCGCCAACTTAGGGCGACCAAGCGATACAAAGGGGATGATGGACGGAACGTTTGAGCCAATCAAACACTCACCCCCAGTCAACTGATCTGGGTTTAATCCATCATCATTCTTTAGCTCACTCCACCACCCCAGTTCAGACATGGCCATATGCAAATCAGTCTGACCCTGTGCCTCATGGGAACAGTCCAGCCCGAACTGCCAAACCATGTCTTCCCTGGACCGGAAACAAGCATCCTAGGACCGGTTTCTGGCATTTCAGCCGTCATCAGCCAGGCTTGCTTGAATCCAGTGGCAAAGTGAGCAAGGGACCCACGTCTGGGCATACCCCGCCAACTTAGGGCGACCAAGCGATACAAAGGGGATGATGGACGGAACGTTTGAGCCAATCAAACACTCACCCCAGTCAACTGATCTGGGTTTAATCCATCATCATTCTTTAGCTCACTCCACCACCCCAGTTCAGACATGGCCATATGCAAATCAGTCTGACCCTGTGCCTCATGGGAACAGTCCAGCCCGAACTGCCAAGCCATGTCTTCCCTGGACCGGAAACAAGCATCCTAGGACCGGTTTCTGGCATTTCAGCCGTCATCAGCCAGGCTTGCTTGAATCCAGTGGCAAAGTGAGCAAGGGACCCACGTCTGGGCATACCCGCCAACTTAGGGCGACCAAGCGATACAAAGGGATGATGGACGGAACGTTTGAGCCAATCAAACACTCACCCCCAGTCAACTGATCTGGGTTTAATCCATCATCATTCTTTAGCTCACTCCACCACCCCAGTTCAGACATGGCCATATGCAAATCAGTCTGACCCTGTGCCTCATGGGAACAGTCCAGCCCGAACTGCCAAGCCATGTCTTCCCTGGACCGGAAACAAGCATCCTAGGACCGGTTTCTGGCATTTCAGCCGTCATCAGCCAGGCTTGCTTGAATCCAGTGGCAAAGTGAGCAAGGGACCCACGTCTGGGCATACCCCGCCAACTTAGGGCGAACAAGCGATACAAAAGGGGATGATGGACGGAACGTTTGAGCCAATCAAACACTCACCCCAGTCAACTGATCTGGGTTTAATCCATCATCATTCTTTAGCTCACTCCACCACCCCAGTTCAGACATGGCCATATGCAAATCAGTCTGACCCTGTGCCTGATGGGAACAGTCCAGCCCGAACTGCCAAGCCATGTCTTCCTGGACCGGAAACAAGCATCCTAGGACCGGTTTCTGGCATTTCAGCCGTCATCAGCCAGGCTTGCTTGAATCCAGTGGCAAAGTGAGCAAGGGACCCACATCTGGGCATACCCCGCCAACTTAGGGCGACCAAGCGATACAAAGGGGATGATGGACGGAACGTTTGAGCCAATCAAACACTCACTCCCAGTCAACTGATCTGGGTTTAATCCATCATCATTCTTAGCTCACTCCACCACCCCAGTTCAGACATGGCCATATGCAAATCAGTCTGACCCTGTGCCTCATGGGAACAGTCCAGCCCGAACTGCCAAGCCATGTCTTCCTGGACCGGAAACAAGCATCCTAGGACCGGTTTCTGGCATTTCAGCCGTCATCAGCCAGGCTTGCTTGAATCCAGTGGCAAAGTGAGCAAGGGACCCACGTCTGGGCATACCCCCGCCAACTTAGGGCGACCAAAGCGATACAAAAGGGGATGATGGACGGAACGTTTGAGCCAATCAAACACTCACCCCCAGTCAACTGATCTGGGTTTAATCCATCATCATTCTTTAGCTCACTCCACCACCCCAGTTCAGACATGGCCATATGCAAATCAGTCTGACCCTGTGCCTCATGGGAACAGTCCAGCCCGAACTGCCCAGCACTTTTGTATCGCTTTGTTCGCCCTAAGTTGGCGGGGGTATGCCCAGACGTGGGTCCCTTGCTCACTTTGCCACTGGATTCAAGCAAGCCTGGCTGATGACGGCTGGAATGCCAGAAACCGGTCCTAGAATGCTTGTTTCCGGTCCAGGGAAGACATGGCTTGGCAGTTCGGGCTGGACTGTTCCCATGAGGCACAGGGTCAGACTGATTTGCATATGGCCATGTCTGAACTGGGGTGGTGGAGTGAGCTAAAGAATGATGATGGATTAAACCCAGATCAGTTGACTGGGGGTGAGTGTTTGATTGGCTCAAACGTTCCGTCCATCATCCGCTTTGTATCGCTTTGTTCGCCCTAAGTTGGCGGGGGTATGCCCAGACGTGGGTCCCTTGCTCACTTTGCCACTGGATTCAAGCAAGCCTGGCTGATGACGGCTGGAATGCCAGAAACCGGTCCTAGGATGCTTGTTTCCGGTCCAGGGAAGACATGGCTTGGCAGTTCGGGCTGGACTGTTCCCATGAGGCACAGGGTCAGACTGATTTGCATATGGCCATGTCTGAACTGGGGTGGTGGAGTGAGCTAAAGAATGATGATGGATTAAACCCAGATCAGTTGACTGGGGGTGAGTGTTTGATTGGCTCAAACGTTCCGTCCATCATCCCCTTTTGTATCGCTTTGTTCGCCCTAAGTTGGCGGGGTATGCCCAGACGTGGGTCCCTTGCTCACTTTGCCACTGGATTCAAGCAAGCCTGGCTGATGACGGCTGGAATGCCAGAAACCGGTCCTAGGATGCTTGTTTCCGGTCCAGGGAAGACATGGCTTGGCAGTTCGGGCTGGACTGTTCCCATGAGGCACAGGGTCAGACTGATTTGCATATGGCCATGTCTGAACTGGGGTGGTGGAGTGAGCTAAAGAATGATGATGGATTAAACCCAGATCAGTTGACTGGGGGTGAGTGTTTGATTGGCTCAAACGTTCCGTCCATCATCCCCCTTTGTATCGCTTTGTTTGCCCTAAGTTGGCGGGGTATGCCCAGACGTGGGTCCCTTGCTCACTTTGCCACTGGATTCAAGCAAGCCTGGCTGATGACGGCTGGAATGCCAGAAACCGGTCCTAGGATGCTTGTTTCCGGTCCAGGGAAGACATGGCTTGGCAGTTCGGGCTGGACTGTTCCCATGAGGCACAGGGTCAGACTGATTTGCATATGGCCATGTCTGAACTGGGGTGGTGGAGTGAGCTAAAGAATGATGATGGATTAAACCCAGATCAGTTGACTGGGGGTGAGTGTTTGATTGGCTCAAACGTTCCGTCCATCATCCCCTTTTGTATCGCTTTGTTCGCCCTAAGTTGGCGGGGGTATGCCCAGACGTGGGTCCCTTGCTCACTTTGCCACTGGATTCAAGCAAGCCTGGCTGATGACGGCTGGAATGCCAGAAACCGGTCCTAGGATGCTTGTTTCCGGTCCAGGGAAGACATGGCTTGGCAGTTCGGGCTGGACTGTTCCCATGAGGCACAGGGTCAGACTGATTTGCATATGGCCATGTCTGAACTGGGGTGGTGGAGTGAGCTAAAGAATGATGATGGATTAAACCCAGATCAGTTGACTGGGGGTGAGTGTTTGATTGGCTCAAACGTTCCGTCCATCATCCCCTTTTGTATCGCTTTGTTCGCCCTAAGTTGGCGGGGGTATGCCCAGACGTGGGTCCCTTGCTCACTTTGCCACTGGATTCAAGAAAGCCTGGCTGATGACGGCTGGAATGCCAGAAACCGGTCCTAGGATGCTTGTTTCCGGTCCAGGGAAGACATGGCTTGGCAGTTCGGGCTGGACTGTTCCCATGAGGCACAGGGTCAGACTGATTTGCATATGGCCATGTCTGAACTGGGGTGGTGGAGTGAGCTAAAGAATGATGATGGATTAAACCCAGATCAGTTGACTGGGGGTGAGTGTTTGATTGGCTCAAACGTTCCGTCCATCATCCCCTTTGTATCGCTTTGTTCGCCCTAAGTTGGCGGGGGTATGCCCAGACGTGGGTCCCTTGCTCACTTTGCCACTGGATTCAAGCAAGCCTGGCTGATGACGGCTGGAATGCCAGAAACCGGTCCTAGGATGCTTGTTTCCGGTCCAGGGAAGACATGGCTTGGCAGTTCGGGCTGGACTGTTCCCATGAGGCACAGGGTCAGACTGATTTGCATATGGCCATGTCTGAACTGGGGTGGTGGAGTGAGCTAAAGAATGATGATGGATTAAATCCAGATCAGTTGACTGGGGGTGAGTGTTTGATTTGCTCAAACGTTCCGTCCATCATCCCCTTTTGTATCGCTTTGTTCGCCCTAAGTTGGCGGGGTATGCCCAGACGTGGGTCCCTTGCTCACTTTGCCACTGGATTCAAGCAAGCCTGGCTGATGACGGCTGGAATGCCAGAAACCGGTCCTAGGATGCGTGTTTCCGGTCCAGGGAAGACATGGCTTGGCAGTTCGGGCTGGACTGTTCCCATGAGGCACAGGGTCAGACTGATTTGCATATGGCCATGTCTGAACTGGGGTGGTGGAGTGAGCTAAAGAATGATGATGGATTAAACCCAGATCAGTTGACTGGGGGTGAGTGTTTGATTGGCTCAAACGTTCCGTCCATCATCCCCTTTTGTATCGCTTTGTTCGCCCTAAGTTGGCGGGGGTATGCCCAGACGTGGGTCCCTTGCTCACTTTGCCACTGGATTCAAGCAAGCCTGGCTGATGACGGCTGGAATGCCAGAAACCGGTCCTAGGATGCTTGTTTCCGGTCCAGGGAAGACATGGCTTGGCAGTTCGGGCTGGACTGTTCCCATGAGGCACAGGGTCAGACTGATTTGCATATGGCCATGTCTGAACTGGGGTGGTGGAGTGAGCTAAAGAATGATGATGGATTAAACCCAGATCAGTTGACTGGGGGTGAGTGTTTGATTGGCTCAAACGTTCCGTCCATCATCCCCTTTGTATCGCTTTGTTCGCCCTAAGTTGGCGGGGGTATGCCCAGACGTGGGTCCCTTGCTCACTTTGCCACTGGATTCAAGCAAGCCTGGCTGATGACGGCTGGAATGCCAGAAACCGGTCCTAGGATGCTTGTTTCGGGTCCAGGGAAGACATGGCTTGGCAGTTCGGGCTGGACTGTTCCCATGAGGCACAGGGTCAGACTGATTTGCATATGGCCATGTCTGAACTGGGGTGGTGGAGTGAGCTAAAGAATGATGATGGATTAAACCCAGATCAGTTGACTGGGGGTGAGTGTTTGATTGGCTCAAACGTTCCGTCCATCATCCCCTTTTGTATCGCTTTGTTCGCCCTAAGTTGGCGGGGGTATGCCCAGACGTGGGTCCCTTGCTCACTTTGCCACTGGATTCAAGCAAGCCTGGCTGATGACGGCTGGAATGCCAGAAACCGGTCCTAGGATGCTTGTTTCCGGTCCAGGGAAGACATGGCTTGGCAGTTCGGGCTGGACTGTTCCCATGAGGCACAGGGTCAGACTGATTTGCATATGGCCATGTCTGAACTGGGGTGGTGGAGTGAGCTAAAGAATGATGATGGATTAAACCCAGATCAGTTGACTGGGGGTGAGTGTTTGATTGGCTCAAACGTTCCGTCCATCATCCCCTTTTGTATTGCTTTGTTCGTCCTAAGTTGGCGGGGGTATGCCCAGACGTGGGTCCCTTGCTCACTTTGCCACTGGATTCAAGCAAGCCTGGCTGATGACGGCTGGAATGCCAGAAACCGGTCCTAGGATGCTTGTTTCCGGTCCAGGGAAGACATGGCTTGGCAGTTCGGGCTGGACTGTTCCCATGAGGCACAGGGTCAGACTGATTTGCATATGGCCATGTCTGAACTGGGGTGGTGGAGTGAGCTAAAGAATGATGATGGATTAAACCCAGATCAGTTGACTGGGGGTGAGTGTTTGATTGGCTCAAACGTTCCGTCCATCATCCCCCTTTTGTATCAGGTTGTGGAGCATGCAGCAGACGATGATAATCTTGCACACTTTCACAGGGGCTTATGGGAGGGACCCTCCGGTCTTGTCCAGGCAGCGGAAGCGGCTCTTCAGGAGACCAAATGTCCGCTCAATCACTCTCCTGGTCTGACCATGTGCCTCATTGTAGCGCATCTGGGCTGGTGTCACAGGGTTCCTGAGGGGTGTCAGCAACCACGGCATGTTGGGGTATCCCGAGTCACCTACGGACAGACAAGTGCACATTAGCTGACTTGGAAAAGTGGGCGGAATACTACAGATCAGATCACACACAATGGCACAAAGTCAGTACACACCGACAAGCCAGGCACTCTGGTTCTGCATCTGTGCCATCATCCTGGGGATGCGACTACTCCTCATCACAAAGGCATCGTGTGCTGAACCAGGG
The DNA here is from genome assembly GCA_963921515.1 of Calotriton arnoldi. Lineage (NCBI taxonomy): Eukaryota > Metazoa > Chordata > Amphibia > Caudata > Salamandridae > Calotriton > Calotriton arnoldi. The sequence continues at coordinate 254,620 of CAWUFW010014056.1, forward strand.
AAACGGGCACACACGTGTGTGATGGTCATGTCTGCAAGACACACCACCAGTGCATTTACCGAGTGGTAGTGCTTGCGGTTCCTGTAGGCCTGCTCCTGGGCCTGTGGTGGTACCAAAGCCACATGTGTCCCATCAATGGAGCCAATGACATGCGGCATCCTCCCCAGGGCATAAAAGTCACTCTTCACGTCAGTGAGTCGTCGCAGTCTAGGGAAATAGATGTACCGGTTCAGGAATAGCAACATTGCCTCCAAAACATCGCGGAGCACACGGCTCAACATGGTCTGTGACATCCCACCAGCAGTCGCCACAGTATGTTGGAAGGTACCGGTGGCAAAGAAGTGTAGGGCTGCCATCACCTTCACCTTGGGGGTCAGCGCTGTAGGATACGGCCGGCCAGGCTGCAAATGTGGGGACAACTGCACTGCCAAATCCTCAATCAGCTGCCTGGTGAAGCGGTACCGTCGGATGCTGTCCCGTTCCACCATCGTTGCCAGGTCTGGGAATGGTCGATGGACAGCAGGAGCCCTGCAGTGCAGAGGAGAAGTAAGCAAGATTGTCAGTCAGCCCACATATGCGGCATTGAACACACTCAATATCCCAACACACATCATTATGAGGCACAACTACATGAAGTGTGCAGTTCCATAAGGACATGTATGGTACATACATGGCCAACATCTGTCAACACGGTCCAACAGGTGGCATCAATTAGTCCCAGGTTGGCCCATTGGATATCATGAGGCCGTGTCACAGTTCCCATCTCCTGCTGCCGTGTCACAATCACCCCCCACAGTGACATGTGAGGACAGATGTGCCCCAGGCACCACAGCTCAACAACAGGGACCCTGTATTGCCACATGGACACTGGCATTACATGGAGTATCATGTATACACCACAGCAAAACAACCATGACCCCCACAGGTAGTGGTCCCACTTGCCACGGCAGGACAGACATGGACGTCTGTGACACACAATATCAAAGTCCAGGCACACACAACGTGGATGTGGAGACTGTCTCCCATTGTGCACATGAAATCAGAGACATTGTAAACACTACATGCACAAAGACTGTGGAGGACCATCACTATTGTGCCACTGGGACACCCTGGCTCAAACATACTGTCCCACATGGGACTCACGGGGTATGTGACATGACATACACATACACCACCGTGAAATGTGACCATGGCACATGCACAGATATGAACAGTTGCACATCACAGTGGTCATGTACACGTAACACCCAGGATCCTGTCCCCATGAACACGTGCACAGCCTGGGGGTGGCTGCCCACAGGTGACACCCACAGGACAACATGTACACCAACATACACACAATAGGAAATGCAGCCTTACATGCCTTATGATAAAGTTTGGACAGGCTGTCGTGATGTAGGTGTGCCCCTCACTCCCTGGGAGCTATCTGTGCCTGGCATATGTCCATCTGAGACAGGCATGCTGACATATGCCAGTCACATGTACAGTGATGCGTTGAACAGCAATGGACCGATCGGTGCCTCCGGCCGGCCCATTGCTTTCAATGTGTGCGGGTACGCGTTGTACCCCTGTGCGCGTTGAACTGCAATGGACCGATCGGTGCCTCCGGCCGGCCCATTGCATTCAATGTGTGCGGGTACGCGTTGTACCCCTGTACGCGTTGAACCGCAATGGACCGATCGGTGCCCCCGGACGGCCCATTGCTTTCAATGTGTGCGGGTACGCGTTGTACCCCTGTGCGCGTTGAACTGCAATGGACCGATCGGTGCCCCCGGCCGGCCCATTGCATTCAATGTGTGCGGGTACGCGTTGTACCCCTGTACGCGTTGAACCGCAATGGACCGATCGGTGCCCCCGGCCGGCCCATTGCATTCAATGTGTGCGGGTACGCGTTGTACCCCTGTACACGTTGTACCGCAATGGACCGATCGGTGCGCACCCATTGACAATGGCCTTGCCTGGCAACGGACGCGTTTTCGAATTTCGAACGAGTCGGTTGCTGGAAAATCAGTTGGTCACCCACAACAATGTTGCAAAATCATGTATGTCATGAAGTTGAAGATTTGAAGGATGCTGTGGGCGTGTTTTGGTGCTGCTATTCCATGGATTGGCCAGATTCAGAAGATGCAAACGACTTGGACCTATCACTTTGGACACAAGGGACAGTATCTGGCTCTCCAGCACATATATATTGCTGGCTGTTCCCCTGAGAGCTCACTTGCCTGCACTACATGCTCCAGGACCGACATCTGCCACTGCACTGCTGCTGTCTCTGCACCTCTGGACCCTGCAATGGCACGTACTGTGGAGAGAGCCCCAGCCTTCAGCCTTGAGGAGAACCAGGCCCTGCTGGACAGCCTACTTCCACAGTACAGCAAGCTGTATGGGACACCAGGGGAGCAGGTGAGTGTTCTGTGCACTGCCTTTCTGAATGTGCATATTGTCTGACTAGCAAGGCTGAAAGTCTGCACGCCACTGGCTAGCAGGCTCACTGAGTAGCTGTCACGCCCCATAGTGTGTAGTGACATGCACTGGACAGGTATGGTGCAGTGACAATGCATTTGAACAAGGTTTTACTTCCCATGCAATGATACCATGTAGTGACATCTGGCAAACTGTCCATGGGCAGTTTTGCACTGCCTGTGTACATCATGTGCCCCTGTGATTGAGACATGTATATACAACTGTGTCATGCACGGATATGTTCCATGTGTAGTAATGGCCTTTTCACTTTGTCATCCTGACAGGTTAATGCCCATCGGAAGCAGGAGATCTGGAAGGACATCGTCCGGGCTGTCCGGTCCGTGGGGGTCTACAAGCGCCGGATCCGCAACTGCCAGAAGAGGTGGCAGGACCTTCGGGGCTGGACCCGGAGGATTGCATGGGTCCAGCTGAAGCTGTCGCCTCCTCGCAGGAGGGGCAGAACACGGACCCTGACCCCCCACATGCTCCAGATCCTGGCGGTGGTGTTTCCAGACCTGGATGGGCAGCTGAAGGCCAGACAGCAGCAAGGAGGGGGTGAGTCAAAGACTGCACTGTGAACTCTGTATTACATGCTGTGTGCCCTCCTCTGGCCTGTTTCAACTACCACAGTGCAGCAGTCATGTTGTCCAGGAGCCATGTCCCTCTATTGTGCACTGCCCACTGCTCATCTGATACCCAGGTGTGGCCCTTACATTCAGGGAATTGTGTCACTTGGGACTGTGTCCTTGCAGTTTGCTTCACTAAAGGTGGGGGACAGCATCTGTTTCCCTAACTCTGTTGTGGGCATCATGGGTGGGTCCATTGTTCACACTACGCCTGTGTTCGGACATGTAATCTGCGTGTTGCTTTGATATGCGGTCCACTTGCTGTGCTGAGCCACCACATGTGCCTGGGGTATGTGGCACACGCCCATGCAGCGGGTGGGAACAATGTTTGGGCTCCAGGAGTGTGCAGATTACGTGTGTCACACATACATAGCCAGCTATCCACTGTCCAGGGCTCATCCCTCATTCATGTGGAGCAGGACAGTCATGCCTACTCCAGGCCATGCAATGCACTCTGTACTCCCACTCCCGTGTATCAGCTGACACATTGTGCGCAGTTATTTGACCCCTCAGGTGTCTGCCTCTGTGTCAGTGTGCTGTGGATTAGTTGCCAGGACTGCTGGGGTGTTTCTTGGTAGGGGCTCAGCATGCCCCTGGAGATGTGACCATAGGAGACGATACTTGTGTGTCACATAGGTGTTTGATCAGCTGCCCGTGCAGACTGGGGTATGCAAATGTGAAGTTCAGGCAGCTGTTCCCCATTCACAGCAGATTGTGAGGGGCTCAGGTTCAGAGGGTAGTGTCACAGGTCTCCCATATGTCCAATAGGTATGACCTGGACAGATGAGGGTTAAGATGATGTGTTGTGTGGGGGATGTACATGTGCACTTGTGCAGCTCCAGGACTTGCATTCCCCATGACCTACTATTGTGACACAGTGCATAGTGTTGTTGTCTGGCTGCCAAGTCATACATCACTGAGACAGTGATGTATGACTTAGCAGTCATGCCTCTGCCATGGCATGTGTCTACTTATTGGTGGTCTTGCAGGGGAGTGACATGTGCTACATGCACACCATTGTGGCGATGGCTATCAGGACATGGGTGCATCATGGTGTCTGTCGCTGGTATGCATCACATGCATTTCCTATTTGACTCTGGGCATCCGTTTCATCCGGAAACCTGTACTGACTCAGTGGCAAGAGCTGTGATGTGTGCATGTCCACATGCCACACCGTGTCCTCTGCACTGTCCAACTACTGTGTACTTGGTGCATGTGTCCACACTGGGGTGTTGCAATCCAACAGACACCAGACAGATGGGTGCAAGGCCATGTGGGATGTGAGTGCCATGCTTGGCATCAGACTGACAATTGGCTTCTCCTGTTCAGTTAGGGCACTTTTAGCAATGTACAACTAATGATGCCAGGGCTTGCTCTGTAATGTGCTGTGCTCACAGTGGTGTGTGCGTTTGGTGCAGGTGACTGATGTCTGTCTGTTTCCCCATTGTTTGCAGATACATCCACGGCCACGGAAGGGGACAGCTCCACGGACCAGGAGGAGCCAGAGAGCCAGACTGGGTCAGCAGCCGAGGAGTGGTCGGAGGGACCCAGTGGCACGGAGGGCGAGGGGAGCCACACCGAGGAGTCCTCAGCACCATCCACCTCAGCTGAGGACCAGAGCAACTCGGAGATGACTCCCTTATGGAGGCGGGTGTCAGCAGCCACCACACCCCAGCTAGTGTTGCTGTCCCCGCCACCACCAGCACCACCACCGCCCTCCCATCAGCTCCCATTCCCCAGGTCCGTGGAGGCTCCCATGTTCGGGAGCGTGTCTCCTTTGGGCCAGGCACCGCACCCCTGCCCCTGTGTCCCCTGCTGCCCTGAGTGAGGAGTCTGTGTACCTCCTTCGCCAGCTCCATGTAGGGCAGACAGCCATGCTGAGTGTCCTCCATGCGCACACCGCTCTGTTGACTCAGCTGGTGTCGTTCATGGAGGGCATCTCATCGGGCATGTCTGACCTACAGAGGGGCAATAGGTCCATGGACTCCTCCCTGACGGCAGCAGTGTCCCTCCTCAGACAGTCCCTCACCCCTCCTGCCTCTGCTCCATCCACACTCCCCAGCACCTTACCCGTCCCAAGCACACACACACCGGCACAGGCACACACCAGCACACACACGTCCAGCACACAGACACACACGCCACAAACAAAACGCACACGCACGCACAGTCAGGGGACTGAAACCAGACTCACAGGGGATGGGGCCCTGGTACACACACACGCATCCACGGGCACTGCGCAGTCCTCAGTTGCCTCTCCCTCCAAAACACCCTCCCTTGCCTCACCTGCAACCCCAAAGCCCCAGCGCCTCTTCCTCAGTGACCTCGGCCTCTTCCCCTCCGATCCAGCTGCTCCAGCATCCAGGGGAAGAGGAAGCCCCCACACGGAGCAGAGTGCCCCTCGCCCCCGGACACCCTCCCCCAGGCGCAGACAGACTGAGGCCCCCACCCACAAGTCCCCCGGAGTGGTAAGAGCAAGACCCCGCCGCCGCCCTGCAGCTCAAGCACCAGGTCTCCTTCCTCCATCCCTCAGGCCCCCACTCCACAGGTGCCCCCACCACACCCTGCCCCAGGTTCCCCCACCCACAGATATACTATCCCCAAGAGGCTCCGGCCTTCTCCCCCTGCCACTTGCTCTCCCGGCACCACACCCCGCTGCGCTTGTCTGTGCCACTGATGTGGTGAGGGTGTCCTCCCCTCTGTCCAGCCCACCTTGCCTGTTCCCCATTCTCCTCCCCTGGTGGTAGGCACTGCAGTGGAGTCCACTACCACCCTGTCTGACTTGGGCACTGCAGTGGCGGACCTGTCCACTCCATCTGCAGGGTCCACTGCCGTCGTGCCGGCACCCACAACATCTGAGTCATGCCCCCCAGTTGTGCCGGCACACACCATGTCAGACACCTCCACTCCAGTTGTCAGTGGCTCTCCAGCACCCACCACCCCTTCCCTGCTTCCTCCTGGTGAGCCCTGATCCTGTCCCTGCGGTGCCTGGCCTACCCCCGGTTGCCCCTCCTAGTGGATTGTCCCTGGTTTTGTGCAGGCATGTGTAGGGTGGCATCTGCCACTGTCACCCACTTGTGACTTTGTTGATGGACTGGCCATTGGCCTTTGTTTATTTTCTACCAGACTTCTACTTTTAATGCCACATATGCTGAATAAAGCAACTTTCTGTTCTCTAGGTCTTTTGCTTCTGATGTACATGATGTTGATGATGCTAACCATGCCCTTGCTGCAGTGATGGTGATATTTGGTCTCATGATAATGAAGTGTTACTGTGCAGGAACCCATGTGGTCCAGGGGGAATGTGTCCTATCCTGTGGTGTATCCATGTCATCCATAGCAGCATCTGAGGGTGTCATGTGTTCAGTATTTGGCAATGGGATTTCCTACTTAGATTGCCTATTTCACATCTGTGGCTTCCACCCCTGCACATCTGTTGTGCCTGCCATTGTTCAATTTGTCTACTTCCCTGACCGTGTGGCCATCTCCAGTGGACATGCAGGTTTGGGCATCAATGGGGAAGGACTCATCTGTGTTGTCAGTGCAACATTGCTATACAAGTGTGTTGGATCTGTGCTGATGATTCCGTTGGCACTTCCATGACCAGGCTGATGTTACGGGAGCCCTCATTTGGTGCTAATTGTTGATTGTGTGACCAAGTGCTCAGCTGACATGATGGGGCCCTACTGAGGCAACATATGGCTTAGCTTTCCTCACACAGGAGTGGAGTCCCCTCATGGCAGTGTGTACTCCTGTGACATTGCCTGCGCCCAAGGTGTGTGTTGTATGTGCATGTCTGTGTGTTCACTTCTGTTTAGCTGTGCATGCTGTGATCCCTAGTGTTGTACCTGTTTGTGATGCTAGCTGAGTTGAGCTATGTTCCCCCAAAGTCTCCTCCCTGGGTTCTCTGTGATGTGGGTGCATGGCACATTACTGGTCATCAGGGTGTCACCCATAGGTGTGTTTGCTGTCAGGGCTGAATTTGTGTGCAGACGCAGATGGGTCACAGTCAGGTTTCCCCTCGGCACTTGTTGTTTGCCCCTGTCATGTGATTTCCAGTTTGTGTTATCTTTCAGTGATTGTGACACATTGTGTGTGTGACTGCTGGCACTCCTCAGGGTCCGGGCTGCAATGTTGGTTGTTGTCTATGTGTGTTCTTTGTGGGTGACCTTGGCTTCTTCATTGGTGTGTGACTGTGGCTGGGATCCCATTGGTTGGTGTGGTATTGCCGTCATGTCCATGTACAGCGTAGTGTGCAGTGTGTCAGACATTCAGGAGTCTTGTTGAGTGGCCATGTGTGATGTGTTTCTGCACCTTGGTTCCCACCCACCACCCTGGAATAGTCATGGGTGCATGTACAATGTCACCAGTGCATGTGTACTTCACTGCTGCACATTGTTGGAGGTCGAGGGGTGTGGTGTTGAGTGTGTGCAGATGAGAGTTGTTGCCCGGCTAGGCCCCTGCCTCCATGTTGGCCTTGGCTTACTGGCCATGCTGTTTGATTTGTGCTTGTGTAGGTGTGATGGTAGTTAGTTGCTCAGGACAAATGACTGTGGTTCACAGTGTGAACCACATTTAGCTTTGTCATCACAGTGGGATTGTAATGCAGCCCAGGGTCACCACATTGTGGGGGCCCTGGGGGTGGTGCTGTGGTGTGTCTGTGTCTTGCTGTGTCAGTTGCTGTTCCTACGTGCCTGTGTGACATGTGTGATTTGTGCTCCCTCTCATCTGACAATGCCTGCTTGCCCACATAGGGGATTTGGATCCATGAGTTACCTTTGTGTGGCACTGTATGCACATCTGTATGATTGGTATTCAGGTCTCCTCATGTGTTGTGTGGTTGCCTGGGGACACTGGCACCCCCTCACCTGTTGTGTATGATGTGCAGTGTGGGTCTGCCTGTTTGTGTTTGTGCATCTGCACCACTGCATTGGCATATCTTGGGTGTGCCATTGGCTGTATGTAGTTTGGTGGGTTTCCCCTGCTGTCCCTGGGACTCCTAGGTCATCGGTCAGCACAATGATCATGGTTTGTGTGTCCCATTGCTGCCATGGTATGGTATCTGTTCACCTCACATCTGCAGTCTCCACAGGGTATCTGCATTTGTGTGCCCATTGGTGCAAATATGTGGGTCTGCATTCTGATGGTCACTTCTGTCATTGTGTCATTGGTGAATGTTGACGGTGTCAGCCCCCATGGGTGTTGTTTGTCTGCACATGGCCAAAGGTATGTCTTATTTGCACTGCAGTATTTGGCTCACCCAATTTATGTTGCAATGGGACACATACACTACTTTGCCACTGATGTGTTTTTTGTTCTGTGACCAGGAATCATCCATGCAGTTTGGCAGTTGCACCTCTTTCTTTGTCAACACTTACCTTTTGGTCACTGTGATGATGGGGGTTTAGACCCCATTGCCACAATGTTCAAAATGTGCTTCAGCTATGGACCCCACACTTACATTTTGGTCACTGTGATGATGGGGGTTTAGACCCCATTGCCACAATGTTCAAAATGTGCTTCAGCTATGGACCCCACACTTACATTTTGCTCACTGTGATGATGGGGGTTTGGACCCCATTGCCACAATGTTCAAAATGTGCTTCAGCTATGGACCCCACACTTACATTTTGCTCACTGTGATGATGGGGGTTTAGACCCCATTGCCACAATGTTCAAAATGTGCTTCAGCTATGGACCCCACACTTACATTTTGATCACTGTGATGATGGGGGTTTAGACCCCATTGCCACAATGTTCAAAATGTGCTTCAGCTATGGACCCCACACTTACATTTTGGTCACTGTGATGATGGGGGTTTAGACCCCATTGCCACAATGTTCAAAATATGCTTCAGCTATGGACCCCACACTTACATTTTGCTCACTGTGATGATGGGGGTTTAGACCCCATTGCCACAATGTTCAAAATGTGCTTCAGCTATGGACCCCACACTTACATTTTGGTCACTGTGATGATGGGGGTTTAGACCCCATTGCCACAATGTTCAAAATGTGCTTCAGCTATGGACCCCACACTTACATTTTGGTCACTGTGATGATGGGGGTTTAGACCCCATTGCCACAATGTTCAAAATGTGCTTCAGCTATGGACCCCACACTTACATTTTGCTCACTGTGATGATGGGGGTTTGGACCCCATTGCCACAATGGTCATGGCCTGCTTGCATTATGGGTGCCACACACATATATGTGTGGCACATGTGCTAGGGGGTCACATTGTATGTTCAAAGTCATGTTCGGTGTTGTAGGAATTTGACACAGTCTACACACGCTTGTCATGGTGTTGGGGGATGTCTTTTTCTTGCATTCCCTAGGTTGTGGTGTGCTGGTTGTGTCATGCATTGTCCATCCTATGAGTGGGGGTGGTAGTAGTGGTAGGCATCCAGCCCCCCCTGGCTAAGGGTGATGGTAGGCATCCAGCCCCCCCTGGCTAAGGGTGGTAGTAGTGGTAGGCATCCAGCCCCCCCTGGCTCAGGGTGGTAGTAGTGGTAGGCATCCAGCCCCCCCTGGCTCAGGGTGGTAGTAGTGGTAGGCATCCAGCCCCCCCTGGCTAAGGGTGGTGGTGGGCATCCAGCCCACCCAGGCTAAGGGTGGTAGTAGTGGTAGGCATCCAGCCCCCCCTGGCTAAGGGTGGTAGTAGTGGTAGGCATCCAGCCCCCCCTGGCTAAGGGTGGTAGTAGTGGTAGGCATCCAGCCCCCCCTGGCTCAGGGTGGTAGTAGTGGTTGGCATTCAGCCCCCCCTGGCTCAGGTTGGTAGTAGTGGTAGGCATTCAGCCCCCTGGCTCAGGGTGGTAGTAGTGGTAGGCATCCAGCCCCCCTGGCTAAGGGTGGTAGTAGTGGTAGGCATCCAGCCCCCTGGCTAAGGGTGGTAGTAGTGGTAGGCATCCAGCCCCCCTGGCTAAGAGTGGTAGTAGTGGTAGGCATCCAGCCCCCTGGCTAAGGGTGGTGGTAGGCATCCAGCCCCCCTGGCTCAGGGTGGTAGTAGTGGTAGGCATCCAGCCCCCTGGCTAAGGGTGGTGGTAGGCATCCAGCCCCCTGGCTCAGGGTGGTAGTAGTGGTAGGCATCCAGCACCCCTGGCTAAGGGTGGTGGTAGGCATCCAGCCCCCTGGCTAAGGGTGGTAGTAGTGGTAGGCATCCAGCCCCCCCTGGCTCAGGGTGGTAGTAGTGGTAGGCATCCAGCCCCCACTGGCTCAGGGTGGTAGTAGTGGTAGGCATCCAGCCCCCCCTGGCTAAGGGTGGTGGTAGGCATCCAGCCCCCCCTGGCTCAGGGTGGTAGTAGTGGTAGGCATCCAGCACCCCTGGCTAAGGGTGATGGTAGGCATCCAGCCCCCCTGGCTAAGGGTGGTAGTAGTGGTAGGCATCCAGCCCCCTGGCTAAGGGTGGTAGTAGTGGTAGGCATCCAGCCCCCTGGCTCAGGTGGTAGTAGTGGTAGGCATCCAGCCCCCTGGCTCATGGTGGTAGTAGTGGTAGGCATCCAGCCCCCCTGGCTAAGGGTGGTAGTAGGCATCCAGCCCCCCTGGCTAAGGGTGGTAGTAGTGGTAGGCATCCAGCCCCCTGGCTAAGGCTGGTGGTAGGCATCCAGCCCCCTGGCTAAGGGTGGTAGTAGTGGTAGGCATCCAGCCCCCTGGCTAAGGGTGGTGGTGGGCATCCAGACCCCTGGCTAAGGGTGGTAGTAGTGGTAGGCATCCAGCCCCCTGGCTAAGGGTGGTAGTAGTGGTAGGCATCCAGCCCCCCTGGCTAAGGGTGGTAGTAGTGGTAGGCATCCAGCCCCCTGGCTAAGGGTGGTGGTGGGCATCCAGCCCCCCTGGCTAAGGGTGGTAGTAGTGGTAGGCATCCAGCCCCCCTGGCTAAGGGTGGTAGTAGTGGTAGGCATCCAGCCCCCTGGCTCAGGGTGGTAGTAGTGGTAGGCATCCAGCCCCCCTGGCTCAGGGTGGTAGTAGTGGTAGGCATCCAGCCCCCTGGCTAAGGGTGGTGGTGGGCATCTAGCCCCCCTGGCTCAGGGTGGTAGTAGTGGTAGGCATCCAGCCCCCTGGCTCAGGGTGGTAGTAGTGGTAGGCATCCAGCCCCCCTGGCTAAGGGTGGTAGTAGTGGTAGGCATCCTGCCCCCTGGGTAGGGGTGGTGGTGCGCATTCAGGCCCCTGTGTGCATATGTGGCATTGGTGATGGGCATCCCGCCCCTATGGTGCTGCTGTTGCTGGTGTAAGTATATTCTGCATCCCTCTGTGTGTGTGTGATGTGTCGTGTACGTGTTGTATGTGTTTTGTGGTTGGTGTCTGACTTACCTTCTGCGCCGTACACGTCCGTGCCTGTTCCGGTAGTAAATGTAGAATATTGGTATGATCGGGACGAAGGGATTCATGGTTGGTTCGTGTCGTTCGTCCTTCTCGTTGCTTCGCGTCGTCCTCGTCGCTTCGCCTCGTCGCTTCGCCTCGTCGCTGGCGTGTTCGTCTCGTAGCCGTGGATCGTGTTGTGGCGCGAATCGGAGCTTATGTGCGGCTCTCCCGGATGCTTTGACGTGCCGTGCGTAGCGACGGGTTCGGGCGCGTACGGAAAGCGCATCGTACTCGCTCGGCCGGACGGAGCTGCATTTTTCCTTCCGTGCGACTCGATTCGGCGTTTCCGGATTCGCCTCGGTCGGGGAACAGGACCTGGTTTGGGTGAGTACGGCTCGGCCGGATTCTGTGCTGTTGTGCGCATCGTACTTACTCGCTCGGTGTGCTGTGCGGATCGGTCGGGAAACAGGCTTTCGCATGGCTTTTTTCCCGACCGAATGGTATTGGGTGCGCCTCCGACCGAGATCGGAATCGGCCCCTTTGTAGGAGAACTAAGGGGCTGATTACGATGGCGGGCGGACTTGGTCCGCCCACCACCGTAGGGGTGATTGGGACCGCCCGCCAGACATACGGCGGTCCCACCACTGCGATTAGGATGCACCCACCATAGTGGCGGGCGCATCCTGGTCTTTAACATTGCGAGTGGTGCTGCTGGCTCCAGCACCATCCGCAATGGTAAAAGAGCATGCACAGCATTTCCCTGCACCATGTGGCAGGCACCAAGCGGTGCCTGCCACTTGGTGCATGGAACTGCAGGGGGGTGCCCATCCCAGTGCACCCCCCCCACAGAGGGGGCCCGCAACAGGCCCCCAAAGCCAATCCCTGCCAGCCGTTCCATGGCAGCATCGGTAAGGCCTCTACAACACCTACATCCTAATATGGCGGACGGTGCCTGCTAGGCACCGCCACCATATTAGTGGCCCAGCTCCGCCCGGCAGGCAATCATAACGATTGCCACCGGCGGAAAAGCGGCGGACAGACTTTGCGTCCACCGTGATACCCACCGCCATCCTAATATGGCGGTGGGTAAATCTCCTTATGATGGCGGAACGATCGTTCCGCCATCGTAATGAGCCCCTAAGATCTTTCTTTTGCCGTTTTGTAGCAGTATTGAAGTCTTTGCGGACAGAATGCATGTTCGCGGATGAAGTGGCAGCCTTTTCACAGGATGATGAGGAGGAATCCCTATGTAAAAAAAAGTAGACTCTAAAGTTGCAGGAGAAGAAGCAGACAGTCTCAAATGCCATAAATTAGTGATGAAAATGCAGCAGAAGGGAGCCCGTCGACCAAGAGCCCCAAACGTAATCCAAGATGAAAGAGTGAATAAAAGACAGGTTAAACGGAAGAAAAGAACTGCTCAGAAGAACCTTAACTCACAGTCAGCATGTAGGAACCAACCAGAGTAAACCATCAGAGGAAGCAACAAAGCTCTGCTTGAAATGCAAATACCCTGTAATAAGTATTTCCACAGCGTATGCAGAGGCTAAGAGGCACTTGAAATTGCAAAAGAAACCAAGCTGCATAAAAAGCCGGTGAGTCAGGCAGTTGCATAGACCTGTATGTGTGTACCAGCTAAATCGGCAGTGAAATTAGTCAAAAATAAATCACTGTGATAAAAAGAGTTTAAAATGCCCAAGCATGCATATTTGAAACAGCGCGACAGTGCAGGAAAAATAAGCCCACCGCTGCGCACCTAATTAAGAAAATGGGGGCCACGACAGCCGATTCTGAGGAAACGCGACGCAGGGGAAAAACAACGTAGAATACGGCTTAAAAAAGCCAAAAAGTAAAATACCGTCATCCCCGGGTTCACGTGTTAAATCCTCCAGCTCGTGTCTGAAAATAAATCAAACTGCTGCCCAAACATGGTTTAGTCTCCGTTGCGGAGCTTCACGAGTCTGCGCCACAAGCGGTACGGCCACGCCCCAATGGTATCCGTTTCTGACAAGCACATAGCTATTATTTCATTAATAAGGTCCTTATCTATAGTTTCTCCAGTATCTTAAAACTGTGTTGATGATATATTTGCATAGTTATTTTATACAGATAAAATACTTCTCAACATGTAAAGTGCAGGCATTTATATGCATAATCCAATATATAAAACCTGCTCTCAAATACCTCATTTCATAGAGCATTTGTGCACATTAAGCCTAGTTGCACTTTATGAACATTTATGTGTGGGCCAGCTTGCAAAGGTAGATTAACTCCACGGACGTGTAACACTGTTGTTACCCCAACATGACTTCCAGGTTGCTTCCCTGATGGAAAGGCACAAAGGTTTTTGCTTGTCAATAGCAGGGGTAATGGTGTTTACAGTATGAATATTAGAAGGTAACACATTCATATTTAATAGGGATGTTGAGGAAAGAATGTATGTGAGGTGAACAATATTTTTCCATAAGGAGAAAAAGTTACGTCAGTAACTACAACTATGCCAATCTATGCATGCAGAATTTTCACTTCATGAAAATTCTGAATCCTCTTAAATTCAAAAATGTGCTTCAAATGTGATCCTACGGGAGCAGATTCCTAACATTTACCTTTGTAACCCAGGCCCAAGTCACGATAATGCCACTTTAAAGAAAGCGTAGTTACTTTGCATATTCACATTTGTGAATCATGATCTCCAATATTCATTGTCTCAAGCTCATAAAACCATTAATTTTCAACATTCCTTAAAATCAGTAAAAAATAAAGATTCTTGGAAGCCAGTATTATTCTTCCAGTTGCATTCGCTATTAATGATTTAATTTTGAAAAACAAAGGATTATGTCCTTCCTCTGCAATCTATAAACAAATAATTTGAATTAGCAGAGAGTGGCACTGGGAGACATGAGTTGTCCAGTCATGGTGCCTTGACAGCATCAATAGATGTGATGAGGGTGCAGGCGCCCAGTCTAGGGTGACTGATTTGTCTACATATCAGTCAGAGTTGGCTCTGTGAAAGATAGCTGTGGAAAGGGTAACAAGACGTAAGTATAATATGATTTCGATATTGGGACCCTCTCACAGGTTAAAGGTACATGGTTACCGACAGAGGGTTTTCTAATGCTAGAGGGCTGCCTTAGACTAACCACATTGGCAAATGGAAATTCCGTCAGTCACACTCTAAACCAGTCTGATTGTCTCATGACAAACGTCTTTTCTGTTCTATTTCTTATTCAGTGCATTGAAATGTCAGAAGCCTGCTTTTAGGTAACATTAAATCAATATGCTACTTTCACAAGTCTTGAAGTGCTGGATCTATTTTATTTTACAAAACAAAAACTAAAGGTTATGTTTTTCCTTCAGGGAATTTGTTATAGTTCTTTCAAACATGGATTACCCTCAATTTTATTTTTTCAAAAAGGAAAAGTCCAATGCTGGAAAATATCTTGTTAATTATGTATTCTTTTTCATAAAAAATAATGTCAGACCTTTTCGTGTTTTTTCTTTATAACATGTACAGTTTATTGAAGAATATATGTTTCGTGGCAGCTTAATTTTACACCATCTTTTAAGAGTAAAGAAATTCCAAATTTGTAACGATGTCACATAAATTGTTGAAACGGTCGACACTAAGGAGCAATTTATTTCGGTAGAAAACAAATAATAAAATGATGTAACATAAATGAAGAAAAATGTTAAAGCATAGATGCGTTTGTTATGCACTTAACCTCTATATTTTAAAGCCTATCTCGAAATATTGATAGCTTTTCATTAAAGTTTAATTAGCTCACTTATTTTTTGACTGTGAGTTGTCTAAACACATAATGCAAGAACTTTAAATAGAACACGTTGGAAACAGTGAGCAGAGATTATAGGAGTGTCAGCCAGAAGATGGACCTGAGAGTGTTATGGAAGGGATAGTATGCAGCTGTCTAGATACACGGAGAGCTGTAGTTATATATGGGATAAAGTGCCCCCGGTGTAAATTATAAGGATATTTCAAGACACCAAGGAGTTCCATACCCATATAGAGGAACAAGGCTGAAGGCCAGTTCCTTTATAAGGTTATGGAACTCCGAGGTGGCTTGAAATATCCTTATCATGTATGCCAGAGGGTACTTTATCCCATAGATACATGGCCACACCATCTCATTTCCCACAAACCACTTAACACCTTAGTACATAGCTCTTTCATATGAAAGAGCAAGCATGTTTGGAAACATGAAGAATGAAGCTAAAACCTCTAGTGTAAAATTAAACACCTCAAAAACCTATTAGATATTTGTTGCAAACAGATATTAAAAAACAGTTCAATACAAGTCAGTTTTTGTTTATAAACAATAAAAATAAAAGTTGCAGTACGAGAGAATGTGTAGAAATATGCAGAAAGATTCTACCCTTTCTCTAAGGAGTGCAAAAACTAAAACTATTCTCTCTGCTTGTTGTTGTATCTGCTGCTCAGCCAGTGTGTCTGTGGTATGAATGTTGGTGTGTGATGATGCTGTAGAATGTTGGATGTGAGAGAGTCAGTTGAAGGATGGGCTGGTCAGCAGGTAGGCTGCTCCTGGTGGGGCTCTTTATTACATCTTGGATCTTAACATGTTAATAAAGCAACTTACTTTTTCTACACTTGGACTACCAGCATTCATCATTTGATTACAATATTTTGGCGACGCTTTTTGAGAAGCCTACGTGTGCAAGTGGACTGAGAGAGGAACAAATCAGAACTGAACCTACATGAAACAAAGCTGAGAAAACTATTGAAAGAAGAAATTTTAAAGATCCTTGGAAACTTGAAGTGCAGAGTATGCCCTCTAGCCCCACCAGTGTCCCAATTCATCGGACAGCCTAACAGTCAGGGTATGCTGGAACCAAATACACTCTCACCGGCGCTTCACAGCAGTGATATTCCCAACTTTCATCTACGTGCCTTCCTTACGACATTTCTGAGGCAGTGTTGTATGTCCCTGATCTGCCACGTTTCCACAACAGTGACATTATGTGTGTTGCGAAGTCTTTACCAAAGTCCCGGCAGTGTCGGTGGTACTCAAGAGATGGATCATCAAACCTGAGGAAATGCGAGGAACCGTATACGTTTTTGTGTGGTCTGCTAAATACTTGGAGTTGTGTTCAGGAGAAAAAAAAAAGGAATAAAAGTTGCCTCCCACTCAAGTTTGTTTTTGTGTGGCAGCAAGTACAGTAAAGGTATCGTCTTCAACTTCAACTTCCTGGACTTTTGTGGTTGTTTTCACCGTGTAAGTACACTGATAAGCCTTAACGTGCTTAGTTATTGTGTGCGCGTGCTTACCGTTAAAGTGACTGTTGCTGCAGTGTGTGGGCACATGATGCGGCATTTGAGTTCATTGTGTGACCAGTGCTGCCTTAAAGTCTCCTGCTGTGAGGGTGCCGCTCGTTCTTTTCGCAGCACCCGCTCTCTGTGGCTGCGGATGGCTGTCACACACATGCAGCCGTCTGACGTGTTAGAGGCTGTGCAAGGTGCATTGACTGTTTCTTTGCATTGCCTCACGTCATCACGTGAAGCCGCCATTTTGGATAGGGATACGGCGCTGCATCGAGAATCTCCATTTCAGCTGTCATTGTTGGTTTGGTGCATTCCTCTGTGATATGCACACCTGGAAGAGTGCTGCGTACTTCGAGAAGTTATGTTGGACTTTCCACAGTGCTAAGTGGAACACTTGGGTGCTTCATCAGAGTTCCGATATTTTGTGAGGTTTTCGGGTGAGTGCTGGGGTACGCACAGTGGCCTCTTGCTGCATCGGGCATTGGATATTGGCGTCAACTTCTGAAAGTAATTGGAGTGACATTATTCTAAAGTTCTGTTCTGCAGTCTAGGAGGGAAAAGCTTTGTGACATTCTTGTTGACACTCACCTGTTTGGATTTCGTCTAGTGCAGAGGTCCAGTGTGGCAGTATATTTGGGTGAGAGGTCGCTCACCTGGAATTGTGAAATGTGTACCAAGTTTTATGCTATGTAGATTTAGTTGCCAGTGTACTTTGTTTGGTTATTGTGGTTAGTTTTGGCATAGATGTCAATGCAAGTCCTTTGCATGTGGAGAGTTGCCCATTCCATTTGCAGTCATGCTTGCGGAAGTATGGTTGGGGCTCATGAGTCTGTGTCTGTGTGTCTGGATGCAGTCTGCAGGAGACACACTCTACCCGTGACTATCCTGTGAGAGTATAGCTGCCATGAAGTTCTACTCTTTTCCAGTTTATTGGCATGCTCAGTTTTATGATCTTCAATTAAGTCACCCATTTCTTGTGTTGTGTTGGGGTGATTGTGCGTGAATATGTCACCCGTTCTTGGTAAAGGTGTTCATTGTTGGGATGACTGTGAGTAGTTTAAGTCACCCGTTCTTGGTAAAGGTGTTCATTGTTGGGATGACTGTGAGTAGTTTAAGTCACCCGTTCTTGGTAAAGTTGTTTGTTATTTGGATGACTGCAGCGTAGTTTAAGTCATCCGGTTCTGTTTGAAATGTGCTGTTTGGGATGACTGTGCGATGTCTTGTCACCTTGTTTTATGGAAATGTTCTAAGTGGGATGACTGCACGTAGTTTAAATCACCTGTTTTGCATGTTAATGATGTTTGTCATTTCATTTGTCAGCTCCTTATGTTCTCTGCTGCAACGATTTGATATGTGCTTTTGTCTGGCTGCATTTTGTGCCAGCATGGCTAGCTAGTATGTGTGTGGTTTGTGGGTCAGGTAGTTGAGGTAGGGTGCAGTAGAGTGTGTGATCTGTTTTATTGTATGGTAGACAGGGAGAAGATGTGTGATGTGGTTGATCGTGCAGCAAGACTTCTGTCTGTTTTCTGCTTTGTTTGGATTAGCTTTGTTTGCATGACTAATTCCAACCATTTTTAGTTTTCATTGAGCTGTATTTTCATGCATTGTTTTTTTTATTATTATGGTTTTATTCAAAGGATTACTTTCCTGTGCATCTTTTATTTCCAGGCAGGAGTCTCCTTTCTTGTTATGTATTTGTGAGATACATTGTGGTTTTAGCTATGTTTTCTTTTTCCTGTAAGGAAAGGAGATGTGTTGTATCTGCTGCTTAGCCAGTGTGTCTGTGGTATGGAATGTTGGATGTGAGAGAGTCAGTTGAAGGATGGGCTGAGCAGCAGGTAGGCTGCTCCTGGTGGGGCTCTTTATTACATCTTGGATCTTAACATCTTAATAAAGCAACTTACTTTTTCTACACTTGGACTACCAACATTCATCATTTAATTACAATACATGTCATTGTGAACTATTAAAATAGAGCAGAAGAAAGAAAAGCAACATTCCGTTTTCATTGCTTTAAACAGCTGCTTCAATTACGCTCTGTGACCTGACCTGCCTTTCACCTCGGCTGCTGACTCAGGCAGCAGGCATTGTGATGTCAGAACCCAACTGTAATAAGTTATGAAAGTCGAGTTCTGACGTCTTTTCTTTATAATCGGTGACTGGGTGCGTCACAAGTCACCGATTATGAAGAAATTGAGACTACTGTTTATACAGGGATTATGGAATCCCATGTATTATATTGGCATTACGATTGTGCTGCCATGGGATGGGCCATTTTTATTTATGGTGGCAACAGGAAGGAGCTCACAGGGTACAATATTTGTTGGGGATAGTATGGGAATAGGAATGTGCATCCAACAAAGGGTTGAAGTTAGGATGTGGGCAGGATGTAGCAGTCAGGGCCCTGGGAGTATGGAGGCAGGCAACTTTCCCTTTTCTGGTTACAAATGTGAATCTAAAGATTTTTGTTACATTTATGTGAAAGTAAAGTAAAATATTTTTTATTGGATAATTCAGCAGTACCTGGAAGTGGTCCTGCGTCATATTACAGTTGCACTAGTATCTTGCTGATAGGCAAAATATTCCAATTTTACTTCTTCATTATTGTCTTTTGTGTTTTATATCTACCTCCTTCTGGTGCATTGCAAAGCATTACATCACTGTATCATTGAGTAGCATGCAACAAATTGCTGCTGCTCGACGTTCTACTGGTTCTATGCAGATACTGGAAGACACAGTTCAAAAGTCTGAATGTATGGTCAACTATTTTTGTACCTTGATGTATGCCCCATTTTAAGCTTTTTCTGTAGCCGTTGGGGGATCTTGTAAAGGGTTCATGAGCCATGGCATCAGGGGTTATCAAGAGTGATTTGCAGGGGATGCACAGGGAATGCATAGATGTGTGCATCTCAACAGCAACACTAATAATGCTGCAATGTTACAGAATTTATTTTGAAACCAAGAATGAGCATTACATTTTTTTCCAATAATTCTTAATTGTTTTATCCTAAACACATAACAAACAGACTTAATTTTTAGCAATACCCATCAAGAAGTCATCAGTCTGCGATATCATGCAGGAAATAATAGTGAAAAAACAGTGACCACATATGTAGACACAATGGTACACGATTGGGTTGTGCTTCAAAATAGTAGTTTCAAATAGAGAACTTAGGGCCTAATGTACTAATTCCTGGTAATAAAAATCTGGTTGCAATTTACGACCAGTATTTTTGTGACAAATAATGAATTTAGTGAAATGACCTAATTATGAATAGGTCATCTTGCTAAATTCCATTACGGAGTAGGTTGCAACAAACCCACCTCAAGAATATTAATGTGATTCACTGAGTGGAGGCCATCACAGGGATGGTGGGCTGCTAAAGTCAGAAGGCCACAATTTCTGCGATTGCATTTCAATGTAGTAAACTTTTTTTAAATGCAGCTCGTTTTACTTAAGGGTAACAGCGCTGCTTTTAAAAAGAACATTTTCACAGTGGCGGCTCCTCGAGGGAGTGCTGCGTGGGCGGTGGGGCAGGCGGGGGAGGGGCTGGGTGTGGGGTAGTAAACTCCGGCATACGGCCGAACGGAGTTTAGTAAATAAATAAATAAATAAAACAAATTACATTGTGCGCGCTGCATCGCCGATTTGGCGTTGCAGCGCGCAATGTAATCCGTTTTATTTATTTACTTAACTCCGTTCGGCCATATGCCGGAGTTTATTACACCCCACCCTGCCCCTCCCCCGCCCCACCACCCTGCAGCACTCCCTCGAGGAGCCGCCACTGCATTTTCATTTTTTACATTTTGTTTGAGAGTTAGCTGCCTACTCCCCAACAAACATTGTTTCCATTCACAAAGAGGAAGGAATGCCAAGATGACTCCTTCCCTTTTGTGAATATTATGAACTTAGAAGTCAGTAATTTTTCAATGTTTTACAACTGGATTTCAGTTGCGAAACATTGATACATTGCATACCTGTTTGGTATTTGGAAGGGACACCTACTACTCCCCTTCCAAATACTGAATTAGTATGATAGCCACAGTGCCATTTTAGGAATCTGTAAATGCTTACCGATTTCTAAAATGAGATTAGTACATTTATAAAAGCATTTTTGTGCCCGTGAATTCTGAATCACAGTGTTGGCAACCCTAAAAAATCTTTGTTCATCGGGCCCTTAGTTTTCTAGAAGAATTGGCCAACATAGAACCGAACTGTGACATCAACTGTTAATTTCAACATCATGTGCAGGAAAAGTTTGGTTTGAGGGATGTCTTCGTAAGATATCAATCAGGCCAGAGATTCAAAGGAGGAGTGGGGAGAAAAGAAACGGAGTGGGCAATGGGGTTTTGGTGCGATAAGTACAATTTGACAGGGAAGGTAGGAACAGGGATTAAACAAAGCAAAAGCATGCATTTTCTGATGGTCTACGTTCGAGAGTCGGCACAATAATGTACTGGAATGGTATTGTGATCAGCCATATAGTGTCCCCAAATGCCAATGAATGTGACTAGTTGATCCTGAAATGTAGACTTTCTGTTCACAGGTTGTAATAGGTAGCATTTCTGCAAGTCATTCAGTCATTGTGGGCAGTTGGAGTGATCACCAGTGGTGTAACATGCACATTTTGGCGGCAACCAAGGCCATCACAACCATCTTCAGCCTATATTGGGGGTAGGAGTGGGAGTCCCCCACACAGAAGCTGGCACCAGGTCTAAATAGTGGACCTCCTGAGCCACTCTTCAGAACACGCCTGGAAATGAGGAAGATTCAGAAGGACGACTGCCCTGCTGCCAGATGACTGCCTTCCTGCTTGAATTTCCACCTTTCTGACTGAGGAGGAAAATTGCTCCTGCTTGGCTTCATCCCAGCCTACCCAGAGTGACTCCAAGGGTCAGTTGGTTGACCTCATGTGTGAATTACAGGGACAAAACAAGCTTCATAGGCCTCCCTGCAACTGCCCAGCTGACCTGCTGCAACTTCATCTGCTGGAGTGAGTCCTGATACCCAAGAGGTGTCCCCAAGCCCTGGTCCTTTGGATGTCATTAAGGAGAGCTCCTCCTGAATGAAAAGGTATAAATCTCTCAAAAAAGGTTTGAGCTCCTCACAACTTTGAAAGTGCCCATTCGTATCTTAATTTGCCACCTGCGGTGAACACCAATGCCAAGTTCCAATGAGACCTGCTCTTTGTGCCAACAACAACTAAACACTACGACCAACAATGCAAGACCTGCACTTCACGGTACAGCAACGACAGCCGGTGATGACCGCCAATGTGAACCTCCAGTGATGACCAAATCTTCTTGCTACAGCAATGGCTGTGTTCAATTATCCGTTATAAGACAACAGCCGTTTCTGTAGGGAATTATTATATTTCTTTTTTACTACTTTAGCTCCTATTCAACTAGGGATTGGCAATTAAATGATACGACAAATAATAGGAAAATCAAACTGACACAAAAAATGAGTTTAAGCACGGTATATTATTAATCATATATCGTGGATCAGCACAGATAAATTACATATCTAGAAAGCACACAGGACTGTCATGATACATACATAACACAACAAAAAAATCAAATATTGAACAAAATATATCAAACATGAAAAACATTAGATACGTAGGACATCAAACATTTAGACATAAAATACATAAATGACTTAGGGGTCCATTACGATGGCAGGCGGACTTTGTCCGCCCGCCACCGCAACGGAGCCAGGGACTGCCCGCCGAAGTCGCGGCGGTCCCGCCAGGCACATTAGGATGCGCCCGCCACACTGGCGGGCGCATCCCGCATTTCGTACATTGCGGCAGGCGGTGCTGTCAGCAGCACCCGCCGCAATGTACAAAATGCATGTTGTGCCATTGCATGCACACCGTGACAGGCACCGCGCAGTGCCTGCCACCTTGTGCATGCAAATGCAGGTGGGTACCATAGGTACCCCCCATGTGCACCTCCCACCCCCCCAACATCCTGGGGGCCCACAACGGGCCCCCAAATGCGAATACCACATACCTTTTCATGGCGGAAATGCCACCATGAAAAGGCTCCTCACCGCCTACATCCTAATATGGATGGCGGTGTCTCACAGACACTGCCACCATATTAAACCCGTTTTCCGCACGGTCGCCTGTACGACCGGCGGAAAACCGGCAGACGGTCTTTCCGTCCGCCGGCGTCCCCACCGCCATCGTGATTTGGCGGGGGTAAATGGAAGACGGGCGGTGGAAAATGGCGATCCGCCCGCTATTGTAATGACCCCCTTAGTTGGGTGTCCGTTGAAAACACATAGGTATGCTCAGCCATTTATCCTTATTTCTTGGATGTAAAATATGCAAGACACTGATATGGAGCACCTATTGTTATAGTCGATGTTTCAACCCGTTTTGAAATGTGTGTTAATGCCAAACATCACACAAGGTCTTCTTCAGAACTAAGAACAGAACAGCCTGGTATACGAGTGAGGCAGCCTAAGACTGGGTGCTATGATCCAACCGTCAGTCTTGTTCAGATAAATCCAAAGTACAACATTCCCATATTATGGGGAAGGAGAACCTCATGTAATTTCATGAGTACTCAAAGACAAAGTAGTTTGGTTGCATCCAATAAAAGGGACAAACAGTTAATTGACCCAGTAGAAGGTTCGGCAATAAAGCTGATACCACGGAGCTCTGGCCCATTGTTCTGATTTGTGGGAGTGATCTCCAAACCTGATGTGTTTATGCATGTCGCTTTGTCCCGTCATTGTTGGACTAACAAGTACTGTTAACAGAGACTGCACAATGTGCACAATGATGGTGTTTTTCATGATGTTATGACTTGTGCACATAAGTAAATGCTTTAGTGTAATAATTGTGTTTATGACAATTGCCTTCAAAATGAGGTATGATCTATGGGTTTTAGATGCATTTTTATGACAAGTGCCTAGTGGCACAGGGATTTATGTCAATGTGGTCTAATGTGTGTTACATATACTGCAAGGTGATTTATAATCTATGCAGTATTATAACCATTGCCTAGTTGGCAAGGTGATTATTGATTTATGTGACTGTGGTCTAATGTGTTTGATGTATAATACAAAGGATATTTCTATATAACCTTGTGTGGAGTCTCTTTTGTGGTGTGCCTAGTGGGTCACAGGTGTGTGTCTTTGTTGTGCAAACGCTTTATACATTGCCTCTAGAATAAGCCTAACTGCTCTGCCAAGCCTCCAAGGGGGTGAGCAGGGGTTACATTGGGTGTGTAACTCCCTTACCCTGACTAGAGTGGTGGGTTCTGCCTGGCTTGGGTACATACCCTAGCCAACCAGAAACCCCATTTGTAACAGTGCTTTTTCCAGAGAATCCATGTTGGGAAATGCTAATCTTTCCTTGATTTTAGGTGGAGCAGGCATCTGAGGAAAATGTACCTGTTCAGGTTTGCCGCTACATGCCCTAGATTTGCATGTGGTGTACCTACATGTGCTAACTTTGCATATGGAAACACTGCATGTAACAAAATTGCCATCAACATTATAATCATGGCAGAAGGTTTTGCTACCGATTTTGGACAAAACAAAGCGGTAATATATTTATTGCAGGAATGAGGGCTTTTGTGCTCTTTTTGTCCACAATCTCACTGCGCATTTTAAACTGCTACAAGATGCAAACTGTCAGAGAAAACTTTGGCACACATTTGGCAGCATGAAATTGTGTTACAAAATCTGAAAATAACATGATTCACATGCCATGAATATGGCTCTGCTAGTATTAAAATTATCTTGTTATTCGTGGGAAATAGAGACTTCACAGGAGCAAAAATGAACGACAACTGGGAAACTCTGGAACCGTCTGACGTGTGAAATCTCAGAGCTTTGCTAAATTTTACAATTTACAATTTACATTTTGCAAGTGACTGCCTAAAATGAATTGAAAGAATTCTGGTCAAATTTGTTTTTGTTAGACTAAAGAGTGTGTTGTTTATATCTCTTCATTATTTTACTTTTATCTATTTATTTGATATTTTTTCATTCACGGATGGGACGCAGCTGAGTGGCAGAGGACTTAACAATGAGGGTCAGTTCAGAGAAACTTTATAGGCAAAAAAAGCATATAGTGTCATTATTTAAGGGTCACAAACACTGGATGATATAGTCAGTGATGTCATTTGTGATGTCATCAGTGATGTCATTTGAGAGATCATCAGTGATGTCATCAATGATGTCATGACCATATCTTGAGTGATGTAATATGTGAGGTCATAAGCAGTTCATTGCGGGGGCGTGAGTTATAGTTAGCTCAGGTAACTATAACTGCTGAATTTCTCTGGTTTTGTACAGTGAAATGTCAGCCTAACTATAATGTCCCAGTAACCTTTGTTTTTTCAGTGAATTTCTAAGGTTTTTTAAATTCTATTTCCTAACTATAAAGTCTGTAACCTTTGTTTTTTTCCAGTGAATTTCTAAGGTTTTTTAAATGCTAATTCCTAACTATAACGTCATTGTATTTTTTTTCTGTAATTATCTACTGAACATTACATCTGCATGGTACACCACTTATTGTTGTATTTCTCATCTATTCATTTAAAAAAGTCATTAATCATCTTATTTCAAGATATTTTAGATTTTCACAAAGATGTCACGATCGCCGAGGATACACAGCGAGTACCTCATGTTTTTGACAAAGTGTAAAACACATATACAGACATATTTTACATAAAGTTTCAGTGCAGCTGTTTAGTAAGATACTAATTTAACTTTCCCCTTTGTATTCATTTGTCGAAAAAACTACATCCAAAATGCATTTTCCTTGTTCACAGCGACACTTCACAGTGACACCGGAGGTTGCGTTAGCATCAGTAGTCACAAATACAAATGACAAAGTCTAAAACACATATATAGACATATTTTAAATAAAGTTTGAGTCTAGCTCTTTAATAACGTATTCGTTTAACTTTATTTTCACAACACATTTGTTAAAAACAAAAGTTTCAAAAAATAACTTTCCGCATTGGTACTCGCGAAGAGCACATGGCTACCAAATAAAGAAACTTCATTGGTTTACACAGTTTCCTTTATGAAAGGAAATACACACTCATTTTTCACTTCTTGAACTTTCCAGGTACTGGTTAGTTTATTATAGGAGCTGTCCCAAACTGATTTTGAAAATTGTGCTGGTTTTAACTTTTTGGGGCTATTTCTACAAAAAGAAGACCAGAGGGACTCAGCTGCACATGAACAGTCTTCTGATGAAGAACCACCAATGAAGAAACAAAGCATAGCTTGGGATTTTTCACTATTCCATCTGGTGAATCGAAGACCACAACTAAATTGGTGAGGTGCAGCATATGTGAGAAGACATTATCTCGGGGCACAGCAAAAAAATATTTAAGTGGTACAACGATCATGTTGTACCACTTGAAAACATACCACAAGAAGCAACTTAAAATTGCACAGAGAAATATAGGAGAAGGATCATCAGCCTCCAGACCTCCAGCCCCTGCTTCTGGCAACAAAGGGGCACATTACGATGATGGGCGGACAAAGTCTGCCCGCCACCGTAGTGGTGAATGGGACCGTCCGCCATAAAAGCGGCGGTCCCACCGCGAGTATTAGGATGCCACCGCCACGATGGCGGTGGCATCCCCTATTCCCAACATTGTGGCGGGCGGTGTTCACAGCACCGCCCGCCACAATGCTGGGAATGCAGGTCGTGCATTGCCATGCACAAGGTGACAGGCACCGCGCGGTGCCTGCCACCTTGTCCATGCCAATGCAGGGGGGTACCATAGGTACCCCCCATGTGCACCCCCAACACTCTGGGGGCCCACAACGGGCCCCCAATAGCGAAGACCGTATAAGGCTGCTCTCCGCATCCATTCTAATATGGATGGCGGTGTCTTGCAGACACCGCCACCATATTACTGCCCTTTTCCGCCCGGTCACCTGTGTGACCGGCGGAAAACCGGCAGACGGTCTTTCCGTCCGCTGGGCTCCCCCCCGCCATCGTAATGTGGCGGGGGAAATGGCATGCGGGCGGAGGGGAATGGCGGGCGGATCGCCACCGCCATACGAGCGGTGGCGATCCGCCAGTCATCGTAATGACCCCCAAAGTTCCAGCTGAAGTGGAGAGAAGATGCAGTGAAATGTTACCAGAACTAAAGCATTTTGCTACCTTCTGCATGGACTGCAACACCATCGTAACAGCCAGGGAGCAATCTGTGGATGTAATTCTGCAGAATGTGAAAAACCATACTTGTTATTTATTTTTCCTTTTTATTACAGCAGTTCAACCACTGTGAAAAAAATAAACAAAGAAAAATGTATTAGGATTTCATTTGAAACATTAGGCAACCAAAACAAGATACAGTGGTGAAGTGGTGAAAAGACTTCTTAGATGCAACTTAGTACCTCCATGTAGTTTTTATCTGTAGTAACAGAATGTAGTCCTGTAATGTTTTATAAATTCATTTCCTGCAATTAGAAAGAGTCTTTCATTTCTAACAGTTTGCTGTAGAGAGTACCCCTAATAAGCCAAATAATGTCTCAGTAACACATAATTCATATACATGTCAGCACAATACCACATTTTGTCATACTAAATTGTCCTAGTTCTAAAAATAGCAGATATGAGTTTGGTAACTTTTTAGGTACTCTTAATATAAATGTCATTTCTATCTCATTGAACTCTGTCCATCCACTTTGACATCTTAAATATATTATGTAGTGTGTAGACGTTATATTAACTCCTTCATGAAATATGATTGCTATAGTTGTGAAAGTTCTTTTGAAATGGAAATTTGTCCAGCTACAAAGTTTGTAATTTCGCTTTCAAATTTAGTACTATCCTCTCTGCATCGTTGTAGCATGACTATGACATATTTTCCATACCTTCGTAGTTACAACGTAGACCTAATTTCTGAACTGCAGTTTGGACAGGTTATATCTTGATGGGCGTTTTTAGTAAAATTTTCAAAGGCCACAGCTTTACAATCTGGTAATGTCAAGTAGAGGAATCGTTCCGAATTGATTTCAGTACTAGAGGTGAATTCACAATGTTCACAGTTACGGTTCCATTTATAAGTTAAAGCAAATAATTCATTGATATTCACATCCTCTTCTTCTAATAGTCCTAGTATTACTATTAAAGAATTCTTGAGCATCCTGCTAAACATTTTGAGAAAACCCTACTAATCAAGTACGCTACTCTACTTGACTTTGCTCCATACAGACTATAGCCTGAAATGGATGTATACTTTGGATAAGAATTGACTCATAAACATGTAAACCTAGAAGTGGTTCTGGAATGGGAATCAGTACGAACTTGTTATGCACAGCTCTAGCTGGCATTTTATTATGCTCTAATTTATTGTAACAGTACTTATTTATAACTTGCTGTGTGGACAAGTCAAAGCGTTCCTCTACAAATAAGTACACAGCAAACATTTGCCAGCATTATTTTTTTTTCCTTTTTAAATACAAGTCAACAGTCTGTGTTTGAATCTTGTAGTGAGTGGGTCACCAAATACACAAACATACTCTGGTTTTTCAGAGCACACAGTGTTACATTTTGTAAACTATCAACTATAATACCTGTGTCCTGTTCTGCAACTCCTCCTGGTATCAACTCTACATTTTCTGTAGAGTCCTTTCTGGACAAAAGAAACAAAACTGCACATCATCACAAACCTTTCCTACCATGCAAGAATGCTCTATTCATTTCTCCTAAACATGAAGCAGGTGTTTTCACATAGTACAGCCTCCTATCTAACATTCGCATTGTTGAGAGGTATGCATCTTACATCCTGAAATGATGAAAGGTGCTTTGGCACACTTTCTTTCATAAACAAGCTTGTTTTTGTCCCCCCAAATTTGTATGCTTTTTAACCTGGCAAGGATCCTATCCTTGTAAAGTACTTATTTTGTGTTTTAAACTTTGCCTTGGAACGATATGTAGAAATGGTTTTAGTATATCAATAGATTGCTGTTGAATACTACAAGCACTACTACAATTCCTTTTGAATACAGGGCCTGACTACATCCTCTCTGTACCTCTGCTGCAATAACTTGTTCTATATTTCTAGGTACCATCACCTCTTTCACTATAGGAGTGCCATTCTTCATTTCATAACGTCGTCCTCTTTCATCAATAGCATGAACTAATGTGTTAATCTGGAGATAGCGTTCTTCATTAAAGAAAGGCTGTGTAGTAGAAGTATGTATCCATTCTCCACTAAAAACTGTACAAAAGTTACTTCTATTCACTAGTCTTTTATTCTGGTTTTGTCACCTCATGTGCAACATCATTTTGCCAAGAGTCTTCATTCTATATATAATCAAAATGAAAAGCTTCCTCTTCAACTACTCTTATTCTTTCTCATAGTTTGCTTTTTATTTTCATTATTTTGTAATCTTTGCAGGTGTCCACATATATTTGTAAGAAATGACTTTGTCCTCTTACCAGTAGCTCTTTTTTCTTTCACCACATTTTCTGCATTTTGCCCCTTTTGTGTCTCCGTTCTGCATAGATACTGTAGTTGCTTCGATTGCTTTTTCCTCCGAGCTTTTGTAGACATTCTGGGTCTGATTCCGATTTGGGCAGGAAATCTCTCCGACCGAGCCGGACCCGGAGAGATTTCCGACCGAATCGGACCCTAGCAGTCCGACCGGACGAGTACGATGCGTTCGCATGTCATCGGACTCGAGTCGGTCGGACTCCCATTGAAGTCAATGGGAGCCGGTCGTACAACGCGTACGCGGGCTCCCATTGACTCAATGGGTGCGAGGCGAACAAGGGCGCCCCCTACAGCGGGTACACGTCAAAGCGACTCGCGACGTACATGCACAGGTAGGGGGGACCCATGGGTCCCCCCTGTGTGCAACTCGCACGGCTATGCATACAGGGGGGTCCGACATGGACCCCCAAAGTCCGGCTCCGACTGCTCTTTCGAGCCGGACTGCGCGACTCGGTCAGACTGCTCGAGGCGCGCATCATACTTACCCGGCCGGGGAACGTCTCCATTGCGTGGTGCGAGTCGTGTCCGTGCGAGTCGGTCGGAGCGGTCGGCTTTCGCGAACGAGTCGGTCGGTGCGGTTGGGTCTCGCGAACGAGTCGGTCGGAAATTTCACATCGTACTCGCTCGCCCGGTCGCACATACGAATCGGTCGGGAAACAGGGCTCTGAATCGGATCCGGTTAAGCCGAATCCGATTCGGAGCCCTACCGGCCGAGATCGGAATCGGCCCCTCTGTCTGTAGTTATGTAGATATTGTTCTGTAAAAAAATACGTATATTTTAATTTTTACTCTAGCCAACGTACCAACTACTTTACTACTGACTTACACATAATACAAAAACAGTTTTATGTTATGTGGCAGTTTTAAATCTACAGATGAACCAGGCTATATAACTACATGCACTTACTTCAATATACAAGCATGGATAGTGCATACATGATTGTTTAAGTGCATGGATAGCATCTGGCAGATTGGATGAGTGCATGAGTAGTGTTTGAGTGATTGGATGAGTACATGGCTGCTGCCCATGTGTTTTTGGTTGAGTGAGCAGGTAGTGCCTGTGTGATTAGATAAGTACTCAGTAGTGCCTGGATAAATGATTGATTGCATCAGCAGTGCCTAACTGATTAGAATCATGGCTACTGTCTGAGTGATTGCATGAGTCCATTTTTAAAGCTTGAGTGATTGGATGAAAGCATGTGTACTGATTAGGTGATTGTATTAATGAAAGGGTATTGCTTCTTTGTTTGAATGAGTGCATAGGTACTAGATGGATGATAGGTTCACTTTAATGGTACTGCCTGAGTGCATGAGTTGTGCCTCTGTATTTGGATGAATGCATGGCTTGTAAGTGGGTGTTGGATGAGTGCATGGGTTGTGCCTGGGTGTTTGAATGACTGCATAGGTACAGCCTTGGTGATTGTGTAAGTGAATGGTTAGTGCCTGAGTGATTGGATGCATGGGTAGTGCCTGCATAGTTCAATAAGTGCATAATTAGAGTCTGCATGATTGGAAGAGTGCATGTGTAGTGCGTGGCTGACTGAATAAGTGCATGGATAGTGCATGAGTGATTCAACGACTGCCAGAGTAGTGGCTGGGTGATTGGATGAGTACCTGAGTAGTACCTGACTGACTGTGAAAGTACCTCCATTGCTGTTAGATACATAACAGTTGTGACTATATCTGTGACTCATTGTTTAAGTCCTTCTATCAGTATCAAACTACCTCTTTTAGTTTATCTATCATTTTCTATTGAGCCATGTGTGAGTGAAGTCTAGATATCACACTTGATATATAATTGGATACATGGCTCTCTAAGAGCATACATTGCTCTGTCACTAAGCGTGCACATGCATCAGTAACTTTCTAAAACTGAAAACAACAATTCTCACTTTTACAAAGCACAAAACCTTTTGTTAATGGCATACCTCAATCATTTCTCAAATATTTATTGTGTCTTTAAAACATATATTCAGCATTTGGCAAAGAAAAGTTACACACCAAGTGAAGCTAGCAGAAGAACTCTCAACAGACATTATGCACTATTAACCTTCCTCAATTTTAAACACAGCATGTTTACAGAGATATACCACCCTCGCCATATACATAAACTTTTCAACAGCCTTAAAGAACATAGATCACCATTTAAACATATATGTGATTTCATAATAGATATACACCTTCAGGCCATCTGTCCAAAAATATATAGTTCTCTACGGTGCACAGCAAGAATATCGACGGCAAAATATCGACATACATAAATATCAAGGTAAGAATATCGTTGGTGTTAAATATTGATGTAAGTAATATCTATGTAAAAAATATCGATTTGTTAGTTGTGTAAAAAATATCGAGAGTGTTAAATATCGATGTTAAAAATATAGATGTAAAAAATATCGATGTAAGTAATATCGATGTTATGTTTATGATGTAACTTTTTATTTAGTGGTTTAATAGTTATTTTATGTTATTTTTTCACATTTTTAATGTTTGTATGAAAAGAATACATGTGAATTTTTTTTTCTTCTAATTTTCATATTAATTTTAGGACCGGGATGTTGGGTTTATAGGGGATAAGGGTGGGTAGTAATTTAAAAATGTTGTATTAAAAATACTAAGGGGCACATTACGATTGCGGGCGGATGCACCACCGCCGTGCTGGCGGATGCAAAAAGCACCAGTTACCGCCGGCACGCAGCAGTCCACACGCCCGTCCAATTACGATGCGAAAAGTAGGCCAAACACCGCCGGCAAGCCAGCAACACCGTCCGCCATCAAAGTGCGCCCGTACACGTAGCGGCGCAGCCCAACTGACACACACCGTCCGACGAAACACGCCCCGCCCGGCGCATAAATTACGATGCCGCAAACAAACGGCTCCCATGGCCAAGAGATACCGCACGACAAACCGAAGCGGTAACACGGATGCCGAGCACGGACAACGAAGAAGCGGCTCCCCGAGCATGAATCCAGCACTGCAGGCCCTCCCCATGCTTCTGCTGATGCACCACCAAGGACGCAACGTACCGCGGAGACGCAGGTAGGCACACACACAACAAGTGCACGCAAACAGCGCACACAGTGCAAGGGCGGAAAAGCGGACAACCCCCACCAGCGCGTGTACACTACACATCCACCATTGCATCCACATATGACACACAGGCCAAATCGTAACATCGCGGAACACATGTGTACACACCACCTGGGACTAGGAACCAACCACCCCGTCACGGCCCCAAAGCGCCGATGACGCCGCCACACATGCGCACAACGCAGAGGCCAACCGCAGCGCCATGCATGCGTCGCACACAGACACAGGGACACAACCAAGCAGCACACACATCAGCCCCACCCCGAACGCACATGACACGTGACAGGCCTGCCACAGACATGTCCCCAACGCCCAATTCACGGACAACACCCAACGCCACACAACCGACGCACACATGTCAGTGAAGACACGCAACAGCAGGACACACCCCAGTGTAACAAACATGGCGTAGCACACAGCGGCGGCAACACCAACTAGGAGAAGCAGGGCCCCTTCGGGAAGAGGAACGCCAGTACCACACAGAAACACCCATACCACCCTGCACATATGAACAAGACATATAAAACGGAACACCAAAGAGCCCGGGGACCGACAACAGGTGGCCCAAGAATAACATTCACACACAAGGCCCAACGCAGAGCGGAAAGGCAGCCTGCCGCCCACACAAGGGAGAGCAGACAGCACTGAATGACCTTCCATTCCAACTCCGAAACCACAGCCCTACGACAGAAGCCGGTGAATACAGCCATTGTCCAAGAATAGACCAACACAGGCATGCCGAGGAGACCGACCACAGGGCAGATAGCGCATATCACAGAAGCACACAACGGACGGGGAAGAAAGAAGAAAACACTCCCCATGTCGGCCACATGCAAGTTAATTGGAAGGAGTCACACATCACTGACCTTGAACTGTCTGAGAAGCATGTGGGAAGAGGGCCCGTGTCCTCCAAACAAGCCAACAGAACACAAGTCCTGTCTCCCTACGACTACACAGAGCTCACAGCAACCTCGGAGCGTGCACATTGCAGACTGCACACACAGCCGGAGCACGCCACCTCAACGAACCGCTGCGAAATGGCAACCGCAACACACCTACCCAACTACGCCGAACAGCTCAAGCTGTACAAAACCAACCTGTTCCATACATTGGGATGCGATCTCCTGTCCCTGCTGAACGTAAGTTACCGACTGACTTACCGCATCACATTGTTCAGCTGCGTCATGCCCGTCTTCTACTGTCGGAGGTGTCCATACCAGCATCCCGTCGAGATATGCCTCTCCAACCCGGCATGTCTGAAGGCGGACCTGCTACCACTACTCCTCCCTCTGGACGCACACGACAGGGCCTGCTCTGCCTATGGGGGCATGGCGTATGTGGCCAACATCGCACCCGCACTGAAATGGGACCACTGTGCCTCCACACGACGGATCATCGAGAACAGCTACATCGAATGTCACCCAGCATGCCCCATCATGGTCCTCCAAGGGACAACTTACGAACAACACCTTGACAGCCACCATCCGCTACATTGGCTGGCAAACATGTACACCACCAATGACATGGAAGCCCTGCTGGACGGCATCGCATACCTGACAACCTGTCAATTCGTCGGACCACAACGCAGGTTCCCCGAGTGACCTATGATGTCCAACCCCGCACCCATGCTTAGCTTCCGCACGGACTGGCCAGTCACCACCACAACAGCCATACCAAACGACCGGCAACTGTAACCACACCATCAACGACATCGCCATGACATCGGATATGACCGGGACATGCACACTGTTCCCCATCACATCCAGGAACACCGCATGCATCGTGGGAGGCAGTGGCATGGGCTCTGTGTATCGCACCCACATGGACGGAACTGCACGAACAACCAGGACACGACATGGATCCAGCGCCCATGGACACACACACCGCTCAGTGGACATGAATAGGTCGCCTGGAGTCTGTGGGTGCTGCACCCTCCCACCCCCGCCCCGGGAATCCCATACCAGGACCTTTGCATGGACGACAAGTGCATACAACAACAACACGACCCCAGTGACTGTGACATGTCCAGTAACCACCACAGTGCAACAACAAGTGGCACGCCGCTGCATGCACGCAAGCACATGCCCTGATGTCATCTCACATGCACGCGTGCATGAGGAACAACCGCAGCAAACCTGTCACATGGAACTGAGATGGACTGTGCCCATGATGCCAAGCGGTCTGGTAGGCTACATGTATACCGTCTGTGTCAAAGTCCGCAGCTCCGCAGCTATACGTAAATGTACATTAGCACAGCCTTGGCCAAGCAGATGTCACTCTGAAGCCCACATCCCACATGCAACAGCCAATCACATGTAACCCCACACCCTATCCCATTTGCAATCATGCTCAGTATATCCTCAACATGTATTCCGCTGCCAGTAGTGTCCACTATACTGCATCACAGAGGACAGAAGACTCAATATAATGTTTGAAACCAAAACTGTCTCCGCTGACTCATTTCACAAGTACGAATGAGAGAGGATGAGAGTATGTGAAGTACACGGCAGTCGTGACATGACCATGTAGTCCACTGGTATTGGATGTCAACGCAAATGAGTAGCACTACTGTGGAAGACACACATGTGTCGTGTGAAGTCGTATGGACGCAGTGCTCAGGTGGGTGGGTGCGACGGGTAGATGCGCACATGCCAAGTTGGAGCACGCCGTGTTGGGAGGGGTCATGAACAGTACACCACCGCTTCCCTGGGCATTGTGAGAGGACACCTGTCGGGGGGAGTGAACACGTGTGTGCACAGCAGCCGGGCACACGTACAAAGCGGTACCAGGCGCACCTCAGCCCACCCTCTGTGGACAAGCTGGATCCTGTTGTGCGCCCGCCATGCCCCTTGACAAGGCACACACAGCCCCAGTCGACCAGGTGTAACCCCAACATAGTCAATCCGCACAGGCGATACAGGGCACGGGATGGCAGTGGAGCATGGTGTGTGAGAGGTCTCCTCGCGCTCCTCCTGGTCATATCACGCAGGCAATAGAACCTCAACGTCTAGCATGGCACAAGTCAAATGGAAGTGTAGGGGGACGCACCACAGCACGAGCAGCACTGACGTCACGGGAGGTGGCTCGCACCATCCCATCCATTGCCCATCATACCAACCACGCCACATGCCATTGCGACTAAGTGCAAGCGCGTGCGCCACCACCCCGAGCCCTCCCCAGAGAGGCCAAAGAGTGAATGTGTGGGCCATCAGCCGCAGACGGACGCGGCCTGGCCGCAAGGGCAGCCACAGCCACTGGGTGTCGCAGGTGGCGGATCCGGAAGGCGAAGACTGTGATGCATAGTCCATGCAGGCCGGGTCTCCATTTGGGGCACCACGCAGGTGGACGGCGTCCCGCCACACATCATACCCTGAGACAGCCCACTCGTGCAACTGGACCCACACATACACTCCTTGCCCTCTCTGGTGCGAGCTTGGGGCTGCCTGTGCAGGCGCTAGCCTCGCAGGTGAGCATGCATATTGGGGGAGCGAGGGAGGACATGAGGGCTGGGGCGAAGATGACTGTATCACTGTCAGTAAGTACAAGGGATGACCCAGATGTGGAAAGGAAGAGACGTGTCCCGTGTGTACTGCAACTAGTCGCCAATCCAACTACCCCCCATGTCCGGAATGTAAGCCCGCACCTAGGCCCGCCCATCCGCCACATCGAACATACCACCAGCACGACAACCTTCCCATTCGAAACACTGACTGGGGGTGGCGACCAGTGTACAATCATGTGTAGCCTACCCACGCGTACATGTGGGCCCTCCATGATCCATGTCACCTGCGGCAAAGTCATGACATGCGCAATGAGGGAAGTGAGGAGAGCTGTCCGCCCCACGCGCAGAAGGTGCATCAGCTCCACAGACCCAGCAGCGAGTCCAGCAGGGGTCACATGTGCAGGGGCAGCTGTGCCTGGTGTGAAGGCACATGCATATAGACAGCACATCGACCAATGTGTAGTCTGCCCACATCTACAGTCCATCATCATGCGGACATAGGAATTGAACACAGGGCAACACATCTTCAGTTGGTGCACCCACCGTGACCAACAATGCGCAATCATCGACGTACCCGCCCTGTGCATGGCCCCCACCCAACGGAGGCACATCCAGTGCCACCATCCCACACACACAAGCCTTCCACGGAACATGCTGTGTCCAATGGTCAGTACAGAGTCAGCGCCCATCTGGTGGATCCTGAACAGGAGACACATGCACACACATGCCAGCTCCCACTATGTACGTCTGCCACCTGGCACGTGCAATGTAACCTCTCACCTGTGACGTGTGACTGCAAGCACACAGCCGTCTTGGCATGGGGCTGTCAATGTGGACACCTGTCAATGTTTCGGGAGGTGTGATCCGTACAGTGCTGTACATAGGGTGCAGTGCTGACACCTACTACTGTCTCATATCCCCTCGTGCCACAGGTCCCACTTGTTTTGGCCGCTCAGCCTGTGCCCACATCGTCGTCGTCGTGTGCCATACTCATCCAGCCGCGGAAGCAGTTCCATGCTCAGCAGACATTCATGTTGCCGTGGCGTTGCCGCTTGACGGATATGCAGTCAGTCCCCATCAGCACGCCCCGCAAGTCATTGGGGCCTAGATCCCCATGTGCATGCACATGGCAGTGGTTTGTATCACTAGCCATTGCCATTGTTGGGAGACCTGTGTAAGTGTATTGTGGCCGTGCCGTCCCAGCTTGACAGCTGGGCTGTGGCTCATGTGCTTGCTCAGTCATGTCAGTGATGTGTATGCGAAATTGCTATGTGTCGTGTTGCTTTGACATGTGTCCTCTGCCATTGTCCCTAGGCGGAGACCGAACATTGACCGCCCATACCAATTGCTGGCGGACATGGACGATACAGAGGTTATTAGGAAGTTTCGGCTGGACAGGCCAACCCTGCATCGACTGTGTGCCATGTTAGAACCCCATCTCCGTCCCCGCAGGGTGTATCCGACTGCTGTCACCCCCACGGCTAAGGTGATGGCCGCCATGCATTTCTTCGCCACTGGGTCATTCCAGCACACAGTGGGCATTGGAGGAGGGATGTCCCAGCCCATGTTCAGCAAGGTGCTGAGGGATGTACTGGCAGCCATGATGCTGTACCGAAACAGGTACATCCGCTACCCCAGGGCTCGTGAATTGGCGGCAGTGAAGGGTGCATTCTATGCCCTTGGCAGAATCCCACACGTCGTTGGAGCCATTGACTGCACACATGTCGGCCTTGTTCCACCACAGGCCACTGAGCACCTGTACCGCAACAGGAAGCACACGCACTCCCTGAATGTGCAAGTGGTGTGCCTTGCGGACATGGTGATCACCCACGTGTGTGCAAAGTTCCCAGGCTCGGCCCATGACGCACACATAATGCGCAACAGCATCTTGCCACGACTGATGTCCAATATGCAACAGGATCGTGCCTGTATTGTCGGTGAGTATGTGGAGTGGTGTAGCGTGCTGGTTGTGCGATGCTGTCCCCTGTCCAGTTGGAATTGCAACGGTTCTCTGTGTCCCTCACACCCAGGTGACTCTGCGTACCCGAATGGGGCATGGCTGCTCAGTCCATTGAGGAATCCTCGCACCCCAGCAGACAATCGCTACAATGAGGCACATGGGAGGACCAGACGTGTGGTCGAGCGTACCTTTGGCCTCCTCAAGTCCAGGTTCAGGTGCCTGGACCGCACCGGGGTGCGCTGGCGTACTCCCCACAGAAGGTGTGCCAGATAGTGGTGGCGTGCTGCATGCTGCACAATCTGGCCATTCGGAAGCAGATCCCCTCATCGTGGATGACGGAGATCAACCAGGGCCCCAGCCCGCAGACCAGGACAGCTCGAGTGAGGAGGACAGCGGAGAGGAGGAAGCTGGTAATGTGCGGCAGCAGCTCATCGCCCGCTACTTCACTTGACGGTGAGTGTCCATGTACGACGGCTGATGTGGCTGTATCTGTGCAGGTGTGTGTGTGCTGTGTCAGGGTGGCCGTTTGTTCACTGCGTGCTGTGTGTCAACGCTCCATGGCCAGGGTAGTATGCCACTGTTGGTGGCTGTGGCATTGTGCCCTATTGCTCTGTGTGATGTGTGTACATTGCTTGTAGTTGTTGACATGTACTGTGTGATGGGTGTGTGACACACTCATTGAATGTGCTCCTGTTCTGTCTCCCACCCCTAGGTCCCTACAGGCCCTCCGGATTCAATTGCCATGCCACGCATCAGGTGCCTTTCCGCCCAAGGTGGCCGTTGTATTCCGTACAAATAAAACACAGGGCACAAACAGCAGTTAGTGAAAAAGGTGCATTTATTACAAACTGTGACATGTGATTGTGTGTAAGGTGATGACAAAAGTGGTGCGTGCAGTGACAATGAGCTGTCGGTCATGGCTGCGTGATGATCAGGGTGTACCCACTGGTTCTATGTCCATAGTCCAACACACACATGCCATCCAGATGGCTGTGTGGAGTGGGATCGTAGTCCAAGTCAATGCAGTGGCTGGTCAAGGAAGGCTGGCGGAAGGCTGGCTGGCTGCCTCACTCTGCGTTTGGAGCGTGCGAAGTCCTCCCGGGAGATCTGTTTCCACTTCGGACGGCCCCTTCCACGTTTGCGAGGGGGTGCCTGCTTGCGACATGCTGGTGGTTGAGGTGTGCTCACTGGCTGTGGACGCAGGGGAACTGGACACTGCTGCTCCACCCTGCGCCCCGGCAGGTGGTGGCGGAGGGGGAGCTGCTGTCCCTGGCTGTGACCTCACCGCCACCACCAGCTGTCCCATGAGGTCCACGATTTGGCCCATACGGGCGTCCATGGACCTCAGCACCCCCAGCACCTCACGCGTGTCTGAAGCAGACCGGACCCATTGTCCTTGGGCCTCTTCATAGGCCCCAAGGACTCTGGCCATTTGAGGCAGGGCATGGCTCCCAGGGGAGGCTGGCGTTTCCCTGACCCTGCTCCTCCTACCAGTCCTGCTGCCACCGGCCTGCCCACTAGCCACATTGCTCACCACGGTCCTCGCTGTGGCTCCCAGGGTGGATCCAGTCGGCCGGGCCACCACCTGCGCTGGGGCTGGTGCCAGCGAAGACGTGGCGGTGGTGGCGGCGGTGGTGGTCGGTGCGGCGATGGTGGCGGTTGCGGCAGTGGTAGTGGCCACAATGACCGTGGGTGTGGCCGCAACGACAGTGGCAGCAGGGGGCTGGGAATGTTCAGCAGCCCTGGATGATGGGTTGGTGGGTAGGAGGGGTCCTGGGGAGCGGCTGGGCCCTGCCACACCAGATGGGCCTGCTTGGTGGTCCGTGTCCGAAGAGGAGGACAGATCCTCCAGATCCGTGTGTCCTCGTTGGGGGCTTGTAGGCTGGCTGTGCTGGCTGCTGGCTCCATCCCCAGCATCCAGCAGTTCGTCACCTGTGGAGAGAATGAGATTTGTTATTGTGTTGCACCTGGCGAAGTATGTATTTGTCGTCTGACATTGACAGTTCGTGCAATCTCGTACATGGGTTTCCCGGAGGCGTGTGTGTGGCTGTAGCATCTGTAGTTGTGTGTGCTTGGCAATGGGACTGTGTGCTGTGCACATGTGGCATGGGACGGATTGGCCATGCCGATGGGTGTGTTGCTGTGCCCCTACTTATTGTGACTCTGGTGTATGCGGGCTCCTGGCCCATCCTGGGTCTGGTTTGTACTTTGCTTTTGGTGTTCAGATGGGACGCTTAGGAACGCATATGGCAACATGGGGGCCATGCCCCAGATTCGCATTTGGGAGGGGATATGCTTTTGGGGTTCAAATGGAACGCTTAGGAACGCATATGGCAACATGGGGGCCATGCCCCAGATTCGCATTTGGGAGGGATATGCTTTTGGGGTTCAAATGGAACGCTTAGGAACGCATATGGCAACATGGGGGCCATGCCCCAGATTCGCATTTGGGAGGGAATATGCTTTTGGGGTTCAAATGGAACGCTTAGGAACGCATATGGCAACATGGGGGCCATGCCCCAGATTCGCATTTGGGAGGGAATATGCTTTTGGGGTTCAAATGGAACGCTTAGGAACGCATATGGCAACATGGGGGCCATGCCCCAGATTCGCATTTGGGAGGGAATATGCTTTTGGGGTTCAAATGGAACGCTTTAGGAACGCATATGGCAACATGGGGGCCATGCCCCAGATTCGCATTTGGGAGGGAATATGCTTTTGGGGTTCAAATGGAACGCTTAGGAACGCATATGGCAACATGGGGGCCATGCCCCAGATTCGCATTTGGGAGGGAATATGCTTTGGGGTTCAAATGGAACGCTTAGGAACGCATATGGCAACATGGGGGCCATGCCCCAGATTCGCATTTGGGAGGGAATATGCTTTGGGGTACATGCTGTGAGCCATAGGTGCCGAACGTGACATGTGTTGTGGCAGCATGACAGTGCATGGTTTGAGGTGTGTGCATGCTTGACATGGCCTGCATATTTGCTGTCTGTTGTGATTACTGGACATGGCATTGGACGCATCGTTATGAGTGAGTGATAGTTGTGTGCCAGCCAACGTATTGCAGTTGTCCCATCTCCTTGGTGTGCGTGCTGCCCTGTGCCATGTGCATCACTGCAGTGCTCGGGGGTGTGGCCCATGTTGTGTGTTGTTGCTCACAGTGTGTCGTGCGCTTAATTGACTTCTGGCACATGGTTGGTCATGGGCATGTATCTTAGCATGACTGCTGTATGTGTGGCAGCTGTGCGGATGACATGCCTTTCATGAGACTGGGGCTGACGGATGGGATGGATGGTATGTTGTATGTGCATGGTGTGTCTGTGAGTTTGATGGGTTCAGTGGTGTTCGTGTGCATTTATGTTGTTCCGCTCTGTTGCGTCTAGTGTTGTTTGTCTTACATAGGCGTAGTTGTGGGGTGTGTGGTTGCCAGGCAGTAGGGGCTACATGGACAGGACTTCAATGGTGTTTCGGTTGTGTGTGATGAGTTGCACAGTGGCTGCCGTGTGGGACTATATTCAGTGTGGCTTGTGCATGCAGACGTGGCTCCTTGGGTGTTGCTATGTCTGTGATGGGTCATGTGGGGTGTGAGTCTGTTGTTCATGTCCGTGTGCACATTGTTCACTTGTTCGTGACGGTGGGCGGTGCTGCGTGTTCGTCTGCTACGTGACATGTCCCATGTGTTGGTCGTGTTATGGTCCTCATGCCTCCAGTAATCCAGCCCTGTCCAGTTTCCCACCTGCAAGTTGTTCGTGCGTGCACTGTACTGGATGCCACATGGCTCTAAGCGGGGGTGCTCCATGTTGCAGGTCTGTGGGGGTGGGGGGT
The DNA here is from genome assembly GCA_963921515.1 of Calotriton arnoldi. NCBI lineage: Eukaryota > Metazoa > Chordata > Amphibia > Caudata > Salamandridae > Calotriton > Calotriton arnoldi. Next base: position 296,178 of record CAWUFW010014056.1, read on the forward strand.
GTTGTGGGTCGTGGGGGTGGCTGGACACCCACTGACACCGATTGCTGTGGACCGTGATGTCTGCCTTTCGGCTGTCGTTGTGCACTGCGGTGGCTGACACGTGGCTGTGGGGTGTGGGGGATGCTCCTCCTTGCTGTGCTGTGGGACTGGGGCCTGGTGTGTGTTGTACTTGGGCTGTCCACCCTCCCACCCACTGCACTTTGTGTTCCTGCCACTTACCTGTTACTTGTCGGTTAGTGCAGCTGTGGCGGACACATGGGTGTGGTGGGTGCTCGTTGTGGCGCTTCTGGCATATTTGGGGACCTGTTGGTGGTTACGTGGCTGGCTGAGTGTACACATGTCCCCACGCATCTTACAGTTGTTCGGTTTGGGCTGTGTGTGGTGGTGTCTGTTGCATGTGTGTGTGATGTGTTGTGTATTGTGTGCTGGACATGGGGGTGTTTGTCCCTGGGAGCTGTGGCATGGTAGTTGCGCATGTGAGTACATAGCGGTGTGCTGGTATACATTAGTTTGTACTTACCAGCCTCCACTCCCCCTGCTAATCCGGCGAGGATCTCCGGATGTATTACGACTCGCACCTTCTCCTCCCACGCTTTGAAGGTCTTAAAGAGCGCGGGATTCCCTCCGCCAGTGACGGCAGCCAGCTCTCTGTTTTTGCCCTCCTTCTTCTTGACCAGGCTCTTTACGTCATTCCAACGTTTGTTAATTTCTACTCTGTTCCTGGGCAGGGTCCCGACTGCATTGACCTGGTCTACGATCCGGTTCCACATTCTGTTTCTGGTGGCTAGTGGTGTGTGCTGGACCATGTTCCCATAGATTTGTGGGTACACCTTGATGATCTCGTCGACCATGACCGTCAGCTCCATGGGCGTGAACTTGGGCATTCTTTGTGGTGCCATGGTGTTTGTGGTGCTGGTGCGGTGTGTGTTGTGTAATGTGCAGGGGGTTTGTGGTGCCGGTGTTTGGTGGTGGTGGTGGTTGTGATGTGTGCGTTTCTGTGGTGTGCTGCTGTCCTTGCTGTGTCACTGTGTCCTCTCCTCTCCTCTCTGGTTTGCAATGTAGCAAGGGGTTGTGGTCTGTGGGAGTGCTGCTTTTGTACTCACCTATGTGGGTGTGTCCTCATGGTCTGTTGTTTTCAGGTGTGTTGTGTCTGGGGTTCTGGCCTTTGTATTTTTTGTTTGTCCGGGGGGTGTTTTCGGGATGTGTACTGTGCTTGTGTATTTGTGCGTGCCTTGCTGTGTGGACTTGTTGGCCATGTTGTGTGCTATTGGTTTTGTGTGCGGATGGTTTCTGTGCAGGTACGTTGGCGCCATGGCTTCTGCCGTGTCGATTGTCATCGGCGTTGTTTGCGCTGGCGGGCGGTATATTTGTGGTTTTTCCGCGCTCATGTCGGTGCGATCGTAATTTCACGTGCGGTGTGTCGGCCGTGAGGGCGGGCGGTTTTGTGTTGTCGTGCGTGTTTCCGTCCGTGGCGGGCGGTTTGACTCCGACTCGGACGTTGGCGGGCGGTATTTTGTGTGCTTTTTCCGCCGATGGCGGTTTTCGGTTTGTGTAATCGTAATGGCGTGGTCGGTGTTCAGGCGGTGTGTGCGGGCGGATTTTTGCCGCTTCCATGCCTGGCGGATTTTTTTACGCCGGGTATCGTAATGGGCCCCTAAATATTTTAAATTTGTATATATTTTAGGAGCGGGATGTTGGGTTTATAGGGGATAAGGGTGGGTAGTAATTTAAAAATGTTGTATCACAATTTTAATATTAATATTTTAAATTTAGAAACAAATTATTTTGAAATTAGAAATTTATAATTTTAAATTAGAAATTATACATTTTGCGAAAATTATGTTTTTAAATTATAAATGATACTTTGTCATTATAAATAAATTATCAAATCTATAAATTGTGTTTAATAAATTTCAATATTTATTATTTTTTTAAAAATCATAAAATATTGAATATTTACTAAATTAATTAATTTTATATTTGAATGTTACAAATTTAATTATAAAATATGAAAATAATATATTTGTTAGAAGTGAAAATATATTAATTTAAATTTTAAAGAGAATTTGATAGAAATCTTAATGTAAATGTAGATAAATATTATATTTTTATAATATTTAAATTACATTTGGATATGTTTTGTAATTATTATAATTTTTTAATATTTATTTAATTAATGAAATAGTTTAATATAAAAAAATATTTATTTATATTTCAAATTTGTAAAAATACTAATAATAATAAAGAATTATTGATTTTTTTATCATTTAAGTTTTTATTTTTAAATGCAGAAAGAAAATATCTAGTAATTTCTTATATATAGTTTTAAGGATATATATTTATTCATACTGTAAATGAAAGGGTGGATATTAAGTATTTATTGTTTACAGTTTATATTTATTTGGAGTTAATAGAGTAAATTATTATGGTTTACTATCCAGCACTTTCCCTGAGTTTAATTGGATTTGGAGTTAGAATAGTAAATTATTATTGTTTAACATCCAGCACTTTCCCTGAGATTCATTGGATTTGGAGTTAGAATAGTAAATTATTATGGTTTACCATCCAGCACTTTCCCAGAGTTTAATTGGATTTGGAGTTAGAATAGTAAATTATTATGGTTTACCATCCAGCACTTTCCTAGAGTTTAATTGGATTTGGAGTTACAATAGTAAATTATTATGGTTTACTATCCAGCATTTTCCCTGAATTTTTTGGGATTTGGAGTTAGAATAGTAATTTGTTATGGTTTACTATCCAGCACCTTCCCTGAGTTTCATTGGATTTGGAGTTAGAATAGTAAATTATTATGGTTTACCATCCAGCACTTTCCCACAGTTCAATTGGATTTGGAGTTAGAATAGTAAATTATTATGGTTTACCATCCAGCACTTTCCCAGAGTTTAATTGGATTGGGAGTTAGAATAATAAATTATTATGGTTTACCATCGAGCACTTTCCCATATGTTTATTTGGAGTTGCAGTTAGAATAGTAAATTATGATATTTAATTTATTTTTACAATTTAATACAATATTGCAAAAAATAATACACCTTGTTATGTTTTTTCACATTTTATTAGGAGACTGTAACATTTATTTAGATATGTTCACCAAATTATATTGTATTACATTGATGTACAAATGTATTTGACAGTTTTTAAATATTTTAAATTTGTTTGGTATACATATATAATGGTAAAGTAAAACAGTATAATTTTTACATTAATATACAGTATCTTTTGTATTGTTTAATATTTTTTAATTCAAATATCTAAATATTTGTCGCTAACTTTTTTGACATTTTTATATCATGATTTACAAAAGTTCAGGAGTTGGAATATATATACATTGTACATTTTATTACATTATGTTTTATTATATAGCATATTAAATATTATTTTAATAAAATAACATTCAGGGGCCGATTCCGATTCCGGCCGTAAAACGTACCGACCGACACGGACCTGGGACGGAGACCGACTGACACAGACCGGCGCTGTACGACCCGTGCAGTACGATGCAACGCATGTGAATTACAACCCACTCGCACGGAACACGAGCCGAATGACCGACCCGCACGGAAATCAGTGAGTCGCCCGTAAAATGTCCGGGAATCCTACTGACCGACACGCACCACGAATAGACGCGACCAAAACGTACCCGAGAACCACGAGCCACGCAGTACGATGCCATACGTGTGAATTGAGACCGACTCGCACGGAGCACGAATATGAAAACCGAGACGCACAGCAAATAGTGACTAGCAAATAACAGACCCCTCTGCGTCCGACACGTACGACAATGTCAAAAACAGCAGAATGTCAGTGTGACAGACTCGTGTTAGCCCGCGCGAGCCACATCCAGCGTCCGACACGGTCAAACAAACGTCTCCATCATGCACAACAAAAGCAAAGGAAAAGTCACAAAAAAAGCCCAAAAAACTCATGACAAAGCCAATAAATAAAAAATTTAAAAATGGAAGAACAAAGACACACCCACAACTCCACCTATATAATGGCAGGAAAGCCCTACCATGATCCTTTGCAAACTACAGGCATAGGACAGCAGACACCACCACCACATTGCAGAGACACACCACAACTCACACAACACACAACAACTACACCATTTGCACCACTTAAAAACTAAATCACATATTCACTGACAAACTCACACCCACCACACACACATACACCCCTCTCATCAATCCCCACAACCACCTAGCACCATGCCCCCCAAGAAGAACCCAAAGTTCACAGATAGTGAGTTGGAAGTCATGATTGACGAAATACTCAGGGTAGAGCCACAGTTGTTTGGCACATTGGTCCAACAGACCCCCATGTCACAGAAAACCAAGATGTGGGAGAGGATTGTCGACAAGGTCAACGCACAAGCTCCTTGTCGGCGCACAAAGGACGACATACAGAGCAGGTACTATGATGTGCGCAGGAGGGTCAAGAAGCTCATCAACAGACACCACGCCTTGAGCACAGACACTGGCGGTGGCCCTCCTGCCAGACCAACGCACTTCAGGACCTGGGAGGAGAAGGTGCGGGCCATCCTACCACCGGAGAGCATCCATGGATTAACAGGAATACCAGAGCCTGGTGAGTACACAAACAATATACTCAATTTTGTGCGGCAATACACATATATCACTCTCAAGGGGACTGTTAAACCAATTCCTGCCAGCAAAGCCATAGCAACATAAAGGCAAGTCTCCTGTGATGTGCATGCCAGTTACCCAAACACAATACCTGCCATCCCACAGTATAATGGAAATACGACATGACATGTACAAACCTAACGACAAATACTGCAAGGCATTAGCATAAATCCACAACAAACACAGTCATCCATTTTGCCAACAAGGTCACACCACCTCACAGGAAAGCTCAGTCAAAATGAAGGAAGGTTGGGCTGATGGGAATGTGCATGTAGCAAAAAGCATGATGGGAGTTGCAGTCACAGCCACCAGTCCCCCACCCACATGTCCCTGCAAGCTCACAATGAACCATGCTCACCTCACAGGGAGTGCAAAAGTACTGCCAAGATGGCTGACATTAGGCCCTGCTGTGGGGAGCACAAGGCCCTGCTGGGACTTGGGCCCAAACAAACAACAGGACACCAATGCCAGACAGCCTGAAAGGTAACTTCCACACCCTGCAATGGAAGCATGCAGCATGGTGGGATGTCTGGACTGGGGGAGGAGGACTGCCAGCTCTGACTACATCTACCAGCAGCCCCTGTCACACACACCCCTCCCACCTACACCAAAATACATACCTGGGACCATGCTCCACAAGAGAGTCAGTGAAAAGTCTCTACCAAGAACCCTGACAATGTTCTCCGCTGTGGGGAGCACAAGGCCCTGCCTTGAAATTGTGCACAAACAAACAACTGGATACCACTGTCAGTCATCTTGCCATTGCTGTCTCAATCACTCACATGGTAGCAGAGTCACAGGAAGGAAGCTCAGGTATTGTGGGAAGGTGGGTGGAGCCAAAAGCATGATGGGAGTTGCAGTCACAGCCACCAGTCCCCCACCCACATGTCCCTGCAAGCTCACAATGAACCATGCTCACCTCACAGGGAGTGCAAAAGTACTGCCAAGATGGCTGACACTAGGCCCTGCTGTGGGGAGCACAAGGCCCTGCTGGGACTTGGGCCCAAACAAACAACAGGACACCAATGCCAGACAGCCTGAAAGGTAACTTCCACACCCTGCAATGGAAGCATGCAGCATGGTGGGATATCTGGACTGGGGGAGGAGGACTGCCAGCTCTGACTACATCTACCATCAGGAACTTGCACACACCCCCCCCTTAACACAAACTCCACACAACCTACCTGGTATAATGTATTCAATAAGAATCCATTTAAATATCCCACAAACATTTACCACACTGGGTTCTGCTGTATGAAGGACATGGGACTGTTGGGACTTGTGTGCAAACAGACACCAGGACACCACTGCCTGCCAACTTGTCAGCACAGGCACACCACCACATAGGGAAAAAGAATCACAGGAAGGAAGCTCAGGTATTGTGGGAAGGTGGGTGGAGCCAAAATCATGATGGGAGTTGCAGTCACAGCCACCAATCCCCCACCCACATGTCCCAGCAAGCTCACAATGAACCATGCTCACCTCACAGGGAGCGCAAAAGTACTGCCAAGATGGCTGACACTAGGCCCTGCTGTGTGGAGCACAAGGCCCTGCTGGGACTTGGGCTCAAACAAACAACAGTACACCAATGCCAGACAGCCTGAACGTAAATTGTGACTCCCTGCAATGGAAGCATGCCACATGGGGGATTACCTGGCCTCTGTGGGTGAAGGAGGTCCTGCAATGACTCCAATTGCCATCAAGGCCGCCTCAAAACACACCTTCTCAGCCAGAACAAAGTGCACCCTTGGGACCAGTCACTCCTAAAGTAAATGCCTTGGCAAGATGGCTGACACATGGTCATGATGTATGAATCGCCTGCAAGTCACACCTTCGCACTGGCCAACTCAAACACATTTACACTCACAGCCATTGGAACTGTAGGTATCCTCCCACCCTCTGGAGATGCAGTGTCCCTGGGGTGTCCCCTGACCTGGCTGTGAAGGTGTGTCTTGTAGATGACAATTGGGGAGATGTAGACTTAGCACATAGCAACAAGCCGACACAATGTCACCCATACATCATTGAGAGTGGACACCTGACGGTAACTAGAATGGACACACACATAGCTGACACTGTAGCATGGTGTCATCCAAAAAATGTGCATTTGTGAGATGCAGTTCAATCCCACATCGGCCTGCGTTGTACGCATCATTCATACAACACATCATTCACTGTCATGGAGACCCCAAACACAATGACTAACCTGGACTGCATCTGAGGAGGCAAGCAACTCACATCAGCTGAACTGTAACACACACACCTCTGCCCATCACTGTAATGAGCATTGAAAAGCAAGAGAGCACCTGTGCCCAATCCCTCTCACTGTTGATGAATTTGACAAGATAGAAGGTGTTAGCACATACAAAACTCAGCACAAACTTCATTAGCTATGCTAACCCCATGACTTGTAAGATAAGAGACCTGAACTAGGAACACAGACAACGAATTAGTATCTCACAATGGATCGCAGGTATACCGTACTGCAACCATGTTGCACAGACACACAAATGTGACGCACAGAGGAAATAAAAGAATCACACAACACATGCCCCAATCTTGCAACATACCCCAAGTGTAATAGTACGTATGTCATTGTTAAAGCACAAATGTGGACAGGGATAATACAGCAGTGTCAGGCATGTGATGGGACCTGAGTGGCAATGGGCATCTACAGACAATTGATCAATACATGAGCTGGTCATGCACACAGCTTGACGTGCACATCGAAAGGCTCCAGGTTGCCATTACAAAGTGCTCCTACAATATCAACCTCTGTCTGTCACAACTCATGACAATGCAATGTACAGACTCTCATAATGATGTTCAGTGTCAAATGTTATGTGTGTGAAACATTGAGGTCTGTAGAAACATAACATACATTGTGTGTCTCCTCCAAACACAGGTGATGCTGGGGACACAGCAGGTCCTGAGGAACAGTCCCAGTCCCAGACTCTGGCGGACCCTGAGCTCCCCGGTGTGGATCACTCTACGTCCTCTTCGGACGACGACCTTGACCAACCTGGCCCCTCCGGCGTGAGCCATGATGCAGCCCCAGCAGCAGTAACATCAGCACCCCCCTCAACCACTCCTGCCACATCGGACACCAGACAGAGTCCCCATGCCGACACGGACAGGCCAAGGCCCCAGAACAACAACGGACCAGGTACACAGGGCACCCCGGAAGCAAGGGACAACACAACCGGCGCTAACAATCAAGGGAGCCCAGTGTCGGCTGGGCCGGCCACGGCAGGGCCTGCCCGTGTGGGTCGGGCCGGTGGGAGGGTGGGCAGGCAGAGGACACGGCCTGCACAGGGAGATGGACTGCATGATGAGCCACACCTGGAACGCATCATAGATGCGTACCAGGAAAGCACCGGAGGGTTTGGACAGGTCGTGGGGATCCTCAAGGAACTCAAAGAACAGCAGGCTGCCCATCATGCCCGCTTGGACTCCCACATGTCCCGGGTGGAGTCCAAGTGGGACAAATTGGATGAACAAACAGCGGTGCATAGGGACATACTGACATGCCTCCGCCAGATCAGCACCAACCTGACCACGCCTCCCTGTTCGCCCACAACATCTGTTGCCACAACATCCGCAACAGCCACAGGGAGGGAGGAGGACTCTGGTGGAGAGTCCTCGGCACCGCAGCACCCTGCACATGAGGGTCCCCCGAGAAAGAAGAGGGGTCGCCCGAAGAAGGGCAATTGAGACCCTGATGGCCATGCATATCCCCCAGGCACCCAACACCTGCTCCTGTTAACGTCCTTTGTGTGCAAACCAGTTGACCATGTCGACCTACATCCAATTCACCCACTTGACATGGAGGGTCAAAGTTGTGACAATGCACCAAATGACTGTGGATTCTACCCTGGATATTTCAATTACCAAGACTACCAACTCACCTGTGAACTGTGGATTACCATCACATTGTACAGCACTGCAAAATCCGTTCACCATCCTTACACATGTTTGTAAATAAATTCACAATCACACAATACTTGCCTCTGTCGTGATTCCTACTTGCTTTGTGCCATGGCGATGATGAGCTGCTAAGGAACACTGTGCATGCAAACTATTACAGCAATGCGAACAACGTAATGTGAGTCATGTGAATGTGACACATATGAGGGAGACACACCACTAGGACAACACAACACATACTCACCATGGCCCCTAACTCATTGTCAACACTGATGTCAACAGGAGATACAGTGGAAAGCACACACAACACCCATCCTGGATCATTGGCAAGCAGCACACAGGTACAGGATGCAAATTACTGTTGGATGTGTGGACACACGGAGCACATCTCAAAGTGAAGGGCTGTATTATTAAATATTCACAATGTGAGAATACTACAACTGATGCACATTAACCTCACATGACAGTTATCCAAAAAATAAACATGTGGTGAACGATGAAAGTCCAGGGCTGTGTGGCACATCATTGTTTGTGACAACGATTACTTGCACTCTGGAACAAGGATCTGTGTCTTGGGGTTCAGACCGCACCACACAGCATCCAAAGTACCCTGTGAAGGACAGACAGAAAACACTATCAAAAACACAGATTCACAGCAAACAACAACAATATACATGCCCAAAACAAAACACTAACTACCCAGACACAACCTAACAATCAGGTAAACACTGGGAGTACAGACTACCATAAAGGACACATCACAGCAAGCATCTGACAAGTAGCATACGGCCACACTCAATCAGCACCAGTGCACCACCAACATAGGTCATGCCGACACAATACTTGGACAACACATACCTGTATACTGACATTCATGAGAATAAGTTCGGGATCAGCTGCCTCCGAACATCACCATCACCCTCATCATCACTGGCATCATGCCCAAGACCAGGATCCTCCACGGCTGGTGGAGGTTGGTCATCGTCATCCAGGATGAGAGGCAACCGCTTCCGCAGTGCCAGGTTGTGTAGCATGCAGCACATAATGATGATCCTGCACACCTTCGCAGGTGCATATGGGAGGGCCCCTCCTGTCTTGTCCAGGCAACTGAATCTGCTTTTCAGGAGGCCAAATGTCTGCTCAATCACTCTCCTGGTACGACCATGTGCCTCATTGTAGCGCATCTCCGCTGGTGTCACAGGGTTCCTGAGGGGTGTCAGCAACCATGGCATGTTGGGGTATCCGGAGTCACCTACAGGGAGACAATTGCACATTAGTTGAGCGTGAAAATAGGGTGCGAATCAACTTTAGCAAACACACACAATGCTAAGCAGTCAGTACACACCGACAAGCCAGGAATGCTGGTACTGCATCTGTGCCATCATCGTTGGGATGCGACTACTCCTCATTATGTAGGCATCGTGCGCTGAGCCCGGGAACCTTGCACACACATGGGAAATGGTCATGTCGGCAAAACAAACCACAAGAGCATTTATAGAGTGGAAATGCTTCCTGTTCCGGTACGTCTGCTCATGTGCCTGCGGTGGTACCAAAGCCACATGTGTCCCATCGATGGAGCCAAAGACACGTGGCATCCTGCCCAGGGCATAGAAGTCCCCCTTGATGTCAGCTAGTTGTTGTGCTTTTGGGAAATGGATGTACTGGTCCAGGAAAAGCAACATTGCCTCCAACACATCCCGAAGCACACGGCTGAACATAGTCTGTGACATCCCACCAGCAGTAGCAACAGTCTGCTGGAAAGTACCGGTGGCAAAAAAGTGTAGGGCTGCCATCACCTTCACCTTGGGGGTCAGCGCTGTAGGGTATGTCCGGCCAGGTTGCAGATGTGGAGCCAACTGCTCCACCAATTCTTCGATCAGTGGCCTGGTGAAGCGGTACCGTCGCATGCAGTCACGTTCAACCATGGTCTCCAGGTCTGGGAACGGTCTGTGGACATTTGGTCTCCTGCAGTACATAGGAGAGCAAAGACAGTTTGTCATTCACCCTATTTATGTGCCAGTGTACATGACAAATAGCACATGATACCACATTACAGGACACAAGAACATGATGTGTGTGCTGTTGGGTATGGACACACATATCAGATACATGCCCATCATCTGACATCTCAGCTCTACAGGGTCACGCAACAAGGTCCCTGTTGTGCTGTGAGCAATCAATGTGCCCCGTCACAGTACATCAGTACGAGTGTCACATACCAGACACACACCACAGTGACTAGTGAGGACAGATGTCTACCCCACAGCACATGTTCCTGACAGACACACACAGGGACCTTGTGTCGCAACATGGACACCATCATGATGTGGCGTACCATGTGCACAGCACAACGCACACATGACACACACATGAAGTGCCCCCTGATTTCATGCCAGCTCACACATGGATGTCTGTGATACACAGACGCAACATCCACTCACATTGACAATAGACTGGGATGTTGTGAACATTTGACATTGTGCACATGAAATCTGAGTCATCTCCGCATGGCAATGCACACATACTGTGGAGGAACATCACATATGTGGCACTGTGACACCCTGTGAGGCACCTACCATTCCACTGATGAGTCCGGGTGTATGTCATATTAAATACACAATGTACACCGGGAACTGTGTACATGCCTCATGCACTGAAATGTACTGTCGTCAAACACAGTGGTTATGTGTCCAGCCAACAATTGGATCTGTCCCCATGGCAACCTGCCCTGCCTGGGAGTGGGTGCCACTAAGTGAAACATACAAATTCACATGTCTACCCACATAGACCCACAGGTAATGCATCCTGACATGCACTTTGAGTGACTGTGTCACAGAGTGTACTGTTGTTGTGCCCATTGGTCAATGGCAAGCAATGGTGTGTTGCATGCCTTAAACAATTACTTATATGGTGACTGACGCAGGTGACCAATGCAAAAGATGCGTTGAACACCTAGGGAAGGAGCTGCATGCACGCCTTGCACAATGTCACCAATGTGGACTGACGCGGGTGGACCGATCCGCACGCACGCCTTGCACAATGTCACCAATGTGGACTGATGCGGGTGGACCGATCCGCACGCACGCCTTGCACAATGTCACCAATGTGGACTGACGCAGGTGGTCCGATCCGCACGCACGCCTTGCACAATGTCACCAATGTGGACTGACGCGGGTGGACCGATCTGCACGCACGCCTTGCACAATATCACCAATGTGGACTGATGCGGGTGGACCGATCCGGACGCACGCCTTGCACAATGTCACCAATGTGGACTGACGCGGGTGGACCGATCCGCACGCACGCCTTGCACAATGTCACCAATGTGGACTGACGCGGGTGGTCCAATCCGCACGCACGCCTTGCATGCACGCCTTGCACAATTTCTTCAATGGGAACAGACGCGGATTTGAGCCTGGTACGATTCGGTTCCTTGAAAATCCGTTGGCTGCCTGCAACAATGTTTCAGACTCGTCACTACAATGCTTTAGTATATTTCAAACTATGCGGAAGGCGTGTACGAGACGTGCAATGCGATGGATTGGCCAGATTCATAGGATGCAAACGTGTCGGACCTATCGCTTTTGACACATGGGTCTGAATCTGCCTCTGCAGCACAGATATAAGTCTGTCTGTTCACCTGTGAGCTCACTTGCCTGCACTACATGCTCCAGATCGACATCTCTGCCAACACTGCTGCTGTCTCTGCATCCTCTGGCTCCAAGAATGGCACGTACTGTGGAGAGGGCCCCAGCCTTCACAGAGGAGGAGAACAAGGCCCTGCTGGACAGCCTCCTTCCACAGTACAGCAAGCTGTATGGGACACCAGGGGAGCAGGTGAGTGTGCACTCCACATCCCTTATTCATTGTGTATGTTGTCTGACTGGCACCACTGAAATTGTGTGCAACAGTGTCTAGCATGCTCACTGAGTAGTTCATATCCCCATGGTGTGTAGGTCCCTGTAGTGGACAGGTACTGTGCATTGAAAGTGCATTTTCACACGGTTGTAATACTCAGTTAATGTTTCCCTGTTGAAAACTCAGGACAACTGTCAATCACCATATCTGCACTACCTGTGTCCATCATATTCCCTTGCGAGAAAGACATGTATATCCAAATTAGTGATGCACAAACATGTGGCTTGTGTGGTAAAGGACTTTTTCTACCCTTGTCATCCTCACAGGTTGATGCCCACCAGAAGCAGGAGATCTGGCTGACCATTGCCCGGGCTATTCGTGCTGTGGGGGTCCACAGACGCCGCATCCGCAACTGCCAGAAGAGGTGGCAGGACTTTCGTGGCTGGACCCGGAGGATTGCCAGAGTCCAGCTGAAGCTGTCGCCTCCTCGCAGAAGGGGCGGACGACGGACACTGACCCCCACATGCTCAGGATTATGGCGGTGGTCTTCCCGGACCTGGATGGGCAGTTAAAGGCCAGACAGCAGCAAGGAGGGGGTAAGTGCATGCATTCTCTGTGTCCAATGTATCACATGCTCTTTGCACGCCCACATCCTGGTTACACTTCCACAGATCTCCTATCTGCTTGTACAGGAGTCATGTGGCAAAACTACGTCATGTCCCATCCTCATCTGATACACAGGTGTGCCCCTTTCAGGCTGTGACTTGTGTAACTTGGGTTGTGTGTCCCTGCTGTTGTACAAACTTAACGTTGTGCACAGCATCTGCGACCGGTGCATTGTTTTGTCTTCATGACTGAGGCACATGATTTTCATGTGTCTGCACATTGCCTGGAAAAAAGACATGTACTCTGTGTGGGCAATTGATATGTGTTCCAATTGATGTTTTGGCACACCATATATGCCAGGGGTATTTGACACACAGCCATGTAGCAGCAACAAAAATGTATGGGCCTCAGAAAAATGTACATCATGTGTTTCACACATGCATGGACACATGCCTGGTGTCCAGGGTAATCCCATGTTGCACATGTTCCTGGACAGGTATCCCTACTCCGGACATGAAGTACACTCTGTTCTTCTACTCCTGTGTGTCAGCCTAACATTAGTGCATTGTGAAGTGTGCAATATGGTGTCTGCATCGGTCTCATTGTGAGGTGGCCTGGCCTCTTATACTCCTGTGGTGTTGGTCATTTAGGTTTGTGTAGCTAGCTGGGGTGTGGGAAATGGATCCTCGGAATGGGTTCATGCATAGGTGTCGAATCACTTGACGGTGCATTATGTTGTATAGTACATCACAGTGCAGGCAGTCTCAATTCATTGCCATCATGCTGTGATGTCATCATGCTTACAGATTGGTGCTTGCAGTCAGTCATCTGTTGCATTTTTATTACGTGTGATCATCAGATGCCTGAAGATGTGGTTAGCATTGGGTGTCCCTGTGCACTTGACATCTGCAGGGCTTAAATTCTCATACATGTTAATGGTTGTGACACAGTGCAGAGTGTATAATTTTGGATGCACTACCCCTGAGACTGAAGCCAGTGCTGGCTGCTCAGCCATACTGGGCCGTAGCATGGTATCCCACTTGCTGATGTGTATCCCGCAGTGATGTCAGTTGTACAGCATGCACTCTATTGTGGCATTGACCATCAAGACATGTGCACATCATGGTGTCTTGTGAGTGAAGCCTATCCATTTTACTGACAATTATTTTAGCCATCCCTTCTCATGACACATGTACTGAGTCAGTGGCAGGAGATGGCATGTGTTAGTCCAGGCAGATTTAAATCATGAGTCCTGCAGTTCAGAGATATGTCTATGTGGTGCTTGTGCACACATATGAGAAGTGGCAGACAACATGTCCCAGACAGATGGGTCCATGGAGGGGCAGGATCTGAGGGGCACGGTTGACTTGCAGACTGACATGTGTCATTTCCAAATGATGTCTCCACTGTTCGCAACATCTGGCACTTGAGGCAAAGCCGTACTCTGTGATGTGCTGTACTGACTGTGATGTGTCAGGTGAAACTGGTGACTGATGTGGATCTGTTTATCCCGATTGATTGCAGATAAATCGGCAGCTACTGGAGGAGACAGCTCCACGGACCAGGAGGATCGCCAGAGCCAGACTGGGTCAGCTTCAGAGGAGTTGGAGGGACCCAGTGGCACAGAGGGTGAGGGGAGCCACACAGAGGAGACCTCAGCTACAAACACCTCTGCTGAGGAACACAGCATCTCCAGTGAGGACTCCCTTGGGGAGGCAGGTGTCAGCAGACCCCAGACAACACCTAGCGAGTCTGTCCCCGCCACCACCTCCACCCTCCCATCTGCTGCCATCCCAGATGTCCGTGGAGGCCCCTGTGTGAGGGAACATGTCTCCTTTGGTCCAGGCACCGCAGCCCCTGCCCCTGTCTCCCCTGCTGCCCTCAGTGTGGAGTCTGTGGACTTACTGAAGCAGCTCCATGTAGGGCAGACAGCGATGCTGAGTGTCCTCCATTCCCACACCCCTCTGTTGACTCAACTGGTGTCCTTCATGGAGGGCATCTCATCCAACCTGTCTGCCCTACATCGGATCATTTAGTCCATGGCCTCCACACAGACGGCATCAGTGTCCCTCCTCCAACAGTCCCTCACCCCTCCTACCTCTGCACCACCCACAGTCCCCACTACCCTACCTGACCAACGCACACACACACCGGCACCGGCACGCACCACAACAGACCCAGGCAGCACACAATCATGCAAGTCCAAAACAAAATCCACAGGCACGCACACTCCAGGGACTGATGGCACACACACAGGGGATGGGTCACAGACGCACAAACAGGCATCTACGAGCACTCTGCAGACCTCAGATGCCTCTCCCTCCAAAAGCACTTCCCCTGCCTCACCTGCAAACCCCCCTTCCAAGCAGCTCTTCCTGTGTGATCTTGGCCTCTTCCCCACCGATCCATCTGCTCAGACGCACAAGGGGAAGAGGAAATCGCCACGCACAGGGGGGAGTTCCCCTGCCACACAGACACCCTCCCCCAAGCACCTGGACACTGAGCCCCCCAGCCGCAAGTCCCCCCGGAGCAGGAAGAGCAAGCCCCCCCCAATCCCACAGGTCAAAGTCACATTCTCCTTCCTGCAGCCCCCAGGCCACCACTCCACAGGTCCCCCCGCCACACCCTGCCCCTGGTTCCCCCACATACCAATACCGCATCCCCAAAATGATTAGGCCATCCCCTCCTACCACATGCACTTCCACCCCCACCTCACATGCTCAACCTGTTCCTACCACTGATGTGGGGACCATGTCCCCCCCTCTGTCCTGCCAACCTCACCTGGACCCCATGACACTCCCTTGGAGTTTTGCACTGCAGTGGAGGCCCCGTCCCAACCATCTCACCTGCCCGCTGCAGTGGTGCCGGTAACAACCCCGTCTGACTTGGGCCCTGCATTGATGTCTGCACACACCCCATTGGACCTGGGCCCTGCCATGGTGACGGCGCACACAGTGTCAGACGCCTCCGCTGCAGTTGCCAGTGACACTCCTGCACCCACCAGCCCTCCCCTGCCCCATTCTGCTGGTCCCTGATCCTGTCCCTGCGGTGCCTGGCCTGCCCCTGTGCATGCCCCTCCAAGGGGAGATGTCCCCTGCCCGTAGCAGTGCAGGCAAGCAATGGGTGACAACTTGTCACATTTCACCCTGGGAGGAATCCTGACATGGACTGGCCATTGGCCTTTTGACATTGTGGACTTAACAGTTACAATGAGTTATGTGCTTAATAAAGCCAATTTGTGTTATCCAGTGGTGTTGCTTAAAATGTACATGATGTTGATGATGGGTGTCATGGACTTGCTGTTGTACAGGTGTTTTCAAGGTATAACAGAATGAGTTGTTGATGTGATGTACTCCATGTGGTCTATGGGGTATGTGTACTTTTCTGCTATGTATCCATGACATCCTTAGCTGCAATTGCAGGGTGTAATGATGGCAAAATGTTGTGACCAGGGTTTTATCTTTGGGTTTGTGACTTGACATCTTTGCCAGACACTGTTGCACATAGGTTGTGCTTACATTCGGGCACATGGAAAGATTCCCTGACTTGGACAATCTCCACTGGAAAGGCATGTTTGTGCATCCATGTTACACAAGTCATCTGTGTCATCTGTCCAACTTGGTCTACATGTGTATTGCATATGTGCAGATGACTGAAGGAGGACTCCCGTACACAAGCTTCTGTGACCATTGCTTTTCTTGAGTTGTAATAGTTGTATCACTGGGCAAGTCTTGTGCTGGCATGACAGGAGCCTGCACAGACAACATGTGGCACAGCTGACCTTCCCCAGGAGTGCAGTCCCATCATGGCATTGTGTCCTTCCATGACATTGCCTGGGAACATGGTGTGTGTTGTGTGAGCATGCCTGTGTGTGTTCACTTCCCTTTTCTGGACGCAGCCTGTGTTCCAGACAGATGTACCTGTTTTGTGGACTGGCTGACTTGGCCTGTGTTCATGTAACTTCTTTGCCCTGCCTTTTCTGGGCATGACACACTACTGGTAATTAGGCTGTCATCCCTGGCTGTTTCATTAGTAAATTCCAGGGTTGTTATCCAACGCACGTGGGACACATTCTGGATTACCATTGGCACTTATGTGTTAGCAACGTCATGTGTTTTTCACTATGTGGTATCTGTCTTTGACAAGCTCACTTGTGTGTGTGTGTGTGTGACGACTCCCTATCATCAGGGTCATTGCTGCTATGTTGGAAGGTGTCGACATTTGTGCGTTGGGGCTCTCCTGTGGTTCAACATTGGTGTAGGTGTCTGGCAGGGTTCCGAATGACTTGTGCAGTTTTCACGTAATGTCGATGTGCCGCATGCTGTGCAGTGTGGCAGACCTTCACAGGTGTTGTTGTCAGCCCATGTGTGGGGATTTGTGTGTAGCTTTGATCCCCCACCACCCCTGGGATTGTCATGTGTGCATGAGCAATATCACCGGTCCCTGTGTGCCTAGCTGATGCACATTCTTGCAGATCAAGGTGTGTGCTGTTGATGTTGGCTAAATGTGAGTTGTTTAATGTCTAGGCCCATAACTACTTTTGGCCCATTGTTTGCAAGCCATGGCCAGTGATTTGTGTTTATGGAGGTGTGATGTGAGTTTGTGGGCCCGGACACATGACCCAGGACGCACATCTGACTGTGCTACGCAGTTGGGGAAAAACTAGCTTTATCATCACAGTGGGATTGGCGTACAGGCTAATGTCACCACAAAGATAGGGGACTAGAGGGTAGTGCTGTGTTGGGTCTGTCTCTTGCTGTGTTTGTAGCTGTTCCACCCACCTTGTGTCACATGAATCCTTTGTGATCCCGCTTACCTGACAATGCCTGCTTGTCACCCCAGGTGTGCCCAGTCAAAGACTTACTTTTGTATGGCACAGTGCACACATGTGTGTCATTGTAGTTCAGCTCACCGTCATGCGTTGTGCAGTAGCCTGGGGACACTGTGACACACACACATGTTGTGTATGATATGCAGTGTGTGGCAGCCTGTCTGTGTTTGTGCATCTGTGCCTCTGCATTGGTGTGGCTTCAGCGTTCCATTGGGGGGGATGTTGTTTGTGTGATTGTCCCTATTGTCCAAGCGTCATGTAGGTCATCATCATGCACATTGATCATGTTTGGTTTGTACCATTGCTGCCATGGTATGTGACTTTGTCACCTAACATCGACAGTCTCCATAGGATTCCGCAGTTTGTGTGTCTGTTTGTGGAGATATGTGTATGCATCTTGATGCTCCCTTCTCACACAGTGTAATTGTATGCTGTTGGCATTGTCAGGGGTCATGCCCAATGCTTGTCTGCACATGGCAGAGGGAGTTCTTGTGATACACAGCATTCTTTGCCTCTAATGTCTATGTTTGTTAGTGGCACAAACACCACATTGCCAAAACATTGGTTGTGGTGTTGGGTGCAGTAATCACAAATGCTGGTCTGGTGATACAGCCCCCTATGAGTAGTGGGTAGTGGTGCAGGGCATACATCCCCCTATGAGTGGGGAGGGTAGTGGTGCAGGGCATACATCCCACTATGAGTGGGGAGGGTAGTGGTGCAGGGCATACATCCCCCAATGAGTGGGGAGGGTAGTAGTGCAGGGCATACAGCACTGTATGAGTTGTGGGTAGTGGTGCAGGGCATACAGCACTGTATGAGTGGGGAGGGTAGTGGTGCAGGGCATACAGCACTGTATGAGTGGGGAGGGTAGTGGTGCAGGGCATACAGCACTGTATGAGTGGGGAGGGTAGTGGTGCAGGGCATACATCCCCCTATGAGTGGGGAGGGTAGTGGTGCAGGGCATACATCCCCCTATGAGTGGGGAGGGTAGTGGTGCAGGGCATACAGCACTGTATGAGTTGTGGGTAGTGGTGCAGGGCATACAGCACTGTATGAGTGGGGAGGGTAGTGGTGCAGGGCATACATCCCCCTATGAGTGGGGAGGGTAGTGGTGCAGGGCATACATCCCCCTATGAGTGGGGAGGGTAGTGGTGCAGGGCATATATCCCCCTATGAGTGGGGAGGGTAGTGGTGCAGGGCATACAGCACTGTATGGGTTGTGGGTAGTGGTGCAGGGCATACAGCACTGTATGAGTGGGGAGGGTAGTGGTGCAGGGCATACAGCACTGTATGAGTGGGGAGGGTAGTGGTGCAGGGCATACATCCCCCTATGAGTGGGGAGGGTAGTGGTGCAGGGCATACATCCCCTATGAGTGGGTTGGGTAGTGGTGCAGGGCATACAGCACTGTATGAGTTGTGGGTAGTGGTACAGGGCATACAGCACTGTATGAGTGGGGAGGGTAGTGGTGCAGGGCACACATCCCCCTATGAGTGGGGAGGGTAGTGGTGCAGGGCATACATCCCCCAATGAGTGGGGAGGGTAGTGGTGCAGGGCATATATCCCCCTATGAGTGGGGAGGGTAGTGGTGCAGGGCATACATCCCCCAATGAGTGGGGAGGGTAGTGGTGCAGGGAATACATCCCCCGATGAGTGGGGAGGGTAGTGGTGCAGGGCTTACAGCACTGTATGAGTTGTGGGTAGTGGTGCAGGGCATACATCCCCCAATGAGTGGGGAGGGTAGTGGTGCAGGGCATACATCCCCCTATGAGTGGGGAGGGTAGTGGTGCAGGGCTTACATCCCCCTATGAGTGGGGAGGGTAGTGGTGCAGGGCATACATCCCCCAATGAGTGGGGAGGGTAGTGGTGCAGGGCATACATCCCCCTATTAGTGGTTCTTTTGTAAAGCGCTCTGACACCTTTGGGTAATGTTCGCGCTATATAAAATCGCATTAAATAAATAAATAAATAAATAAATAAAATAGCACTGTATGAGTTGTGGGTAGTGGTGCAGGGCATACAGCACTGTATGAGTGGGGAGGGTAGTGGTGCAGGGCATACAGCACTGTATGAGTGGGGAGGGTAGTGGTGCAGGGCATACAGCACTGTATGAGTGGGGAGGGTAGTGGTGCAGGGCATACATCCCCCTATGAGTGGGGAGGGTAGTGGTGCAGGGCATACATCCCCCTATGAGTGGGGAGGGTAGTGGTGGAGGGCATACAGCACTGTATGAGTTGTGGGTAGTGGTGTAGGGCATACAGCACTGTATGAGTGGGGAGGGTAGTGGTGCAGGGCATACATCCCCCTATGAGTGGGGAGGGTAGTGGTGCAGGGCATACATCCCCTATGAGTGGGGAGGGTAGTGGTGCAGGGCATACATCCCCCTATGAGTGGGGAGGGTAGTGGTGCAGGGCATACAGCACTGTATGAGTTGTGGGTAGTGGTGCAGGGCATACAGCACTGTATGAGTGGGGAAGGTAGTGGTGCAGGGCATACAGCACTGTATGAGTGGGGAGGGTAGTGGTGCAGGGCATACATCCCCCTATGAGTGGGGAGGGTAGTGATGCAGGGCATACAGCACTGTATGAGTTATGGGTAGTGGTGCAGGGCATACAGCACTGTATGAGTGGGGAGGGTAGTGGTGCAGGGCATACATCCCCCTATGAGTGGGGAGGGTAGTGGTGCAGGGCATACAGCACTGTATGAGTTGTGGGTAGTGGTGCAGGGCATACAGCACTGTATGAGTGGGGAGGGTAGTGGTGCAGGGCATACATCCCCCTATGAGTGGGGAGGGTAGTGGTGCAGGGCATACATCCCCCTATGAGTGGGGAGGGTAGTGGTGCAGGGCATACAGCACTGTATGAGTTGTGGGTAGTGGTGCAGGGCATACAGCACTGTATGAGTGGGGAAGGTAGTGGTGCAGGGCATACAGCACTGTATGAGTGGGGAGGGTAGTGGTGCAGGGCATACATCCCCCTATGAGTGGGGAGGGTAGTGATGCAGGGCATACAGCACTGTATGAGTTATGGGTAGTGGTGCAGGGCATACAGCACTGTATGAGTGGGGAGGGTAGTGGTGCAGGGCATACATCCCCCTATGAGTGGGGAGGGTAGTGGTGCAGGGCATACAGCACTGTATGAGTTGTGGGTAGTGGTGCAGGGCATACAGCACTGTATGAGTGGGGAGGCTAGTGGTGCAGGGCATACATCCCCTATGAGTGGGGAGGGTAGTGGTGCAGGGCATACATCCCCCAATGAGTGGGGAGGGTAGTGGTGCAGGGCATACATCCCCCTATGAGTGGGGAGGGTAGTGGTGCAGGGCATAAATCCCCCAATGAGTGGGGAGGGTAGTGGTGCAGGGCATACATCCCCCGATGAGTGGGGAGGGTAGTGGTGCAGGGCATACAGCACTGTATGAGTTGTGGGTAGTGGTGCAGGGCATACATCCCCCAAAGAGTGGGGGGGTAGTGGTGCAGTGCATACATCCCCCTATGAGTGGGGAGGGTAGTGGTGCAGGGCATACATCCCCCTATGAGTGGGGAGGGTAGTGGTGCAGGGCATACAGCACTGTATGAGTGGGGAGGGTAGTGGTGCAGGGCATACATCCCCCTATGAGTGGGGAGGGTAGTGGTGCAGGGCATACATCCCCCAATGAGTGGGGAGGGTAGTGGTGCAGGGCATACAGCCCCTATGAGTGGGGAGGGTAGTGGTGATGGGCACCCCCCCTAGGTGTGGTGACTGCTGGTAGTGGGGACCATGCTACCCCTGTGGTTTTGCTGTTGCTGGTGTAAGGGATTTGACCCCCCCTATGTGTGTGTAGCATTTCGCGTGTTCGTGACGTTGATTTGTGGGGGCGTCTGACTGACCGTCTGCGTTGTGCGCGTCTGTTCCTGATCCGGTCATAAATGTACAGTACTGGGATGACCTGCGCGATGGGATTCATCGTTGGTTCGTCTCGTACTTGCTGCTCATTGCTCCGTCTCGTACACGTTGTGAATTGGTCCATCTTGTAGCCGTGGATCGTGTTGTGGCGCGAATCGGACCTGATATGCAGCTCTCCCGGGTGCTGTGACGTGCTGCTAGTGGCGACCCGTCCGGCGCGTATGATTTACGCATCGTACTTGTCCGGACGGAAACTGCTGTGGGAACTGCTTCCGGGCGACTCGAATCGGCGATCAGAGGTACGGCTCGTGCGGAAAATGCTGCTGGATTCGCAGCCTACGTGTCGGACGGAATTGTGTCAGTTATGGGCATCGTACTTCATTGCCCGGACGGACCGGCTCCCGGGACGTGTCGGTCGCAAGGTAAGGCTACGAACAGCTCTCGGAGGGCTGTCCGACCCGGATCGGAATCGACCCCTCAGTATGTTAAATAATTTACAACTTTTTTCCATTGATATTTTGAAAAGTACACATATATTTTTGAACATTTGTATAGTATTTGGAAATTAAAAGTGTATGTAATAAACATATATTTTAATATACATTAATTATTATATTATAATTTTTTTATAATAAAATAATTAATGTATATTTTACATTTTTTATATGTTTATTTTAAACATTGTTTAAAAAAAAATATATATATACATTTGTATACATTTATAAACATTTTCAAAGCATTTTTTATTATTTTCCATTCATTCCTATGGGGAGTTAGTCCTATTTTTGTTTTAATTATGCCGCCATTTTATTTTCCTTTATTCACTTTTTGACCTATCTACTTCGTTGTTTGGGTCATTTATGAAGACGGAACCTCGCGGATAGGAGCTGCTTCGTCTCCGTTCCTGTAAGTTTACTTTTATTTACTTTTAAGTTAGTTTTAAGGTAGTGTTAAGTTAGTGTCAATGTATTTGTAAAAGTGTTATTTAAACGTTTTTACAAACGTTACGTGTTGTTTACGTAGGTTAGTGATTTCGTGTTTTATTTACTATCGAATGTTATTAGAATGCAATGTAATTTTACTTATTACTTTACTATGTGTGTTTATATTTATTATATGTTGGTATTTCGATTTGTGGGTTTATATATTTGTTATGGGTGGGTGTTGTTTGCTTCTATTTACAGGTTCGGGCTTGGTGAACAGATGGAGTTGTTCACGCGTTTTTGTTTTTTTTAATAAAGGAAATTGTTGTTTCTTGTTTTAAAACAAGTTGCTATACATTTCCTTTTATTGTTCGGGTTGTTGGAGCGTTTTTATAGCAAAATCTTTTGGGGTTTTTATGGTTTCTTTATCGAGAGGATTGCTGCGTTGGATTTTTATCTACAGTTGTATTTTTCCATTTTTGGGGTGTTTCGTTACTACATGGATTATTTTTGCCTTGGATTGATTTTTATTTCATCTATTTCGAGGATATTCTACAGCTACACAACTGTAAGTTGTTTTTAATATTATTGAGGGTGGGCAATGTCTATTTGTGATTTTCATTTTTTATTAGTTATATTATGGCATATGATATTGAGTTATATAGACATTTTATGACATAATTTAACTAATATAAAAATAAAAATACTTTGTTTGTGTGTTTGATATGTTTTTAATGTTTGCTATTTGTTTTACATTAAAGAATAGATTTTGCAAAAATGTCTATGTATTGTAGTCCTTGGATATCTGGATACATTCTCGTTTTTTGTTGGAGGTATTCGTACATACTACTTGTTTGTTTACTCAGTTTTGGTCCTATTTTGCTCAGATATTGTTCCACTCTGAGCTCTTGGTAACGTTGTTCTTTTTTTATTGATTGTATAAGTTTGTGGAGTGTTGGTTGCCCTCTCCCTATTGTGGCCTGGAAGGCATTATGCCATCCTTCTACTGCGTTATTAGTTTTTGCTTTTTGTGCAATAGTGCTGGCGTAGACATTCCACCAGGGAATTTGAAATTTTGGTTGTCTACCTTGACCTGAACGATGCAACCTCCCCACCCAGGTGTCCTCAAAGTAATCCAACAAGGGACTTAATTTTGTTTCATTACTGCGGTAGAAAGGACTATCTATTAACAAGTTATAATAATTTGCTACTTCTGTTGTTGGCACGTATGCTAGTGCAATCAATTTTTTAATTTGATATGCAAAGTTGCTGTTAGTAGAGTACTCTATACTTAAGGTAAATTTTTGGAGGTGTCTCCACATACTTTGATTAAAATGGTAGTAACACCCTTGAATTGCAGTATGTGGGTATATTTTAAGAATAGCTTGAATCATAGCCAGTTCAAAATCTATTATTATCCTTTGAGGATAATAATTATCAGTTAATTCTTTTATTGTTGTTAATAGTTCAATATAGGTGGGATTATTTTTATTTGGCAGCAATGCATAAATGAAGGGAATATTGGTTTCCTGAAATTCACCATGAATGGTGTAAAGTTGGTAAAATGGTTTTGGACACACTTTAAAAGTTCCGTCCATCATCCATGTTTCACAGTGTTTCAATTTTTGCAAGTTATTATGTGTTGCAAAAACAAGAATTCTTTTATCTTTACTTTCGTTGTCATATATCAAGAATTTGTACTCTTTGTGGGTGATAGTATATTCAGGCAGTATTTCAATTTCTTCAAAGGTTTGGGGGGTGGGTGGAGTTGGATCGGAAGCTCTTTTAGTTTTAGGATTAATCGTTTCAGGTTGGGGATAGAGGGCAATTGTCCTGTGACATGTTCTGGTACTTTTGTCAACACATTCTTCAAGATTTCAGTGCTTGTCTGTTGGGAGCCTGTGCTTGCTTCTCGAATTGTTTCTAAGGCTTCCCTTACTTCTAATTCTGTCACATTGGGTGGATGGTTGTGCTCTTTTACATTCACAACATTGTTATCTATAGTTGTAGCTCGACCATAACATACAGTTGAATAGTATTTGCTACATTTCCAATGTGTCTTATTATCTTTCACCTTTTTCTTGGGTGTAGGTATAACCCATGTAGCAAAGCATTAATTTTCCCTTTTGCAATGTAATAAAGCTTGCTCCTTCAGCCATTTCTAGGGTATATCTGTGAAGATATATACATATGTGTTCAATAAATATGCTTTTGTGAATTATAAATATGCTAGTTTTAGTAGTAATTTAAAGAAAATACTTACATTATTGTTCTTTCTGTTTTGTTGATGGCTTTATTTGCTGCTTTTTGATTTTCACAGTTGTAATTTCTGTAGATGGGGTAGAAAATTGTTTATGTTAATTATATTAGAGATTATTTTTAGTTTCTTAGTCTTAATCATTTTTTTACACTGAAAGTATACTTACTTTTTGTAGTAGATGAATTTAATTTGGTGGATGTTGTTTTGTAGATGCAGTTTGTCAAAGCTGTGAAGAAAAATGTATTTATTAGTTTTGTTTTCTCATTTTAAGCATGTAACAAAATTAGACAATTTTCTTTTATTTCTAGGAAAAGTTGCTTTTTTAATAGTTCATGTTTTTTATCATGTAGAGTTAGATAAGGTTCTTAATCACATTTGGATTTTATTTTTTTGCTGTGGTTGTTAGCAAGTTTAGTTTTGATTTAAAAGAGGAGAACATTTAATTAAATTAGGTATTTAAGTTAAGGAGGTTGAGGCATTTATAATAATAAAAAAATGCTTTTTCTTACCTGTGTTGTAGTATAATCTGTTATTGTAGTTTTTGTAGATCTTCTTTCTCTCTCTCTCCAGCAAAGTAACGCTCTCCCTCCGTGTTTGGCCGATAAACGGTAATTTCTTTTAAGTTAATTCTTAGTCTTTATAGTGTTTAGTTAATTACTTCTCAATTTTAATTGGTTTGTGCTCTTTTAGTTTAAAATCATTGGTTGAGACACTTTTTTGAATTTTGTAGTAGTTACTTTTTAATTAGTTAAATATATGTGTTGTTTGTTTGATGTTTATAATATATTATTTGTTGTAGTTAATTAAAAATATTTGTTAATACTTTTACTTTATAACGTTAATAATTGTTGTATATTATATATATGTGAATAATTATGTGTTAGTGAGTATATTTATTGTTTTTGTGAATTGATATATTTATTAGGGTTTTTATAATTGTTTTATAATTGTTTTAAATATATATTAATTTTATATATGTTGGTATTATTTAATATTATTTGTTTTAATATATTAAATTATTATATAGTTGTAAGTGTTTATTTAATGTTGAATAGTATTATCAATATTGTTTGTATAAGTTATAATTATATTTGTAAGTCGATATTAGTGTTATTGATATTTTTGTTGTGTCTCTTTATAATTTTAATTTTCCGATATTTTTGTTATCGATATGTTTGTAGTCGATATTTTTGTTCACAATATTTATTACGGCGATATTTAAATATCGATATTTGTGTAAAACCTTGTTTAAGTATAGGATGGCGATATTTTTGTATACGATATTTTTACATCGATATTTTTGTACGTCGGTGTTTTTGTTATCGATATTTAAACAGTGATCCGTTCTCTACATCTTTCAGTAAACTCAAGAGTTTCATCGTACATATAACTATCTGCAACCAGAAAACCAAAGCTCACCACCTAAACATATGCAAACTGGTCATATAAGTTAAAAACTACATTGACAAACACTTCCTAATACATATATATTACTACTATTTATTCATGACTACACTACTCCTGTTTAACTATGTGACTAGAAGTACTACAATTCCCAGAATGCAACTAAAATAGATGTATCCATTCTGCACATAATGCTAAGACATTTTAAAACATTCGTAGTATTAAAAATATCCCTCATTGTAACTTTCAACAATACTATTCTGTTGTTTTTCTATTAAAGTACATAATGGAATAAAGGGGCACTAATTCATACTCCTCTTACTTCACAAAACATTCGGTACTAACATCTTAAACACATACCCTCGACCAGATACAGTTCATCTGATATATATCTTTATACCACTGTGATACTCTTTTTTATCAAACTCCAATATACATCTTGGGGCCTCATTACGATGTCGGTCGGAAACTAAGCCGCCCCACTCCTTGTCGGATTCGGATCCGACCGACTCACGGTCGGCGGTTCCGACCAACCAATTATGATGCTTCCGAACACCGTTCAGAAGGACTCCCATTGACTTCAACGGGAGCCTGTGTTCCAACCGACAACACTGGCTCCTATGGGGAAAATGGGTGTCTACGGAAAACCTTGCACCCTGTCGTGGGCACCCCATTGTGCCTGCCACAATGTGCATGGTTTTACAGGGGGGGTACTCTGGGTACCCCCTCGACACCAAACCGGAGGACTCAGGATAAAGGGGGGCCTGCCAGGGGCCCCCAATGTCAGTTTCTGACAGCCTTTTTGTGTCGGACAGACCGACTCGAAAAGGCTGTCATAATCGGACATCGTAATCAGTCGGTTGGAAACGCTGTCCGTTTAGCTTTACGAATCGGTTACGACCGACTCGGATTCTCCGAATGCCGGTCGTAACCGATTTGGAATGAACGGAGCATCGTAATCGGTCGGTCAGAATTGTTTCCAACCGAGTCTGGTGGATGGGTTCCAACACGGTCTAGGGGAATCCGACTGTTGGTCAGAGGCTTTCCGACCGACATAGTAATGAGGCCCTTAATTTCTAAAGTTGATTTTTTTAAATAATTAAAAGTTATGTGCATATCAGGGAATTGAGTTTGTAGATTATATTGTTCTTTTGGCTATTTTTGGATAGTTTTAACACTGTTAGGATTTGTAAAAACTAAGCACAAGAATGATACACCGCTTCAACTTTCCATTCTATGATCATGAGAAAGGTAGCAAATGCAATCATGTCTTTCATTTTAGACTACTCTATCTCCATTTATGAATGGTTAGCCTCTGTTAACCCTTTCCCTCTCTTTCAAAAAGAAATTCCAAACCAATATTTAGCTTCAGTTTTTTTAAATTTAAATACTGCACAACAGTTTATTACATAGTCCTGAGTTGGAAATTAACGTTTATCATTACTTAAATTGTGTCATAACTCTCAACTTTTAAAAAAATGTTCTGTTTCTTTAACACCCTTCCTCCCAATACACTCTTAGCTGAGTATGTGTAGGAACCCAGTGAAACCAGTAGGTCACAAGTTCACAGCACATTCTAGAAGGTAAATTCAATTCCAAATCAGATACAGCAGGTGTGGTTTACTCCACAGATTCAAAAGCATATCCATGTCTGTATTGCATTTCTTTTTTTTAAACAACAGCCAATAATAAGACTTCTTGCTAATGCATCCAACACACTACCTAATTTTATTCACTTACATGCTGACTATTCAATCAAAAAAAAAAAAGAAAACACCTCCATTTTAACTGCTCTTCATTTGCAAAACTACCTCATTCAGCTCCAGTCTTCTCCTGACTGCTATTGCTCCTTCACTTCAAAATGCTTAGAGTGTTGTTTGTTGACAAGAGCTATGTTTATTGGACTAAAGAGGCTGCAATAAACAGTGGTATTGACAGGGACTGGGGTTTGCCAAATGTGGAGATTACTTGGTTTGGGCAGAGAGGATTAGAGTTTCATCAGTTGCTGGCTTTGCTCAAAACCATTGTGGATTGCCGAGCTCCTCACATGATGATTTTGCACTGTGGTGGAAATGACCTAGGCACACTAACCGGGGTAGGGCTGCAAATCCTAATGAAGGATACCTTTGCAGAACTGATTTCACTATTCCCTCACACTGTCTTGGTGTACTCTAATATATGCCAAAGACAGCACTGGGAGTGGTCAAATCAATCCTGTCCTCAGAGACCATCGCATTGGGCTGTATCTATAACAACAATCAGCGTTTTGACATGCATGGAATTTATAGAAATAATGGAGTGCACTTTACAGATGAAGGCAACAGGGTGTTTCTAAGTAACCTGAAATCCTGCATCTGGTTTTATGTTTAGCTGTCATATACAAACAACCAACACAACAGCTCTTTTCAGCGCCACCTTAGTACCAGTCTAAAGATCCTTTTTTAGTTTTTGGGAATCTTCATGACGATGTCCCGATGGTCGCGAATAAGTAGCGAAATAGCAAAACAAAAGCAGACATTCAACTGTCCCCAGCACATGCATAAATAATAACAAAAAAAACTCCATTCTAAACATTGCACTACACATATTACTTTATACATGCTTCTTTAAAAAACATGTTTAAACTCATGTTTTTGTACTATGCTTGTTTAAAAACCATCTTTAAAAACTATTTTCCATTTTTGCGGTTATTCAGGGCATCGTAATGACATCGTTAACCGTGACAATCGCCCAATTTTCATAAAGTGTAAAACACATATTGCACACATATTACAGTATTTTACACACTATGGGTTTATTACTAAGGTGTCTACAGTCATGTTTTCCTAGTGAGTTTCTATAAAAAACCACCTCTAAAACCTATTTTCTATGTTTGCGGTGATGCCGGGGTCGCGATGATGTTGGTAACAACGATTGCGCCTAATATGCACACATATTATAGTATTTTTGGCACTAGGGGCTTATTACTGTACAGTCCAAACTCATGTTTTTCTACTGAGTTTCTATGAAAACCATCTATAAAACCAATTTTCCATTTTCGCGGTGATGTTGGGGTCGTGATGATGTTGGTACTCACGATCACCAAAAATAAGTCATAAAACGGAAAGCAAAACTAGGAATTCAATAGCAATCACCACATTCATTCTAACCATCACACTAGATAAATCACTATCCAATTTACTCTATAAAAACATTTATCAGTCTCTCAATATCTCCATTACAGTGTGTACTAATGATTCACTGTGTTATGTGAGTGGTTGCATAAGTCTCCAAGTGGGTCTGTCACTGGCTGCATGAGTCCTTCAGTAGGTCTATAAGTGGGTGCATAAGTCTCTGAGTGGGTATATGAACGGGTGCATGAGTTTTCAAGTGAGTTTGTGAATGGGTGTATAATTCTCTGACTGGGTATGTGCGTGGGTGTGTGAGTGTCTGAGTGGGTATGTGAATGGGTACATGAGTCTGTGAATGGATCTATCAGTGGGTGCATAAGTGCCTGAGTGGGTCTGTCTATCAGTTGGTGTGTGAGTAGAAGTATAGGTGTCCCAGTGCATTCAGAGAGTCAGTGCTTACGTGTCTGAGTGGGTCTGTGACTGGGTGCATGAGTCTCTGAGTGGGTCTTTGAGTGAGTATATAAGTCTCTGACTTTGTAGGTAAATATGTACATGAGTCTCTAAGTGCATTTGTAAGGGGGTGCATGAGCCTCTAAATGCTTATCTGAGTACACACATGGGTCTCTGAGTGAGTCTGTGAGTGGGTACATTAGTGTCTGAGTGAGTATATGAGAATGGTGTATGTGTTTCTGAGTGTATATGTAAGTAGGTACATGAGTCTGTGATTGTGAACAGCGATGATGTGTATATAGATATTTTTTGTTTATTATTTTCACTAATATTCGCGAAGATGTTGATAGCCGCGACATCCCATGACGGTACACAGGGGCCACACTGGCGGTCATGGCATCATCGCGAATATCGCAGGCAATTAAAAATATTTTGGGTACATAACGTGTCACCAACACCCCCATTTCTCAAACATGGGGTCAGAGAACCTCCACCCGACCCCTTATGTTAGCTTTCACAGATATTTTCAGCCCTGGGAACTGTTCCCAATCGATAAAATGGCAGCCGCAACTTTCTGTTCAGGTTGCGTTCAGCTAATCCAAGCATTTCCCATTGGTATGTGCATTCGCAATTACTCGCAAAACCATTGCGAAATATCCATGGTCAGAGATATCACTATAACTGTCAACTTGCATTTTTCAAAAACTACAGAACGGATTTGCACTAAATAACAAAAAGCACAATCTGCATAACAACATCTGCCTTTCTTCTAAATTTGGTGCGATTCCCTCCAGCAGTTAGGGCTGTAGGTTTGACAACGCATTCCTATGGGAATTAACTTTACAAATGGACCCTAATTTTGTGCCCCTATTCCTCAGTCCCCATTGCAAGGATCACCCGCAAACTTGTCATGACACAGTTTACCTTGACACTTTTTTGTGAAAATTTCATGAAGATTGGTCAACAATGCCAAAGTTATAACCAAGTCAAAAAATGCTTTTCCTGTGGAAACATGGTCTTAACTATAGCTACCTACTGGCAATCGCCAGTAGGTAATATATAATATATATATATATTGTTCTGCCACCATTGAATTAAAAACATGCTTTGCAAACATTCATGTGTCCGCAGCATGCTGTCTTTTGGAAATTACAAACAGCATTCGATTGGATTTATAGGGACCCGCCACCCCGCCATGTGAACGCTGCCGCAAGAGGCTTCAGTAAGAGCGAATTTTGTTTGTTGGATCTATCTATCTATCTATCTATCTATCTATCTATATATATATATATATATATATATATATATATATATATATATATATATATATATAGATAGATAGATAGATAGTAGATAGATAGATAGATCCAACAAACATATATATATATATTCACTGAAAAAACACAGGTTTCAGGGACGTTATAGTTAGGAATTAGCATTTAAAAAACCTTACAAATTCACAGAAAAAACCACAGGTTACAAGAACGTAGGGCCCGATTCACAGAACTAACTTAAGACAAAATCCTAAACTTACTACCATTTTGGTATTCACAGAAGGCACTTACTCATTTTGGTATTCACAGAAGGCACTTACTTACTCATTTTGAGTAACTTACTCATTTTGAGTAACTTACTCATTTTGTGTAACTTACTCATTTTGGTATTCACAGAAGGCACTTACTCATTGATAAGTAAGTGCCTTCTGTGAATACCAAAATGAGTAAGTTACACAAAATGAGTAAGTTACTCACTCATTTAGTATTCACAGAAGGTACTTACTCATCAATGAGTAAGTGCCTTCTATGAATACCAAAATAGTAAGTTACTCAAAATGAGTAAGTTACTCAAAATGAGTAAGTAAGTGCCTTCTGTGAATACCAAAATGAGTAAGTTACTCAAAATGAGTAAGTTACTCAAAATGAGTAAGTAAGTGCCTTCTGTGAATACCAAAATGAGGAAGTGCCTTCTGTGAATACCAAAATGGACACTATATTTGCACAGACATATTGTTTTAATGATAAAACTATATAGCACACACATTTTGAGAATCGGCTTTCAGTGAACATTTATAATTTGTGCATCACCAAGTAAAGTGTTTTGATTTTCACATCTTTTCTTAAAATAATAGGGTTGATTTACATCAGGGATTGTACAGGTCTTTCTCTCCACGGCTACTTTTGTGATGGCCTACATGAAAAAAGATATCATTGATGTAAGGGCTCCACATTCTCACAAATAGAAAGTGTGGCTTGTGAATATGAATTTCAGGTAAACCATATTTATTTCATTTATTCATTATACATTCGTTTGGAGAATTGGAGGGCAAGGATAGTTAAGAAACAGCGGGGCATATTTACAAGCCCCTATCACCACCACAACGTCACTTTTCATGACGCTGTGGTGGCGACAGAGCTTTGCCTTATTACAAGGCAGCGTTAAGTCACTAAATCGTGGCTTAACACTGCCTTGTAAATAAGGCACCCTTTCATGCAATACTTAGCGTGAAAGGAGAGGGCAATAGGTGTTGCAGTGGGCGTTCCACCGCAACAACCATTGATTTTGACGCTGCCCCATATTTACAAGAATGGTGTAAATATGGGGCAGCGTAAATAAGACCAGGGAAAATCTGGTCTTACCCTGGTGCAACGAGGTGAAATGTTTAATTTCTCCTAGTTTTTGCTGTTTCCATGTGTGCTGCGTTGTGCATCACACATGGAAACAACAAAACACCATTATTTATGGGAAGGGAGGTGTCTCTTCCTGGACATAAACAATCATTTAAAAAAAACATTTTGCAACTTCTATGTGTGCTGCATTAAGCAGCACACATAGAAGATTACAAAATACCATTTAAAGATTGTTTATGTGCAGGAAGGGATACCTTCCTGCACATAAACAATCTTCCCCTGCAACGCAGACACCATTGCACTATGGTGCAGGGGTGCCTGTGTTGGCGCTAAGCAGCTAAATTTAGCACCAGTGCAGGAGGAAACGCAGGGCTGCACTGTATTGTTGTAAATATGGTGCAGCCCTGCGTTTCAGAAGTGGCGGAGATCAGCTTTAAGCAATGGAGGCTAACGCAGCGCTCCGCCAATTCTATTGTAAATATGCCCCAGCAGTTGTTTAGAAAAAAGCCATTTATTCTTGAATTCTCTATCTGTGATTACAATATTGGTGGATATTGTGTAGGGTCCCTATTAAGTTAAACATAGTGCTGATCCATGATGTCGAATTCTGTCATAGATTTTACATAGTCATCCTTACTTAATTACGCAATTCATCTCAGTATTATCCTTCAATGTTCTCAAGGCTTTTGTTTCTAGAGATGTGAAATTTTGATGTGACTTTATTCAAACGGTTTTAATTGCCTTCAAATCTTGCAGCACAAATCTTTCAAAAACAAGGACTTCCGGGTCAACAGCAGTGATACATTTTGTAGTCCTATGTAGGCCAGTGGTATCTACATGTTCAGCATCAATAATATATTATTTTTAAAGTCTGATATTTCTAAATAGGTGATATATATCTAGATAACTTTGAAATATGTCACTGAGGGAACAAATCAAGCCTTTAATCAGGAGCAAAAGTGTTCCTGTATTTAAATGATATTTTGATAGGTTGAAAATGGGGATTATAGTCTCCTATCTTTTCGTTATAGGCTGTTATGACCTACTTGTTGTAATATCTTTGTGATAAGGGGATAGACACTGTTGTTAGTTGCGTCTCCGGTTCTCCTTGCCATAATTACCTGACTGTGCTGTCCAAAGAAGAGAACTCCTCTATAAATGGTAAAACGCAACCACCTCAAACTCTAGATCTTCTTTTAACTGAAAGTGTTATGTAGCAATGAGGCAACCCTTCTGTTACCATGGCATATGGACTGCTCTATTCCAGCATGTCTCGAAATGCTCCAATGTCTACATTTTAATGGTATCACTTGGGGGAGGAGGTTTGGTAGATGCAGGTTTATGACAAGGACTACAAAGTTGTGTCACTCCAGCAGCTACAGAGACATCTGTAGTACACATATTGGCCAACATCACAGACCACACTGGCAAATAAATTCCCCAGGGACAACCCTGTGTGCTGTATCTATAACAACCATCAGCGTTTTGACATGCATGGAATTTATAGAAATAATGGAGTGCACTTTACAGATGAAGGCAACAGGGTGTTTCTAAGTAACCTGAAATCCTGCATCTGGTTTTATGTTTAGCTGTCATATACAAACAACCAACACAACAGCTCTTTTCAGCGCCACCTTAGTACCAGTCTAAAGATCCTTTTTTAGTTTTTGGGAATCTTCATGCCGATGTCCCGATGGTCGCGAATAAGTAGCGAAATAGCAAAACAAAAGCAGACATTCAACTGTCACCAGCACATGCATAAATAATAACAAAAAAAAACTCCATTCTAAACATTGCACTACACATATTACTTTATACATGCTTCTTTAAAAAACATGTTTAAACTCATGTTTTTGTACTATGCTTGTTTAAAAACCATCTTTAAAAACTATTTTCCATTTTTGCGGTTATTCAGGGCATCGTAATGACATCGTTAACCGTGACAATCGCCCAATTTTCATAAAGTGTAAAACACATATTGCACACATATTACAGTATTTTACACACTATGGGTTTATTACTAAGGTGTCTACAGTCATGTTTTCCTAGTGAGTTTCTATAAAAAACCACCTCTAAAACCTATTTTCTATGTTTGCGGTGATGCCGGGGGTCGCGATGATGTTGGTAACAACGATTGCGCCTAATATGCACACATATTATAGTATTTTTGGCACTAGGGGCTTATTACTGTACAGTCCAAACTCATGTTTTTCTACTGAGTTTCTATGAAAACCATCTATAAAACCAATTTTCCATTTTCGCGGTGATGTTGGGGTTCGTGATGATGTTGGTACTCACGATCACCAAAAATAAGTCATAAAACGGAAAGCAAAACTAGGAATTCAATAGCAATCACCACATTCATTCTAACCATCACACTAGATAAATCACTATCTAATTTACTCTATAAAAACATTTATCAGTCTCTCAATATCTCCATTACAGTGTGTATTAATGATTCACTGTGTTATGTGAGTGGTTGCATAAGTCTCCAAATGGGTCTGTCACTGGCTGCATGAGTCCTTCAGTAGGTCTATAAGTGGGTGCATAAGTCTCTGAGTGGGTATATGAACGGGTGCATGAGTTTTCAAGTGAGTTTGTGAATGGGTGTATAATTCTCTGACTGGGTATGTGCGTGGGTGTGTGAGTGTCTGAGTGGGTATGTGAATGGGTACATGAGTCTGTGAATGGATCTATCAGTGGGTGCATAAGTGCCTGAGTGGGTCTGTCTATCAGTTGGTGTGTGAGTAGAAGTATAGGTGTCCCAGTGCATTCAGAGAGTCAGTGCTTACATGTCTGAGTGGGTCTGTGACTGGGTGCATGAGTCTCTGAGTGGGTCTTTGAGTGAGTATATTAGTCTCTGACTTTGTAGGTAAATATGTACATGAGTCTCTAAGTGCATTTGTAAGGGGGTGCATGAGCCTCTAAATGCTTATCCGAGTACACACATGGGTCTCTGAGTGAGTCTGTGAGTGGGTACATTAGTGTCTGAGTGAGTATATGAGAATGGTGTATGTGTTTCTGAGTGGATATGTAAGTAGGTACATGAGTCTGTGATTGTGAACAGCGATGATGTGTATATAGATATTTTTTGTTTATTATTTTCACTAATATTCGCGAAGATGTTGATAGCCGCGACGTCCCCGCGACGGTACACAGGGGCCACACTGGCGGTCATGGCATCATCGCGAATATCGCAGGCAATTAAAAAATATTTTGGGTACATAACGTGTCACCAACACCCCCATTTCTCAAACATGGGGTCAGAGAACCTCCACCCCGACCCCTTATGTTAGCTTTCACAGATATTTTCAGCCCTGGGAACTGTTCCCAATCGATAAAATGGCAGCCGCAACTTTCTGTTCAGGTTGCGTTCAGCTAATCCAAGCATTTCCCATTGGTATGTGCATTCGCAATTACTCGCAAAACCATTGCGAAATATCCATGGTCAGAGATAGCACTATAACTGTCAACTTGCATTTTTCAAAAACTACCTAACGGATTTGCACTAAATAACAAAAAGCACAATCTGCATAACAACATCTGCCTTTCTTCTAAATTTGGTGCGATTCCGTCCTGCATAACAACATCTGCCTTTCTTCTAAATTTGGTGCGATTCCGTCCAGCAGTTAGGGCTGTAGGTTTGACAACGCATTCCTATGGGAATTAACTTTACAAATGGACCCTAATTTTGTGCCCCTATTCCTCAGTCCCCATTGCAAGGATCACCCGCAAACTTGACATGACACAGTTTACCTTGACACTTTTTTGTGAAAATTTCATGAAGATTGGTCAACAATGCCAAAGTTATAACCAAGTCAAAAAATGCTTTTCCTGTGGAAACATGGTCCTAACTATAGCTACCTACTGGCAATCGCCAGTAGGTAATATATAATATATATATATATTGTTCTGCCACCATTGAATTAAAAACATGCTTTGCAAACATTCATGTGTCCGCAGCATGCTGTCTTTTGGAAATTACAAACAGCGTTCGATTGGATTTATAGGGACCCGCCACCCCGCCATGTGAACGCTGCCGCAAGAGGCTTCAGTAAGAGCGAATTTTGTTTGTTGGATATATCTATCTATCTATCTATCTATCTATCTATCTATATATATATATATATATATATATATATTCACTGAAAAAACCATAGGTTTTAGGGACAGTTATAGTTAGTTGGACATTGCACTCGTACAAAACCCGTGAAATTCCCCGTTATAGTTAGTCCAGCTAACTATAACTCGCGCCCCATAATGCACTGCTGATGACGTCACATATTACATCACTCATGACATGGTCAGTGACATCACTGATGACATCACTGATGACATCTCAAATGACATCACTGATGACATCATCCAGTGACTGTGTGTTTCTGTAAAGTTTAAATATTTTTAATATATATAGGAAAAGACGTATTGAAGAATGAGTGGGTGTGTAAGTGTCTGTATGGATGATTTAGTAGGTGCGTGACTGACTCTATAAGTGAGTGATTTAACGTATCTTACTGAATGCATGGGTTAGTGACTAAACTGGGTGAATGTCTGTATCCGTCTGTCTGTTGCTGTGTAAGTGGCTGCATGTGTTTGTGAATAGCTACATGAGTGTCTATATGAGTTATTGAATGCTTGTCTGAGTATCTGTATGGGTGCCTGAGTGTTTGTGTGGGAGGGGTGTGTGCAACTCTGTGCATAGATGTGTGAGTGGGTGATTCACTGGGTAGATGGTTTCAAGAGTGCATCTGTGATAGACTGTATGGGTGGGTAAGTGTGTGTAAGAGTGTGTTAGTGAGTGAATGTATGTCCCAGTGGTACATGTGTGAGTAACTACATATGTGAAAGGCAGTATATATGTGTGTTGGAGTATATAAATAGCTATAAGCGAGAGTGAGTGATTGTGATAGTGGCTGTATGGATGAGTGTGTGCTTGTATCAGTGATTGTATAAGAGCGTAAGAATGTGCTACTATTTGTATGAGTAAGTGAGCTGGTGTGTGTATAACTGTATAGGTGAGTAAATGGTAGTGTGTTTAATTATTTGCATGACTGACTAGGTGTGTGAGTACCTCTATGGATGAGTGGCGGTGTTTGAGTGTCTATATAGGAGTATGAGTGCATATGATAGTCCTGTACTGAGTGACCGTAAGTATGAGTGACTGTACGGGTGAGTGAGTGGATGTGTGCGTAGACCTAAGAATCAGTGAGTGGGTATGTAGTTATTGGTGTTGGAGTGTCTATGGTTTTGCGAATGGCAGTCTGTAATTTAGAGTGGGTGTATCAAAGGTTATATTGGGGTGTGAGGAGGTGCATCAGATTATCACGTGGATGATGTCATCAGTGATGTCATTTGAGATGTCATCAGTGATGTCATCAGTGATGTCACTGACCATGTCATGAGTGATGTAATATGTGACGTCATCAGCAGTGCATTGCGGGGCGCGAGTTATAGTTAGCTGGACTAACTATAACGGGGAATTTCACGGGTTTTGTACGAGTGCAATGTCCAACTAACTATAACTGTCCCTAAAACCTATGGTTTTTTCAGTGAATTTCAAAGGTTTTTTAAATGCTAATTTGTAACTATAACGTCCCTGAAACCTATGGTTTTTGAGTGAATTTCAAAGGTTTTTAAATGCTAATTTGTAACTATAACATGTCTGAAACCTACGGTTTTTTCAGTGAATTTCAAAGGTTTTGTAAATGACAATTTTTAAATGTATTAATTGTTATATAATTTTTTTCATACTGATTTCCAAATTTTTTAGAAACAATTTTTTTAAAATATTTTATTTTTTAAATTACATTGTAATTACATTATACATTACATTACAAAAATACTTTCTCAGAATGAATTACTTTAGTTTAAATACTTTGCACATA
Source organism: Calotriton arnoldi (assembly GCA_963921515.1). Taxonomy (NCBI): domain Eukaryota; kingdom Metazoa; phylum Chordata; class Amphibia; order Caudata; family Salamandridae; genus Calotriton; species Calotriton arnoldi. Next base: position 334,605 of record CAWUFW010014056.1, read on the forward strand.
GGCAATAGACTTTTAAGTACAGTAGTTACAGTTGTTGCAATGGGCAACACATTTTCAAACACAATGCAACATTCAGCTCAATGTGAATTTCTAGTTAAATGCAATTAGTTACTTTATGGATTACTTTTCTCACCACAGGACTGGATCCTAGATTCAGTCCTGGGACATCTCCTGTAAACAGTTGAGTAAAAGCGTTTTGGTTACAGTCGTGATTTTTAAGGAATATTATTGTACTTTAAAAGTTCACACTTAGAAACTTTTTCTCATAGAATCACCAATGTTATCCTATGGAAGGAAATTCACTTAGAAGTTAAAAACTGTTATCGTTACTTTTTCTTACTCAGTGTTGGATCCTGGAACCAGCACTGGTGCATCTCCTGTAAACAGTTGAAAGAATGCGTTTAAGTCATACAGGCGATTTTTAGGAATATTTGTAGTTTGTGAAAATCGACACTTTGAAACTTTTCTGCTGAAAACCAGACAATGGATTCCTATGGAAGAAAATATAAGTTACTGGTAAGTACGGTTAAAATTACTTTTCAGGGTCAGTGCTGGGCTAAAGATGCAGCACTGGGTTCTCTCCTGATAACAGGTGAGTAAATTGGAATTCGTACTTTGGTTGATTTTAGAGGAATATTATAAAGTTCCAAAACTCCACACTTAGAAGAATTTCCAAGTGAAACTAGTCAATGTTAGCCTATGGAAGGAAATTCAAGTTACTGGTAAGTACGGTTAAAATTACTTTTCAGGATTAGTACTGGGCTGAAAGATACAGCACTGAGGTCTCTCCTGATAACAGGTGAGTAAATCGGAATTCGTATTTCGGCTGATTTTAGAGGAATATTTTAAAGTTCCAAAACTCCACACTTAGAAGAATTTCCAAGTGAAAACAGTCAATGTTAGCCTATAGAAGGAAATTCAAGTTACTGGTAAGTACGGTTAAAATTACTTTTCAGGACCAGTACTGGGCTGAAAGATACAGCACTGAGGTCTCTCCTTATAACAGGTGAGTAAATCGGAATTCGTATTTCGGCTGATTTTAGAGGAATATTTGTATGTTTCAAAAATCAACACTTAGAAACTTTTTCAACAAAAAGCAGGCAATGATATCCTATGGAAGGAAATTCAAGTTACTGGTAAGTACGGTTAAAATTACTTTTCAGGACCAGTACTGGGCTGAAAGATGCAGCACTGAGGTCTCTCCTTATAACAGGTGAGTAAATAGGAATTCGTATTTCGGATGATTTTAGAAGAATATTTGCACAATGGTGAAGGGAGGGCGGGGCCTGAGGTGACATCTGTGCAAACGCGCCCCGTGGCGCGTTTTAAGTTGGGGATTAAGTCCCCTTGAATCCTGAGGGTCCCTAGGGGCCAACTAGCCCACCAGGAACCTCCAATATGCGCCAGGGGCTGCGTTGCAGAGACGTGTAGAGAGGCCACACCCCTTTTACACCTCTCTGCAACGCAGCTCTGTGGCGCTTTCTGGATGTACCTGTTGGGCTAGTTGGCCCCCAGGGACCCTCAGGATTGAAGGGGATTTAATTCCCATCTTAAAACGCGCCAGGGGCCTGTTTACACACATGTCACCTGAAGCCCCGCCCCTCCCTTCACCACTGTGCAAACGCGCCCGTGGCGCGTTTTAAGTTGGGGAATTAAGTCCCCTTGAATCCTGAGGGTCCCCGGAGTCCAACTAGCCCACCATATACCTCCAAAAGCGCCACAGAGCTGCGTTGCAGAGAGGTGTAAAAAGGGCGTGGCCTCTGTACACCTCTCTGCAAGGCAGCCCCTGGCGCATACTGGAGGTTCCTGGTGGGCTAGTTGGCCCCAGGGACCCCCAGTATTCAAGGGGAATTCGTTCCCCTCTGCAAACGCGCCAGGGGCGCGTTTGCAGAGTGGTGAAGGAAGGGGGCGGGGCCTGCGGGCCCGATCGTTTAAAAAAAAAAAAAAACATTTTGTCCCCTGAAGGGGGCTCTGTAGCCCCCTTCCTTTTTCCAGTTTTTATGCCCTCGAGACCCCATCCCCCAGGGCCTTACCCTTTTTTTAATTACAAATTTTAAAAAAAACGGGAAGGGAGCCGCGTGGCCCCCTTCCCTGGGCCTGTATTGGCCCCGGGGACCCCATCACCCGGGGCATGGCCTCGATTTTTTTTTTTTTTTGTAGGGAGTGGGACTGCGTGGCCCCCCTCCTCAGGCCATTTAAGGCCCCGGGGACCCCATCCCCCGGGGCCGGCCTTTCCGTTTTTTTTTTACTTTTTATTTTTTATTTTTTGGGGAGGGGGGCCGCGCACCCTGAGCGCATCCTGCCGATTTAAAAAATTTTTTTTTTTTTTTTTGCCCAGGGGGTCCTTGTGGGACCCCTGAGCAAACCTAGGAGGTCAGGGTGTTTCTACCCTGCCCCCTTTGTGCACTGCGCACTTATTTCTGTCCCTCGGTTCTACCGAGGGACAAAATGGCTGCCAACATTTCCTGAATCGGAATGTTGACAGCCAGCTGACAGCCAATTAACATGCAGCTCGTGATCGGGAGGGTACGCGGACCCTACTCGGCCATAGATATCACTATCTTTTTACTTTTGATTTTCTCAGCAACTACTGAACGGATTTACACCATTTAACAAAAGGGTTCTTTCTGAACCAAGAACTACCTCTTTGCCAAATTTGGTGTAATTCCGTTCAACAGTTCAGGCTGTAGCCGTGTCTAAAGTTTCCTATGGAAAATTGCATGGGGAAAACGCGTTTTGGGACCCCCCTTTTTCTCGGCCCCGCTTGACGAGATCCCCCGAGACTTTCAGGGTAGGAGCGGACCGGAGCGGGCCACAAAGTTTGAAAATTTTGCGAAGATACGTCAACCGGCAAGAGAGTTATTTCAAATAGAATGTCGCGGATTTCCTATGGATAATAGGTTGTAACTATAACTATCTACTGGCGACCGCCAGTAGATAATATATATATATATATATATATATATATTCACTGAAAAAACACAGGTTTGAGGGACATTATAGTTAGGAATTAGCATTTAAAAAACCTTACAAATTCACAGAAAAAACCACAGGTTACAAGAACGTAGGGCCCGATTCACAGAACTAACTTAAGACAAAATCCTAAACTTACTACCATTTTGGTATTCACAGAAGGCACTTACTCATTTTGGTATTCACAGAAGGCACTTACTTACTCATTTTGAGTAACTTACTCATTTTGAGTAACTTACTCATTTTGTGTAACTTACTCATTTTGGTATTCACAGAAGGCACTTACTCATTGATGTGTAAGTGCTTTCTGTGAATACCAAAATGAGTAAGTTACACAAAATGAGTAAGTTACTCACTCATTTTGGTATTCACAGAAGGTACTTACTCATCAATGAGTAAGTGCCTTCTGTGAATACCAAAGTGAGTAAGTTACACAAAATGAGTAAGTTACTCAAAATGAGTAAGTTACTCAAAATGAGTAAGTAAGTGCCTTCTGTGAATACCAAAATGAGTAAGTTACTCAAAATGAGTAAGTTACTCAAAATGAGTAAGTAAGTGCCTTCTGTGAATACCAAAATGAGGAAGTGCCTTCTGTGAATACCAAAATGGACACTATATTTGCACAGACATATTGTTTTAATGATAAAACTATATAGCACACACATTTTTGAGAATCGGCTTTCAGTGAACATTTATAATTTGTGCATCACCAAGTAAAGTGTTTTGATTTTCACATCTTTTCTTAAAATAATAGGGTTGATTTACATCAGGGATTGTACAGGTCTTTCTCTCCACGGCTACTTTTGTGATGGCCTACATGAAAAAAGATATAATTGATGTAAGGGCTCCACATTCTCACAAATAGAAAGTGTGGCTTGTGAATATGAATTTCAGGTAAACCATATTTATTTCATTTATTCATTATACATTCGTTTGGAGAATTGGAGGGCAAGGATAGTTAAGAAACAGCGGGGCATATTTACAAGCCCCTATCACCACCACAACGTCACTTTTCATGACGCTGTGGTGGCGACAGGGGCTTTGCCTTATTTACAAGGCAGCGTTAAGTCACTAAATCGTGGCTTAACACTGCCTTGTAAATAAGGCACCCTTTCATGCAATACTTAGCGTGAAAGGAGAGGGCAATAGGTGTTGCAGTGGGCGTTCCACCGCAACAACCATTGATTTTGACGCTGCCCCATATTTACAAGAATGGTGTAAATATGGGGCAGCGCCAAAATTAAGACCAGGGAAAATCTGGTCTTACCCTGGTGCAACGAGGTGAAATGTTTAATTTCTCCTAGTTTTTGCTATTTCCATGGTGCTGCGTTGTGCATCACACATGGAAACAGCAAAACACCATTATTTATGGGAAGGGAGGTGTCTCTTCCTGGACATAAACAATCATTTAAAAAAAAAACATTTTGCAACTTCTATGTGTGCTGCATTAAGCAGCACACATAGAAGTTACAAAATGCCATTTAAAGATTGTTTATGTGCAGGAAGGGATACCTTCCTGCACATAAACAATCTTCCCCTGCAACGCAGACACCATTGCACTATGGTGCAGGGGTGCCTGTGTTGGCGCTAAGCAGCTAAATTTAGCACCAGTGCAGGAGGAAACGCAGGGCTGCACTGTATTGTTGTAAATATGGTGCAGCCCTGCGTTTCAGAAGTGGCGGAGATCAGCTTTAAGCAATGGAGGCTAACGCAGTGCTCCGCCAATTCTATTGTAAATATGCCCCAGCAGTTGTTTAGAAAAAAGCCATTTATTCTTGAATTCTCTATCTGTGATTACAACATTGGTGGATATTGTGTAGGGTCCCTATTAAGTTAAACATAGTGCTGATCCATGATGTCGAATTCTGTCATAGATTTTACATAGTCATCCTTACTTAATTACGCAATTCATCTCAGTATTATCCTTCAATGTTCTCAAGGCTTTTGTTTCTAGAGATGTGAAATTTTGATGTGACTTTATTCAAACGGTTTTAATTGCCTTCAAATCTTGCAGCACAAATCTTTCAAAAACAAGGACTTCCGGGTCAACAGCAGTGATACATTTTGTAGTCCTATGTAGGCCAGTGGTATCTACATGTTCAGCATCAATAATATATTATTTTTAAAGTCTGATATTTCTAAATAGGTGATATATATCTAGATAACTTTGAAATATGTCACTGAGGGAACAAATCAAGCCTTTAATCAGGAGCAAAAGTGTTCCTGTATTTAAATGATATTTTGATAAGTTGAAAATGGGGATTATAGTCTCCTATCTTTTCGTTATAGGCTGTTATGACCTACTTGTTGTAATATCTTTGTGATAAGGGGATAGACACTGTTGTTAGTTGCGTCTCCGGTTCTCCTTGCCATAATTACCTGACTGTGCTGTCCAAAGAAAGAGAACTCCTCTATAAATGGTAAAACGCAACCACCTCAAACTCTAGATCTTCTTTTAACTGAAAGTGTTATGTAGCAATGAGGCAACCCTTCTGTTACCATGGCATATGTACTGCTCTATTCCAGCATGTCTCGAAATGCTCCAATGTCTACATTTTAATGGTATCACTTGGGGGAGGAGGTTTGGTAGATGCAGGTTTATGACAAGGACTACAAAGTTGTGCCACTCCAGCAGCTACAGAGACATCTGTAGTACACATATTGGCCAACATCACAGACCACACTGGCAAATAAATTCCCCAGGGACAACCCTGTGTAGACCTAGAGAGCAAAAACCCAGAAGATCATGGCCCTGAACTCACGCAGTAGTGTTTTCTTATTATGCACTGTGTCTAATAATAGGTGGACTTATGCACTCACACCACAGCTCAAACCATATGAATTATGAGGTTTGGGAACTTACTTGAGAGCCCAGAATCTTGCAGTAATGGCTCTGTAAAAATATTGTACACTTCTGCTCCATCTTGAGTGCAATCTGACTGTTGGCTAATACTTCACTTGTGGTATATCCCAGTGAATCCTGCACTGTTTTTGGAGATGGTAAGCCCAGTTATTGCTAATTGGTGGCTATCATCCCATATTTTCCATTGTAACAATGGTGTTCTGGCATCACATTCACATTCATAAACAGAAAACACCCTCAGATGCCATTAATTTTGCAGCCAGACAAGGAACTGGTCAAGAAGGTCATTGTCATAACAAGGGCTTGGATCCAAAATCTTTGAAAAAGACTTTGACATGTAATGTAATGTAATGTAAATGTAATGTAAATTGGTATTTATAAAAGCGCACAGCTACTCAAAAGAGTGTCCCGGCGCTGAAAAGACCTCAGGACAGAAAACTGACACAATAACTAAAGGAGGAAGAGGCTGTTGGCTATTGCTGAAATAGCCAGGTTTTCAGCCTCTTCCTGAAGGTGAGTAAATCATGCACCTGTCTGAGTGACAGTGGCAGGCAGTTCCACAGACGGGAGGCCTGCACTTGAAAGGAGCGTCCCCCCCTTGCGGGCAAGGGAAAACTTGGGAATAGTCACCTGCTGCTGCGAGGACGATCTCATAGTTCGACCCGGAATGTACTGCTGGACTCTCTTTCTTATATAAAAGGCACCAGTGTCATGAAGAGCTTTGAAAGCCAAAACTAAAGCTTTAAACCGAATTCTCTTTCGGACCGGCAGCCAGTGTAGGGCTTTCATGTGGGCGGCAACCCTCGCTCTGGGGCCTAACAAGAGAATCACCCTGGCTTCCGCATTCTGAGCCACTTGAAGCCGATTCAATAGATACTCTGGGAGACCCAGATACAGGACGTTGATGTAGTCCAGCCATGAAACAATAAGAGCCTGGACTACAGTTTTCCTATGAGAGACTGGTAGTAAGGGTAGAAAGTTCTTGGGCATTTTTAATAGGCCAAAGCATGAGCCCACTACTGTTTGAATCTGAGCTTTCATAGATAAATTATCATCTAGCTTGATCCCCAAGTTCTTGACTATACTTACTGAGGTTAAAGGGGGGCACATGTCAGAAGGCCACCATTGATGCCATACGTCACTGGCTGAAGAACCAAAAAAATTATCTCCGATTTCTCCGGACTGCACTTTAATTGGTTCATTCTTAGCCAGGAAAACACCTCCGTCAGACAATTGTTAATCTCATCACCCCTGAAATCAGTGCCCTTGTTGCATGTGAACAGCAGTTGGGTATCATCTGCGTATGAAATTATTGTTGCGCCATGTAACTCAGCTAGGTGGGCAAGGGGGGCCATATATAGATTAAAAAGTGTCGGGCTCAAAATCGAGCCCTGTGGAACCCCTACCTTCATGGGGGGAATGGGGGCAGCAAACGGAGGAGACCAAATCATTTGCTGTCGGTCCTTCAGAAAGGAAGCAAACCACTTAAGTACCGTGCCACCCAGGCCACTCTCCTGAAGTCTCTGCAGGAGCCGGTCATTGGGCACGGTATCAAATGCCGCGGAGAGGTCCAGTAGAATCAACACCGCTTTGCCACCTCTATCTAATGTCTCCTTTATGACCTCAGAGACTTCCAGCAGGGCTGTCTCTGTGCTGAAGTTCGCTCTGAAACCCGACTGGCTATAATGGAGCACATGGTTAGCTTCCACATATTCTGTAGTGACTAGATTCACATATTTCTCCAAGACTTTGGAGAAAAAGGGGAGTAATGATATTGGCCTATAATTAGAAGCCACCAAGGGATCGGCCGAAGGCTTTTTTAGCAGAGGGAGATTTTTTGCGTTTTTCCATCTGCCTGGCACCAGTCCCTTTTCCAGCGAGGCATTAAGGATCAAATTGGCAGCAGGATTAATGATCCCTGCTACAGATGCCAGTACTTTGGCTGGGCATGGGTCGGTGGGAGAGCCAGACTTAAGGGCTTTCATTATCTCCAACAATTTTTCCAAGGGAATTGGTGGGAACTGTGTGAAAAGTGGCCCTGTCGCAGGGGTGTAGGGGGGAAAAAGGCCCTGTGTTCACATCCTTAACCAGGGAGGGATCCTCAAAGGAGTCTTGAATGCTCTTGATTTTATCGTAAAAATAAGAGGCAAGGTGGCTAGTCCATTCGTGGGTGGGAGTGAAAGGGCCGTCAGCAGCACTCAGAGATGAAAACTCTCTTACTATTTTAAAAATTTCTTTACTTTTGTTCCCCGCAGACTCGATTTTGGAGGAGAGGAAATTTTTCTTTTCCTGAACATTTTTATAGTAATGGACCTTGAGGGCCTGTTTGTAGGTAATTTTATCCACGGGGTTGAAATTTTTCCGCCATGCCCTCTCCAGACGTTTACAGGCACTTTTGCTCTTTCTAAGGGCTTTTGTAAACCATGGGGCTGCGGCTCGGGCGGACTTAGCTGAGCGCGAGGTAGTGGGAGCAAGCTCCCAGGAGCGAAGCTGGATCCTATTCTCCAGACAGAGTGCATCATTCTCAAGGTTGCCACTGAGGGGAATCGGATGGCAACTAAGTGCATCCGTCAGGGCTTCTGGGGTGATCTGATGGAAGGGTCTAAAACTACTAGAGCAAACCCTCCCATAGGATCGAGGGTAATTAGGTTCCTTACAGACTCTAAAACCCAAGAGATGATGATCAGACCACACTAGAGGAAGCGGCGCATCTGTTTCAATCTGTACATTGGAGAAAATCTGATCCAAAATATGTCCCTTCTCATGAGTAGGGTGATGGACATATGGGAGCAGATTGAAAATGGCCAATGATTCCCGCAGCATGATGGACTCTTGCTCTGACGGCTTGTCCATGTGAATATTAAAATCACCTAACACCAGGCAATGATTATATTTGGAGACGAAGGGGGAAATTGCATCACTGATAGATTCAAGGAACTTTTTGGTGTGGCCAGGGGGCCTATAGATTAGTACTCCCGCCAAGGATTGATGTGCAGACACTACAAGGTGAAATCTGAGGCCTTCAGCCCCATCTAACTCCTCTATGGGTACTGTGGAGCAGGAAAAGATCTTTTTAAAAATAATTGCTACGCCCCCGCCTATACCCACTTCCCGGTCCCTCTTTATGATCTGGTATCCAGGGGGAATAGCACTCGCAATAAATAATAGGGTTGGAGCCTTCGTTAAGCCATGTTTCTGTTAGAAACAGTATATCAGGATTTGATTCCGTCAGCAAATCATAGATATGCAGATCATGTCTTTTCAAGGAGCATGTGTTAAGGAGAAGGGCCTTTAAATGTCCGTCCTCCAGATACTGTGGGCCTAATTGAGGCCCCGGGGTGCTCTTAACCGTGGTCCCCAAGTTGGTCTCGCTATTGGAAATAGAGGCCGCCCAGTTACAGTGCATGCACCCGGAGATATTACCTTCCGAGTTCAAGGCAGAGTGGGAGCGGCAGCTCACACACTTACCGATGTCAAATAGCATTTCTCTGCTGTAACTCAGGCGTTTCTCATGTTCGTAGGGAAAACTGGCAGCATGACCGGCTCCGGACACCTTCGGGACGCTGACGGGCGCAGTATCGAGCAACTAGAACACTCACCCAACTACAATGGCAGTGCTTAGTTCTGGCAATCAGGGCACCCTCCTCAGGGTTCGATTCCCGCCCTCCCTCACCGCAATTCAGATTCAAATAGTGCAAATATCAGATAAGAGGTGCAATTTGGGAGCAGCAACAGTACATACAATTTAAAATAGCAGCTATGAGGTTAAAACAGTTTTGTGCAAAAATCGCAAAAGCCTACTCGTGGAACGAGCAGAGGTGCTAGTGACAGCACTGTCTAGAGGCCAACCGCGTTTGCGCAGCACCCCGCCTTATATTGGCCAGTATCGAGCATTAGGAAGACCATGATCAAATACTATTTGCAACATATCCTTTTCTTCAGGCGGTATCAAGTATAAAGTAGCTGAAAATTACACAGTGAAAAAGTATTAAGATCAAAACATTTCACTAAGATGCCAGCCAGTAAGTACACCTCACATCTGAAACTTACCACTTGACACCAGACCCGCCACATGAAACAGATAGTCTGAAGGTAGAGTATGTAGTGAGAGAAAGAATGGTTTACAACTGTTGGAAGACATACTTTCTTAAATCCTGTGTGAATTAATGTTTGAGGAGAAACCAGCAAGTGTTGTTTCAGTATATTTTACCTTTGTCTGGATTTCAGGAGGAAAGGACTTAAGTGTGGCTGAAATCACATAGACTTATTGTTGCCCCATGAAGATCAGGCCTGGTCCTGACCAACAGCTTACCACCTGTGATTTGCAAATGTAATTGTGTAATGAAGGATGTGGGAATAAATTAGATTGCATGCTGCTAAAGGAAAATAATGGGGATCATGTTCCATAAACCTGCATGTATGATTACATTTTTGCAACTGAGGCTAGGGAACAAATTAATACATTTAAATAATGGGAAGCACATAAGGCCCCACAAAGAAGACAGACAGTGGTTAAGTTTCATTCAGTTATCAGAGGTTAAAAATTATTTTACAAAAGGCAACATCATCAAATTAGTATCAATCAATATTCAATATATGAATGCATTAGTTAATATTAAGTTCAAATTCAAGTCATATAAATGAGAGGGCAAACTATCATGAAGTTGCCTCAAAGAAAATGTTAAGTGTTAGACCTGTGAGCCCTGGAGTACTCTTCCCCCAAACCTTTTGCCTTCACCCTTCTATTTTCTGAATTCATTTTTTGCTGGCCTTAGGACTCTGTGACTTTACTACTGCTAACCAGTGCTAAAATACTAGTGCTCACTCCTTAAAACATGGTAAAATTGGCTTACACCTTATTGGCATATTTAATTTACTTAAACGTCTCTAGTAAAGTGGTATAGCACTTAACCAGGGCCTGTAAATTAAATGCTACTAGTAGGCCTGCTTATTGTGCCACCTACTTAAGTAGCCACTGAAAACATGTCCCAAGTCTGGCATTACAGCCTGAAAGCAGTTTTAAACTGCCAATTTGACTTAGCTTAATAACCCCCTTGCCAAGCCTTAAACTCTCCATTTATCACAGCTGGAAACTCCAAGCACTTCAAAGGGAATTCTTCAGAAACTTCTCCTGCTTCAAAGAAGGCACCAGGTAAAAGAGGACCCTCACATCCACTCTCCAGTTCACTTGCTTGACATGCGGAAGGACTCCCTGAAGACTGCGTGCTGCTGTGGCTTGCTGTGCACTTCAGAAGACTGCTTTGGTGCACCTGGAAGGACGTATCTGCTGCCTGAAGCCTGCCTTGAAGCCTCAGAGGCCTGCCCTGCAGCTTGAGCCCTGCTCCACTGCTTGAACCTCGGACTACTAGAGTGACACCAAGGGCTAGTTGCTGGCCTCGTGATCAGAGCCTCAGGGACAGAAAAGCTTCCAACCATCTTGAATCTGAACCTGGACCCAGCCTGAGTGAGTCCTAACCCTCCAAGTGGTCCCTCTCTGGCCCTGAACCCTTGGAAGTGGTGCAAAATATGCCCAGATATCCAAAATCCAAAACTTGGACTTAGAACATTTTTGTCCAATAACTTCTCTGAGAACAGTGAGGAGATCTGGACTACCTGCTTGTTGATCTGTCCAAAGTGTAACGCCGATTCGCTTGACTTCACCACAACTCCTGCTACTTTCTTCTCTGCAGCAGCAACACCTGTTCAGCGGTCCATCACAGAAGTGGTATCTGGTCTAATGGAGCCCTCGTTGTCTCCAGCATTGTCTAATAGGAGACTTTTGACTCCCAATAAAGAGACTAAGTGCAAACGTGTAAATCTTCACTGCAACTTCATCCAGCAGCTCCCTGACAACACCTCCTACTCGAGAAGACTGCCTGCAGCTTTGTCCCACTGAACTTCTACCTTCTCAGATATTTTTGTTGGCATTTCTTACAAGTTCAAAGGTAAGCACCGACTGGGCCCAATCCTGACTTGTATCCGTTCCGTGCTCTATCGCGGATGGCCAAATTTTTTAACTTTGACCCACTTGGGCTCAACTAGATGTCCGTGGTTGGAGTTTTGATCTTTTAGGGGCAAGTTGTTACCTTAAACTTTAAAAATTCATAACTTTGGTTCTACTGATTGGATTTTTGTTGTTTTGGGGTCAAATAATTTCTTAATATTTACTCTAGTTTTTCTAAATTGGTTTGGATTATTTAATTTGTTGTGTTTTCCTTTTATTACTGTTTATGTACTGCAGAAATACTTTACACATTGCCTCTAAGGTAAGCCTGAATGCTTTTGTGCCAAGCCACCACATGGTTAAGCGCAGACTAATTTAGTGGCTTTTGTAGGTCTTCCTCACAGGGATTGCGGCTGTTGCTTGAGCATTCAACTAACAACCCAATTTCCGCCATTAAGTAAAATCAATTCTCCTATAAAGAGAGTACCCTAAATCTCCTACTCTGCTCTTCTCTATTCAAAGTCTGAAAATGGTCTGCTCAGTAAGTATTCTTTAAGCATTCTGGACTGTAACTTACTCTGTATTAGCTTAAATCACACAATTATAACATTTGCTACACTTCTACATAGGTCCCATGAAACAATCCAATCAGGTTAGAGTGAAAAGATACAACCTTGATCTCAGTTTCTCAGGACCCTCCACAATCCAGCTTCTCTTAACATCCTTCAAACTTTCATGTATCTGCAACAAAACAAGATACATTAGACCAGCCTTTACTCTGCAGGTCCTTTCTCAAATTCAGTACCCATTAGAAGATTCCTCAATCATTAGAGTAAAAGAAAACATTTCTTCTCATAAAACAATCAGAAACAGAACACTGTATTCGGCAGCATTTAAATTCAGCTCGCCTAGAAATAAAAGTTCATGTCACAAAGCAAGAAGGCAACCAACATTAGCCATTTTAAACATGGGCCTACATTAGCTATGGTCAATTTAAAAATGAAATATACACATAGATTTGCATGTTTACAAGTTAATGTCAATATCACACAAAACAATTAATAATGAAAAAACCCTTTCAATGAGAGCTTTACAACTTAAATTTTCTGACTGCGGGCAACCATCATGATTACCATAAAAGCTATCACTATCAAATGAGTCAGTGACTTTTAAAAATGCATATAATCTGCTTGGATTGGTCTGCCCATGGCTTTCATTTTCTCTGCAGTAAATAGTAGAACCAAAGGGCCTCATTTATGAGTTTTGCCGTTGGGCAGTGCCGCAGGCCTTACTGCTACTCTGCGCTACGGCAAAAGAAAAGGGCAGGATTGAGCCGTATCTTTCAGATACGGTGCATTCCTGTCTTTTTCCCCTGCGCTGGCTCACAATGGGCTGCTGTGCGCAAACGCAGGCACCTTAGCACCATTGCGCAAGGTTGCCTGCATTGCGGGAAGGATTATTTTTGTGCAGGAAGGGAAGCAGAATGCAGCACACATAGAAAAAGGAACAGCGTGGAGAAATAAAGATATTTCTCCTCGTTGTGCCTCCCTTGCACCTCTCCTGGGGAGGTGTACGTTTTTGGCACTGCCTCAGAGTTACTATTTCTCGTAAATCTGGGGAAGTGTAAAAAGACATGGATGTTGCTGGGAACATCCCAATCAACACCCTTTGCACTCCCCTTTAACACAGAAAACTTCGATAAAGGGAACAATATTTACAAGGCAGCATTAAGCCAAAAAAAGTGGCTTAGTGCTGCCTGGTAAATATGGAGCAGGCTCCTGCGCCATCGGAGCGCCACAATAAGTGACGTACCGTGGGGCAAGGGGCTTATAAATAAGCCCCATAATACTTTAGTGCTCCTGAGTCAGTGTTGCAAATGTAGTACTCAATACTCTGTAAACCATGCAACAACCAAAGGTAAAAATAATACTGAAGTATTTAATGGAAGTTTTATTGATTGACAATGAGCAATTGGACAACCTCTGAAATTATTGGGGTGTGTGATGTACATGGTTCCAGTGTATGTGATGGGATTTAGCAGGTACAATTCAGTGGCCCAGGAGTGACTTCAAATCCGTTACACATAATGTTAAATATGGGGATGGAAATGGATTGGTACCTTGTAGGCGTTCATTATCAGTTTACAGTATTTTGGGGGACCACACTCTGGCTGGTATGCCCACATCAAAATAGGACAATTAAGAGCTATTTTCCTCAGAACTGGGAATAACCTATGGACTGGGGAATACAAGATCAGTTTCATGTGATTTCCACATTCCGGGCAATGTAAGTAAGTAAAAAAATGTAAGTCCGTTTTTATATAGCGCAGCTACTCACCCTTACGGGTCTCAAGGCACTGGGGGCCGTAGTGGAAATTAAGTGAGCTATTGCCCAGAGTCACCTGGTGCTGAGCTGCCACCGGAGCCGGGGATTGAACCGTGAACCCTGTGCTCTGAAGTCAGCTGCCCTGGCCGCTGCACCACACCTCTCCACAATGCAAAGTGCTTGGAGTCTTCTTGGCGATTGTGTGGGTGGCAGGAAAAAAAAGAGCATTTGTTGCTTCTCCAATGCTGCAGGAGAAGGACTAGGGGCTGGGGCCTGGTGCAGCAGCTGAATACAGCTTCAACAACTACTCTATTAGGTCCCAGTCTAGTGTGTCCGGGCCCAGGATTACAAGAACCACCAGCAAACCTGTAATTACCAAGAGCAGTAGCCCCCCCCAAACAATACTGTTCCAATCGGCAAGTCCTAATAAGTGGCTTACTTGGCACCTAATAAAACTTTATTATACTTATTAAAATGTTGCTTTATGGGAAAGATAATAACTGATGAAGTTGGGTCACTAAAGCTCAATCTCCTTTTATAGACATTTGCCTTCACTATAATTTGTTGGCTATGGTCTGTAACCATTACTGCAGGCAGGGTGGACAGCAGGATGCTTATTAAGAGTCAGGGTGATCACTGGCCAGCTGTGGCCCCATAGTGGGTCACAAAGTTTCAGCCCTAAGTTTTGTCACGTGGCCGATAGGGACATTGTCGACATTACTAAGTTAGCATGAGCCCAGCAACCATGAGGCTGCTTTTGCGCACGTTACCATGTGGGTTTGTTTTTGCAAGACTCTGTTTATGCCTTTCACATGAGAACCGTCTGCTTTGTTCGTTCTCTGCCTAATCCTGGAGGTTAGTCTGAACACTGTGAGCAAGGTCGATAAACAATGCCCCTTGTTATTCTGTTCTGGTCAGTCCCTAGCTCCTAGGCAAAACATGCTAACACAGCTGCTGCTGGAAACTCGTACTTTGATATTATGGGGATGCATGTTTAGGTAACACACACTTGGAGAGGGAGTTTTCCAGGGAGAAGAGCCATGCGGTTCCTATGATGTAGATAACTCATCTAGGCACTAAGGTATGGGGTCTGCTGACAAAGTCCAGAGATCTTCTATTATATAATAATACTTCTTCTTACCAAGGGCAGGGTGGTTAGGCCTTATATTCCTTAATCCACTGTCTTTATATGATGACATCTCCCTTCATGATATATGGCCTTGATGCAATGCTAACTGCATTGTTATTATGCATTTTGCTGCAGGTTGTGGCTCGTATACTGCGTTTTAGAGCACGATAGTTGAAATAAACATTTTAAACTATATTCGTGTTTCAGTCAGTTCTTATTGTGGACAGGTACAAGAGTGTGAGCGAAAAGGTGTGTCTTGTTACCCCGATTACTGGGAGATCTGGGAGAGTTGTGTTCTGGTGTGTCTAATCATTTGCTTCTTCATTAGTGTGTAGGAGAGCGAGTGAGACACTATAGCTAGTCGGTCCTGGGTTCGTGGCCACTAAGGTGGTGGGAAGGCTTAGCCCCTATACACCGAGGTCCCATTTTCCTGCGCATAGTTCTGTGTACGTGCAGAATCCCTGCAACATGGCGCCACCAACGTTTAGTCTGATACTTAGTCGCAGGACCCCTGAGTAGCACTTGTGCTTGTCCACAATACCCTCTCACCAGTTCCGGAGACGTTTGTGGTGTGAGGGCTTAGCCTCCTATATTTGATTTATGTAGGTTTTCAAGCTTGAATTTTAAAAGGTTCTTCTTTCTATATTGTCCCGCTTGTGCACTACCGTTCTTTGGATACTTTTACCGTATGTCTTATGACGGTCGCAATCGCAGCGCCTAACCCCACTGCGGTCACAGCTTACTTGGCTCAACATGCATGATTTTATTTTTGTTGTAGAGGCGGATGCAGCATACCACTTTGAGGTTTTCTATTCTTGGGTTACCTTTCCGGCAGTGGATGGAAATGATAATTTGTTTGACGAATATACTGCCTCCACCATTTTGTGGGAATATCGCCCTTATCGACTACCTCAAGTTCCGTTGACGGCTTGGCAGCACACCATAAGGTTTAATGGCGCCCTTCCTCACCCTGTTTCTGTGATCCGTTTAGGCCCCTTATCAGTCGATGGGGCCAAGTGGCCTGTTTTGACTGGGTTTACACCACATCCAAATTACCATAATGCTCCTTTTGCAGAGCTACGACAATTGCATACATCATTGATACATATACATAGAGCTGTAATACAGTTTATGTCACAAAATATTCAGGTGGCTCCGCCTGGAGCTGCTGCACACCCACCAGGACATGCAGTGATCTGGTTATTAGTCCCATCATGATTCATTCAGTGATGGGAAAATGTCCCCAGAATAGGGATGATTTCTCTTACTGGCTTGCAGAAAAATTTGAGGAACTCTGGGCTGTCTTTCCACACACTACGCCTGTGGAGAAACACGGGATCCTTACCATGAGTTTACCTAAAGGATTTATTCCCAATTTGGCTGATTGCACCACCTGGGGGAAAGTGTTTGCGGCGGTATATTTTCTGTGCTTTGGAACCCCCTCCATGACCGTTCTTCCATCCGTACTTAAAAAGGTTCAGGATGAACACTGGGCAGAGGCTGCCCTGGAGTTGGGGATGAGATTGGTGGGGGTGTTCCCTATTGTTTCCGATAGGATCCTTGCTAATGTAAAGGGGAAGCAGTTAGCTTACAGGTGAGCCAGCGCCTAGAGGCGGTTGCAGACGTCGATAAGCAGCGCGAGTTGCCGAAGATTATTGCTAAAGTATATAAATCCTTAGGGCGCAATAATCTGGGAATTAAGCCTTTTACACATACGCAACAAAAGACCAAACCTGAGAAGGACGGGCATCCCGTCTTTCCTAAAAAGACGTGGAATAGAAATCAGCAGCAGCAACAAAAGAAGCAACGGTCACGTGCTGGTTCACCGACACCTGAGGCTTCTGTAGATATGATTTGCGTGACCGCTCTAAAATTAAAACGCCAGAGAGGTTTCAAGTTCCTGATCCGCGCTCTCCGCCTTCTTTACAGGACTCATTAGATTCACAGTTCGGTGGTGGAGAGTGCCAGGATCGCAGACAAGGCAAGACCGCTCAGCAGAGACGTGATCCGCCACGCCAGTTTGACGTTAAAGCCAAACCGGAGGGACTACCTCCTTTTCGAGCCCTGTTTCAGAAGAAAAAAGTTGCCGCTTTGACAGCAAAGTATGTCTTAGACGGTGAGAACCCTGCTCCTCGATTGGAGATGGGCGGTGACACTCCTCTACAGCGTGGCAGAAGTTACCATAGTGCGGGAGGCACTCCATCCTTGTCTGGAGGCGAGAGCAACTGAGACTTTCATTACAGTGGAAACAGCAGATAAACGAGTTGCACCCCCGATAGGCTTTATGAGATAGTCCTCCAAATTCAGGGTGATATTAAAAGAACAATTAAGGGAGTCTTTTGGGAAAACCTTACCTCCTCATATGATATTTTGTTGGCCGAGACGGACTGTCCTCCTCCATTTGTTTTGTCCTCTTCCCGAGGAGAAGACGTGCTTCTCCCGAGTTTTTCCCATTACATCCCTGACGAGGCTAAACTTGCTTATGCTGCAGAATGGACTTTGGCGTTAGCGCCGGCTGTGTATCGTAATCAGGTAGGCTGGGATAATGATTCGCCAGCACATGAAATATCTTTACGGTCTAGGCCACAGCCGCAGGCTCAGTATCCGATGAGGCATGAAGCAAAAAGCTTCCGTTAGTGAAATTGTAACTCAATTGGAATATCAGAGTGTCATTGAACCCTGTGTTTCATCCATTAATAATCCTCTTTTTCCGATATCGAAACCGGATGGTTCATATCGTATAGTTTTGGATTACAGACATTTAAATAGTCACGTTCGTACATTTGCAGTACAAAACACACACAGCTCTGTGTTAGTAAATAATATTGTTCACAAAAAATTCAAAACGACACTGGATATTTCCAATGGTTTTTATAGTCATAATTTGGCTCCTGGTAGCCGTGACTTGACCGCATTTACCGCGGTCGGCAAGCAGAAGCAATGTACGCATTTGCCTATGGGCTATAAGGATAGTCCCGGGGCTTTTGCTGCACGTGTTGTGCCGCTATTACATGACATTGACCCTGAAGCGTTCTCATACGTCGATGACATTTTGATCAGATGACGAATTGATCCCGCATCTTGTGCGTGTGGATCGCATCATTCTCTCTTTTACAGGCTTGGGTTACAAATTTAATTTTGCCGAGTCACACATCGCTTGTTTGGCGGTACTCTTCTTGGGTTACGAGCTCAACAATGATGGTAGGGGGTTAGCCACCCACTTTCTGGAGAAGTGTGCACAATTGCAGTCTCTGTCTACAATGAAAAAATTACAATCTTTGCTGGGATTTATAAATTTTGGGAGGACTTACATTCCTGATTATGCCCAGCGTATCAAACCACTTTATGCGTTGATACAACCCTCTTTTTCATCTGCCACCTGGCTTCCGGAACATACCACGATTCTTCGGTCTTTGCAGTCTGATCTGCTTGCGACCAACTTCTTGCTAACACGTGATAATTCTACGAACTTGGTCATAAGAATTGTGCCAGGGACAGTTGGTTTCACTTATTTGACATTCAATAAAGGTGACACAGTACCAATAGCATTTAAATGGCACTTGTACACATCGGCGGAAATGCGAATTTCCACAGTTGAGAAAATTTTGACTGCAGTCCAGATGGCAATTCTGAAAGCAAGCTCTCTGGCGCAGGAAAAAGGCATTCTTATGGTTTTGCCTGTACCTACTTTAGAAGCAGTGACTAAGGTGAGTATACCAAATTCTAAAGCCTTGCATCCCCGTTGGATACAATGGGCGAGTTGTGTGACATCGGCTGATGTCACTTTTATCTTTGATCCCTCATTGCAGACACAGAAGTTTTTACAATACGAGCATGTTCATCGTCCACCTTTGTCGTTGCTTCCTTTGGATCAGTACAGATGTATCATCTATAACGACGGTTCTGCTCAACCAGCCGTTGGGTCAAAGCATGCTTATTCAGCGGCTTGCGCTATTGCGGCTGGCACAATAATAAAGGGAGAATTTAAATCTTCTATAGTCCACACGCAGGCACTTGGAGACTGCACGGCTCAATTGCCGGAGCTGCGTGCTTTGATTTTGGCTCTAGGATTCGCGGATCCTGATGTGAACACTATTGTTCTTTGCGATTCCTACTACTGTGTGCAGGCTTTCAATGACAATTTGTTCTTTAGGTCTCAGAATGATTATCAAGACTCTAAAGGTAGCGTAATAAAGCATAAAATGCTTTGGGTCCGAGTAACAGAACTTAAAGAACGTTTGCTGCTCACCCAGGTTATTCATACTCTTGGCCATCAGCGTGTGGGAACACATGCTGTTGGTAATTCTTTGGCTGATGAGGCAGCCAAATCTGAAGTAGCCACATGTTCAGTAGCAGCAGTTACTAGGTCCATGACTAAAATTGATAAAGATATTCTTGTGGCAATAGCTGCTATGAAGAGAGGAACAAGCTTCCCACAAGGTTTCCCTTCTAAGTATTCTTATCATTTCTCACCTGAGCAAGTCCCGTTTGCTACGATACCGTCCGTTGGTGATCTGCTGACCCCCAATGAGGACCGCAGACTTCCGTTGATCATAGCTGCACATGGCTTCTGCACATGCCAGAGTGTATGCAACAGTTTCTATTTTACAGCAACGTTATTGGTGGCGTGGTTTGTACAAACAAATTCATAATTATGTATTATCTTGTGACATTTGTCAACAGATTAAACCATCTACGGTTGCACATCCACCATATGCACAGCTGTACATTTCAAATCAACCGTTTGCTTGCATTTATCTTGATCACTGAGGTCCTTTGACTTCCGACACTGCATATAAACATATTTTAGTTGCAGGTGATTCGTGCACTAGATTCCTTTGGGTTTGGCCACAACGCAGTGCTGACGCTCCAAATGTTATTAGAGATTTGCGTGTCTTTATCTGGACTTTTGCCTATGGCACCTTCCATTCTGACCAAGGTCCTGCGTTTGCCTCTAAGGCGTACAATGACGCAATAAGGTCTTTGGGGGTGCTGGTGCAGTTTTCGTCTCCATACAGGCCTGAGGGCAATTCTATAGTGCACCGAATGAACCGTGACTTAAAGCAATCTTTGACAGCTAGAGTCTTAGGCACTGGCAGGGGTTGGCTGACTCATTTGTATGGGGTTCAACGTGCACTAAATAATCGCCCAAGAATATCTCTGGGTGGGCGGACCCCATACGAAATGCTCTTTGGCATTAAAATGTTTGTGCCAGGCCTTGATGGTCTAGACGTTGTAGCGGATGCCGCAACCTTTGACGTAGATAACTATTCTAATATGTTGCAGGAACTACAACAGACCCGTGACACACAGGTTAAAAAACATTCACCCTCATCCAGTGAAGCAGCGGTGCTGATTACTGTTACTGGCAGACTTCCTAAAATTGGCGATCTGGTTCGAGAAAAGCTGGAGAACAAGAAAGAATTTGGACCCTCTTATCGAGCACCTGTACCAGTTCTTGGATTGAAGGGTACCCGTACGGTAATTTTACTTCCTTTACCTTGGCGCAAGGAAAACAGATTTATTTCAATTGACAATGTCAAGCTACACCATATGGCTGATCCTGAATAGTGTAACTCCCAGTATTCCAAGCCAAGCTGTTTAACTAAATCTGATGGCTTCTGCTTCTTCGCCTGGTACCGGAGTTATGGAGGGGGAGTTGGAGACCCCAATTGACTTTTTGCCCGTTGTACCTTCATCTTCATCCAATGCGGACGTCGAGTATGGTTCTCCTCCGATTGAAGTCCTCATTGATGTTCCTGATAGTACTATACATCATCTATCTGATGCTGCACAGCCTCCATTGTTACGCTTGGGATCAAGCTGTTATTACATGGATCATACAAGTTTCTCTCATGTTTCATCTTCTTCGTCCTTATCTGTGTCAACTCCACCGACACGTACCCGTCTTTTCCTTACCTGGTTCAAAAAGACTTACCTGGTCCCACCATGGACATAAATCTGGATGGTGCTCACACTTATCTTCCTTTTCATGTGGATTGGGTTTGTGACGGTGTTGTTCTTGCTCATCAATGGTCATTATTTGCCGGAACGCTCTGCTGGGAAGTTGGTTGATGGTATTCTGGCTCCCCATACATTGTCCCATATCATGAAATGAGATCAAGCCCTCGTGAACATTTCGGCCTTTCCTGTCGCTGATGGCATTGTTTGGGAGAAAGTTGCATTCGATATCCATGGTCCAACGGAGGTCCTGAACGTTCCATACGTGTTCCGCTCTTCACTAGGAGATGTGGTATCACAGGACATATACTCAGACAACTGGGATGTTCAGGCAGTTAATTCATTGTTTTCTGATTTAAAATATTATGCTGCCTTTGATGCTGAAGATTTGTATTTGAATTCTGCCAATTATGCGGATTTATTCTGTTACCAACGTTATGGCCATCATTTCTTGCATAAAACAAACACGTTAAGACCGATTTTTAATTTTACCCAGTGGGAGCATTGTCCGACTCCTTTACTTGGGAGTTCTAATACTCTCCAGAGTAGGTTCACGTACTTTTCAGATTTCATTGCGTCCAATCCAGAGTCCTATTCCTATAAATTAAAATTGCCATCTCAATCTAAATTTATGTTGACTCACACTAAATTGATTTATTCTAATTCCTTTAGAACTGATTTGGCTTTACATGGTTACGAACAATGGAAAGATACCATTGATTTGAAATCCATTTGGGGCACTAAAGATTGGCAGGTCCAAGGTGCTGAAGCTCTGCATCGTGCATGTCTGATTCCGACTCAAATATTGTTTTTAAATGACACGGTGGAGCAGACTACTTGTTTTGGTTTGGCTACAGCCAAAAACTTGAATGTTCCTTCCATTCCTTCATTGGCTGAGTACGATACATGGCATAAACACACCAATCATACTATTGATGTACTGCTTGCCTTGGTCAGAAATGGTAGTATAAATATTTCAGACATCGACCTCTTGGGGTGGTTGTTATGGCCAACAAGTTCCAATGCATGTCAACTGTGTTTTCTTAATACCACCACAGGTTCCACACAAAGTAGACCTGATCCACATTTTCCGCATTCTCATTCAGTAACCATGTACTCAGTGGGTAAATTGTGTCAGCAATGGTTGGGACACTCCACACTGTCGTCAGTGAAACACCACATGTCCCTTTTGTTGAGTGACATTAATTTGGCTGATTTTATTTTAGGTCCTAAATCACCTAGATCAAAGCGATTTATTTATGAGGCATATAATGAATTATGGAAATTATCGCAGATGGAAGCTGCGGTACGTCTGTGCCAAATTGACCAGACTAATTTGGAAAAAGTCCTTGCAGTTGTAGATAACAGCATTAATACATTATCTTCCCATATTTACACCTTGGATAATATTGTTTCCTCTGTTAATGATATTGTACAAAATGATGTTTCTGTGTTGTATTATGGGCAAAATCAATTGCGCTCTGTAATGCAATTTGCATGGACGTTACAAACGCTCAAAATGGGAAAAGGTCCATGGGATTATATGAATGCTTCTGCACTGTTTTTGTCATTTATTTTAACTGATAAACAGAGATTTATGTCCATGAAAGACGCAACTTACACACTGTTACATATTGAACTATTAGAAAAGTTGTGTTTTTCTGTAGCAGAGACTGATTCAGCTGTGTGGTTAATACATGGTGTTATTTCACTACCCTTCTCACTATTTCAGTTCACTTCTTGCATGAAACACTTCCCGGTTGGCCGCTTTGACCCCTGGGCAGTGCTTTTATTCATGAATTGTGGTCCTTGCCATTCACATACAGATGTCAGCGCGCGGATAGGGAGGTTTTCCTAACTGGGGAGGATTGTGATTCCACGGTAGGACATTCCCTAGTTTGTAAACAAGTTAAATTGCACGGCGCCTGTAACGTGTCGGCTCCTAATCTGGCTTGTTTTTTTAAAGGAACGCCAGTCCCAGCTATTATTCTCGCGCTCACGTTGCTTTCAAATGGCTGTTATCTTATTTTGAATAACCACAACTGCTGTGGCTTACGGGCCGGCATCCCGTATATAGTAAAGGTTTCGCAACGTGTTACTTGTTGCAGCAATGTACTTTTTCCACCCCCGCATGGGATTGTAGATTGCTCGCTTTGGCCTTCCATTCCAACTTTGAAAACAGATTTCAATAAACTAAGCAGACTCAAAGCGCTATTGTTTCAACAAGAAGTGGGTCTCACATCAGCGTGAGAGACCTTCGAATTGCAGGTGGCGAGAACCGCAAGTGAGATACACTCACTACTAAACACCAATCTCCCTCTCCATTTTTGAGAATTAATACACCAAATATTTAAGTCGTCTGATACTGAAGGCCTTGCTCATTTTTTTAAACTTGTGGGATCTGGCCTTGTGTCATCTTTTTAGACGATTTTTGGAGTAATACCGGCCTTTATTCATTCTATTTTTTCCAGCGCATTCGGAGGGTTTCCGTTGATCCTCTTGCTGGCGTGTGGTGTGCTGGTACTTCTGCTCCTGTTACGCAATGGCTGCACATCTTGTGGTACTGCATAAACCCGGCCAATTGCAACTATACCGTGACCGAATGCAACAACTGTTTGGATGTTTGCCATTGGCAACGCTTGGAGTGAGTTATGGACTTACTTTTCGCTTCGCCTACTTTACTTGCGTGCAACCTGTGTTCTATTGCCGACGGTGCCCTTTCTATTAGGTCTTGGATGTATGCCTCTCCACTGCGTCCGGCACTGACCCAGATTATGATCTGTTAATGGGTCCATTACTGGTCCATGACCAGGTCTGTTCTGGGGATGGACGTTTGATGCGTGTGGCTGCACTTGGAGTGTTGGCAGACTGGAATACATGTGAGGCTGCACAGCGCCTATTGCAGTGGAGTTTAATCGAGTATCGCGCAAGTTGCCTGGATATGCTCCTGGAAGCCTCAGATTATGAGGAGCATGTGTTTTTATTTGAACTGCTCAACTGGATGGCCTCCCTCTTTGCTATGAACGACAGGGATGACCCTTTGGAACGACTTGTATTCCACGGCTCACGTAATCTGATGAATTTTCGGGACTCGCCTTAAAAATATTTTTACATTTTCCAATTTGGCCCTTTTTCCAAGCATTTTGATTCTGCTTACAGTTGCATTCTGTTTTCTCTATATGCTACGATCTGGCCAAGGGGAGGGTGCCACGTGGCCAATAGGGACATTGTCGACATCGCTCAGTTTGCATGAGCCTAGCAACCATGATGCTGCTTTTGCGCACGTTACTACGTGGCTTTGTTTTTGCAAGACTCTGTTTATGCCTTTTACATGAGAACTGTCTGCTTTGTTCGTTCTCTGCCTGTCCCTGGAGTTTAGTCTGAACACTGTGAGCGAGGTCGATAAACAATGCCCCTTGTTATTCTGTTCTGGTCAGTCCCTAGCTCCTAGACAAAACATGCTAACACAGCTGCTGCTGGAAACTCGTACTTTAATATTATGGGGATGCATGTTTAGGTAACACACACTTGGAATGGGAGCTTTCCAGGGAGAAGAGCCATGCGGTTCCTATGATGTAGATATATCATCTAGGCACTAAGGTATGGGGTCTGCTGACAAAGCGTAGAGAGCTTCTATTATATAATAATACTTCTTCTTACCAAGGGTAGGCCTTATAGGGCCATATGTAGGTAGCAAAATACCGGTCGGTAACGGCCGAAATTCTGTAAATCTCCTGTTACCAACCGGTATTTAGGCGATTGAGATGTAGGAGGCCAAAAAGAAGGAATCGGTAATTATGAATCGGTAAATACCGATTCATCATTACCGAATTCAAAACTACCCATTCGGAAATCACTGATTCCTTATTTACCGAATCGGTAAATTAGAATCGGTAAAAACGAAAAAAGAGATGTAGGTAAATTTGGTAATACCGAATTACATGAAATTCGGTATTTAAGAGTCGGTAATTAACACTGACTGAAAGCAGGTGGTAATCATCTACAGCGAATATAAGCAATCCCAAAATGCAACAGTGTGATCACTATGGCGGCTTTCTATGTGATTGCAAGGCGGCTACGTCTACAGGCAGCAGGAGTGAGGATCTGGAGAAGGGAGGAGCGCATTTACAGACAGCGCATCACAATATTCCAACAGACTGAGGCTGAGATCCATGAAAGGTACAGGCTACACCCCCACACCATCCTGGACTTGATAAGGGACCTGCACCCACTCCTGGAGCACCCAACACCAAGGGCGCACACCATACCACCACATGTGCAGGTGCTCTGTAGCCTACATCTACTCGCATCTGGCAGTTACCAGGGGGTGATAGCTGCGGTAGGCGGGGTGTCTCAGAGTTGCCTGTCCCGTTTCTTCAGAAAGTTCCTGGATGCCATGATGCAGAGAATGCACCACTACATTAGCTTCCCAAACACACAGGCGGAACTGCTCAAAACCAAGACAGACTTTTACCAGATGGCACAGTTCCCGCATGTCATAGGCTGTATTGATGGCACACACATTCCAATCTGCCCACCAGCAGCCACTGAGTATATCTACAGGAACAGAAAGTCCACCCACTCCATAAATGTGCAGGTAATCTGCGATGCTGCCAACATAATCACTGACATCGTGGCCAAATTTCCTGGGAGCACCCACGACTCATACATCTTCCAGAACAGTGGGATCTACACACGCCTGGCTGCGGGAGAATTTGGAGAAGGATACCTGCTAGGTAAATCACTGTGACACTCACTCATACTTACTGCAGGTGAATGTGTATTGGTGTATGTGACTAATGGCACTCTCTTCCTCACCTAGGCGATAGTGCATATGCCGTGCGGTCATTTATCCTCACTCCCTACCTAAACCCATCAACCCTGAGTGAGAGACGATTCAATGTGGCACACAAATCAACACGCAACGTTGTGGAGCGCACGTTTGGACTATTGAAAAGCAGGTTCCGCTGCCTCCACAAAAGCGGAGGCGCACGTCAGTACACACCCATCATCTGCTGCAAAATCATTGCAACTTGTGCAATGCTGCACAACCTTGCCACAAAGAAAGGTACAGAAGTGGAATTAACAGATTTTGAGGACAATGATGATGAATTAGCACAGCCAGAGCCCAACGCAGCAGGAGTGCCACCAGCAACAGATGGGAGACAGAGACGGGCAGAGATCACATGGAACTATTTTTAAGTAAGGAAGGAGACACAGCCAGTTGTTGTATGTAATGACGTAGTTTTAATTTCTGGGCACTACGCCACAACACAAACGGCCAAACTTGGCATTCCAATTTATGACATCCATAGTAGGAAGTCATGGGTTACTTCACCCAATTCTGTCCTGTAAGTGTGGGCTGCATCAGCGTCTGCGGCCATGCACAACAGTACTGGATGCCATTAAGTGACTGTCCTCACTGGCTGTGGAACCAGTGGCAGCCCCATGCCGTCTGCTGCTCCCCCGGGTGTCTGTTACAGGGGGGGTAATGCTGCTCCGACTGGTCGTGTCCTCGCTGTCCCCAACTTCCACAGCACCAGTAGTGGCAGACTGACTTGTCAGCAGCACCTCAAGAGCAGTGGTCACCTTTACCAGCCCCCTAGTGACATCAGTGCTGCAGTGCGCCAGGCCCTCCTGCATGGCCACGGAGCGCCTGCAAAGCAGAGAAGTGGCAGTTGCTAGGCGGTTCACTGCCCTTGTATGGTGCTCCATTTTCTGCCTCTCCCTGCGCCGTGTAACTCTGTCCTCATCCATTTTGCTGCACAGCAGCATCACAAACTGGGACATGTCCCGCATGCCTGCAGCCATCTCCTTCATGCCCTCAGCCATTGAGCCTATGCCCTTGTCAATGTTGGTCATGTTGTCATTGAGGCGCCTCATCTGTCGCTGGACTGACTGTATTGCCTTTCCTTGTAGGCGCTGCACCTTCACCATGCTTGCCTCCAGCCCTCCGAAGACACCATGGCTCTCACCCTGTGGAGGTGGACTGCTCACACGAGCCCTGCGGCGGCGTCTGGCACCTGTGTGTGCTCCCTCAGTGGTGGACAGCAAACCAGCATTGCTACCATCCACTGGCACAGTGGATGTTTCCCCCCTCGAGTCTTCTGAGGAGGACTCAAACTCCAGCAGTCTGGCAACAGCACGCCTCCTAGGTCTCAGCACTGCAGGTGGTGTTGATGCTGGTGAGGCTAGCAGTAGTGGCGAGGCTAGCTGTGGTGGTGAGGCTAGCAGTAGTGGCGAGGCTAGCTGTGGTGGTGAGGCTGACTGTGGTGGTGTTGTGTGCCCTGCACTCGTACTGTCCTTCTCAGTGATGTCCTTCCGGGTGCCCTCTCTCCCTTGTCCTGAGCAGTCCTGCGCGATGTCTCGCCTGTGGACAGAAATTGTACATTAGCTCAGTGTACCTGCAGCCCTGCATAGCAAGAATAAATATACATATCTGCCACACTATCTCATTGTCTTCTGCCTGCTTATCGCTGATGTGTGTCACATGCCTTGTTGTTCAGTGCGATTCCTGTCATGATAGGGGTTTCACTGACTACATCTCCCATAATGCATTGCTGGTTTGCACACAAATCTGTTCTGGAGTGGGATTCACAGAGCCCAATTGGGGATTTGGGATAGGGGAAGGGGGGGCACAATGCTGTGCATGCTTCTTACCTTGTTTAGAAGCAGCCCTGGCAGAGCTGTCTGCATCCCCGATCCCAACAGACACTTTCTGGCTCTATCGTGGACTCCACGAGCCGCTCAAGTTCAGTCAGGGCAGGTGCCCTGTTCCTTCCTCCTCCTGTCAGCCTGGCTTGTTTCTTGAGATCAGCCATCTTCTTCTTGGTGATGCTCCTGATGTCATACCACCGCTTCTTGAGCACATCAATGTCCTGGGGGGTCACTCCAATGGCATTCACCTGTGACTGGATTTCAAGCCAGATGTTCCTTTTCACTGACTCTGCAACTTGCAGGGACTGCTTTCCAAACAGCTTTGCGTGCTGCTTCACTACCTCCTCCACAAGGACCTGCAGTTCCCTCTGACTGAATTTCAGTTTCCTCTTCCTTTCCCCTGCTTCTCTTTCTGTGTCCTGGGTGGCCATTGTGCAAGATTTGCAGGCGAGGTTCAGGCAGTGGCTCTGTTGCTCTCCTCTGCACTCCCAGCCTCTCCAGAAGGTTCTGATTGTGTGCACCTGCC
This sequence comes from Calotriton arnoldi, assembly GCA_963921515.1. Classification (NCBI taxonomy): domain Eukaryota; kingdom Metazoa; phylum Chordata; class Amphibia; order Caudata; family Salamandridae; genus Calotriton; species Calotriton arnoldi. The sequence goes on from CAWUFW010014056.1 coordinate 362,983, forward strand.
TGGGTGTGGCCACTTCCTGGTTGGGAGGGGTGGTGGTTGCACAGGATTGGCTGATTCCTCAATTGCTGTTTTTTTGAATTACCGATTCGGTATTTACCGATTCGGTATTTACCGAATCGGAAAAACGGATCGGTATTGTGGATTCGGTAAATATTTACCGATTTTTACCGATTCGGTATTATTTACCGAATTTTTACGTACATCGGGAATACCGATTCATAAATACCGATTTGGTAAAATTCGGTAATTAGGAATCGGTATTTCCAGATTACCTACATATGGCCCATAGTCCTTAATCCATTGTCTTTATATGATGACATCTCCCTTTATGATATATGGCCTCGCTGCAATGCTAACTGTATTGATAGTATGCATTTTGCTGCTGATTGTGGCTCGTATACTGCGTTTTAGAGCACAATAGTTGAAATAAACATTTTAAACTATATTCGTGTTTCAGTCAGTTCTTACTGTGGACAGGTACGAGAGTTGAGTGAAAAAGTGTGTCTTGTTACCGCAATTCCTGAGAGATCTGGGAGTGTTGTGTTCTGGGGTGTCTAATCATTTGCTTCTTCATGAGTGTGTAGGAGAGCGAGTGAGACACTATATCTCGTCGGTCCTGGGTTTGTTGGCACTAAGGTGGTAGGAAGGCTTAGCCTCTATACACTGAGGTCACATTTTCCTGCGCATAGTTCTGTGTATGTGCAGAATCCCTGCAACAGTTTAATCTATAATAGTTCTAAATAGTGGGAAAAAGTGCTCCATGTCCACCAGTTTCGTAAGGTACACCATGTACCCTATACCTCTCTGGCACTTTCTTACTGTCATAGTCAGTATGGTCTTTAGCAGTATGGTGGTTAGCAATCAGCTTGCAGGCGCATTTATAATGCAAAGAACATTACATTGAAGTGATAGAATACTTCTGGGCTTGGGTGGACTATCTTTTCCTCGGTACTAGGGGCAAGAGCGATACCCCATTCATGAGCTCAGTGCCCCAAGGAATAAGATAGGTATCGTTTTTGTCTTCAATGTTACCACAACAGTCTAAACAGAGTTCCACAGCTATTGCCCCTTGCTGTGGGATTATTTCAAACAGACTAGCCTTTTGCATTCTGGAGAACTTTATGACGTTCTTCAGTGTTTTGTAGTCTGGAAGGGAAATTTGTTCAGCTGCCGTCCCTTCAGCTGTCACCTTCCATTGGTGTTTCACAAATTTCCTCATGACCATGGTTGCTCATCTGCAGGACAGGGATGTCCGCCTCATTAGTTACTTGTACCACATTTTATTGATGCAGAAATATGTCCTACCATAGCAAGGTAGTGGGGTCTTGGATGAACTTCAAAAGATTTGCCTCTACCCCTGCATAAATACTTATCAAGAAGGATCCAAAGTCTCTCTCTGTGGGGTTTGGCCAGACATATTGGCCTTTTATAAACCTCAACCAGTTCATACTTCCAGTCGTGCTCCACTATAAAGCCTTGCAGTGGTGGAAAACAAGTCATCACTCTTGTGACTTCACCTATTTCAACTATATAACCCTTCAACAATAATGTCGCATGGAGCAGTGTTGGTGGTTGGCCAACATGATGCCTGGAACTGCAAAGCTAGTTTTGGTTCTATAATGCTATCATGTCCTGTGTGGATTGGTCAGGAAGTGGGGCAAACCTGAGTGGCTTGTCTAGGAAGATTCTTGATGTTTAGCAGAATTGCACCTTCGCATCACCTGTCGGTTCTCAATAGTCAAGCAAAAGAACAACTGCTACCTCCTCCTCCGGATGGAAAACATATCAGTGATTAGATACATGAACAAGTCTAGAACACTTAAAGGCATTAGTGGACCTTAGAATTAATCTTTGATGACGCAGATTGAGATATAATGTGGACGTTTTTACCAGATACCTCCCAGTCCTCATCAACTCAACAGTGGACTTTTAATTTGGGTACATTTTGAACTAAAGCAATTGGATTCTAAACCGTCATGTTTTTCAGGAGGTAAACACATTGTGGTGTGCCCTGGGGAAGGATATGTTTGTGTCACATCAGAATAATCAGCTATTGTAGTTTGCGAGCTGGAGTCCTGACCCCAAGCCTGGCTACAGGTGCTTTCCTTATGGTCTGGACATGATTGCAGGTGTATGGCCTACCCATGCTTCCCTCCTTCCAGTGACCCTTCTGTTCTCAAGTGGTCTTGATCATGACAGCTTGGTATCCATCTCTCCTGGAGCTATCAATCAGTATCTCTTCCCAACCTCCATCTCTCTTTTCCTGTTCTGGCATCTGCCCTCCACAGTCTGGTTGCTTCTCCATAAAATTAACCTGGTTGAACGGTGGTTCTCTGGGGTTCTGCCAGATGGGGAAAGCCTTTTTGCAGCATGCTACAGAACTGATTGATGAATCTCTGGCCATGGAAACGAGATACTGCTGTAGGTCAGCCTGTGTGCTATGGTTTTACTGGTGCAAGGAATATGATGTGGATTCCTTGCTCATTTGAATCACTGGAACATCAATGCTTACAACTCTGTAGTCATCGTCCCTCTTCCCTTTAGAATTTTGCATCATTGCGAAAAGTCCACAAGAGGCCTCATTTGTCACATTACCCTGGTATAAGAGATGTTTCCTCTGCAAAAAGGCCTATCAAGTAGTTACCTTCAACCGTTAGGTTTGATGTAGCTTTGTGAAAGGAAAGTATCCATCCTTCATGATTCAAATGTGTACACTTTTGGAGCACATTGCAAAATGGGTTCCGCCCATTTAATGCACCCAGATCTTTTGTTTTTTGGATCACCGGTTTTGGACTTTTAACTGGGTGTGGGTCTCCGTACTCGTGAGAGTAGTGAGACTCACCCGCAGTAATCCCATGCCAAATGGACTGCACACGTTTACCTCTAGTATCTGCCTTTTAAGAAGGCTGCTAAAATGCAGCTAGGGTAAGGGGCATTTGACTGGTTACATGAGAACACATGTGCACACCTGTGTGCACATTCGTGCGGGCTGCGTGTGTGAGACTACTGTCATGCACAACCTGGTAGCTGCGCACAGGTAGCTTGGCAGTGGGGACTTTACAGGGTTAGATATTGGCCTGGGATAGGCCTTATATATTAGGAGGAGATCTGCCTTAGAGTGCAGTTTCGCTTCCCTTTGTCCTATGAAGTATGATACTGGGATGGAAAAGGTGTGCCCAGTTCATATTTGCAGGTACCAAGACCATACATGTACATCTTAGGAGTCATGAAGAATTGGTATATTTCTCTGGCTCAGCTTAGCATAAGAGCCTAGGCCTGTGGTCACTCTTCTGGGTCAAGTTAATTACATTTGTCCCCAGCAACAGGAACAAAGGCTGCCCCACACAAAAGGAGTAATTAACTGTTCTCCCCTCAGCTCCTGAGGAGGAAAGAGTGGGGATGAATATCTGCATCTGTTAATTATCTGTAATACAGTACCAGTGCTGGGGTCAGCCCAGGATCATTGAACAAATGAGGAAGCCCAGATAACTGGAGCCAACACAGGAGGCGGCTCATCTTTGAAGTTTTGGTGAGAAAGGCCCTGGCAGTGATGTCAACAAGGGACAGAGCTGAAACCCCAAGAGCAGATGTGACTCCTGGATGACGCCTTCTTAAACTGTACTAGCTGCTGTGCATGAGGTTTGGGACAAGGTGGAGACGTGACGTTACACCCTAGGATTATTAACCAGAGGTGCCTGGCTTCTAGAACCCTCTACCCCCATTAAAAAAAATCTTGCACAAGGAAGAGAAAGGGCTGTTTGGGATGTTTGGAATGTTTGTGCTTTTGCTGCAGGACCCTGGAACTGCAACAGCCATGGACAACTGGAAGGAGAAACCCCTGATGCTCAAAAGGACCAGTGGGTCTCTCCAAGGGCCAGCGTGGCTGGCCCTCTTAAACTCCTGAGGACCAGTTGGGGGACTGGACTTATGCACCCAGAGACAAAGACCAAGAGGAAAGCTGGTACAGGGGGCCAGTTAAATCAACTCCCTGCAAGGTACACATTGTATAGGGCAGGAGGTCTGCTGATTCTGGTAACTAGAGCTCACCACCAGGAGTAAAACGAGCCCAGTATCATCTGAATCAGCTCAACAGGGCACAAGTTATGGCTGTTTTAAGGTTTGTGACTCTTGAACCAAAGCAAGGATCAAGCGCATGGGGTTCCACTGCCCACTGGAAGTATTACCCCAGGGGTGGACCAAGGCCTGGAGGTCAGGGCAAGGAGTGTCTTTGTTTATTTCACCCAGGGCGGGGGTGTTCTTGGGGCCCTCACCCCAGGCTCACTTCTGCCCCCAGGTACCCCATCCCCCAGTGGCCGATGCATATGGAAACCAGGAGAGCGCCATTGCTCTCCCCAACAAAGGGAAAAGGGGCCCCATCTCCAGACCTGCACTGGTGCTGGTCCCACTCCCCATGCCTGTGTCTGGGGGAGCGGGGCAGCCACCACATGGCGCAGGCAGGGGAGAATCATGCCAGCATCAAGGAGTGCTGGCCGGGCGGGGCCGAGCAGGAAGCTGGCAAGAGCAGCCAGGGGTGGGCTCAATGATCTACCTCAACAAGAAGGCAAGGTAGGGTGCCTGGATGGGGCCGGGTACCCCAGAAAAAGAAAAACAACTCAAAAGTTAAACGCCTTTCCCTGGCACAGTGGGAGAGACATTAATAAAATATTCACTGCTCCTCCAGATGGAGCACCCCATATGCCTCAGGAGAAGCTCATTACCATATTTTCTTGATTTGCGGTAGCCCCCAGGCAACTGGGGCACCACCAACTTTAAAAAGAAAGGATGGGGGCTACAGGAGCTAGGGGGTACAGGAGTGCCTCCCTCAAAGTTACGATTTCTCTTAAATCTGGGGAAGTGTCAAAAAGCCATGTAGGTTGCTGGGAACACCCCCAGCAACACCCATTGCACATCCCTTTAACACAGAAAACTGTGTTAAAGGGAACAATATTTACAAGGCAGCATTAAGCCAAAAAAAGTGGGTTAGTGCTGCCTGGTAAATATGGAGCATCACAATAAGTTATAAATAAGCCCCATAATACTTTAGTGCCCCTGAGTCAGTATTACAAATGTAGTGCTGAATACTCTGTAAACCATGCACCCTCTCCAAAAGGAAATTTAAGGTACTGACCCATATGCCTGCGGTGCCAAGGAATCCATGACCCCTCTAGGGTTTTCATATTCTTTTAATAGCATTGCCAAGTCGGGAGCTTTTCTTCTACAGCTGAAAGTATAGCGCCCTCTAGGGGCTTGTTCTGTGGCTGCATTTTATATAGCCTGAAGCTGTATAAAGAAAATGCATGGAGTGTAAGCGTCCTCTAAGGGTTGGTTATATGGCTGCATTTTATGTTTGCAGAAACTGGCGCCCTCTAAAGGCTCTTTTTATGATTGCATTTTATGTAGCCAAAACATATATAAAAATGACACACACACATTTTACGTTCATCTTAGATTACTTTATTGATAAAAGTCAATAGTGATTATTGATAAAGTTTGATCTGCTTTATTGGCATTAATAATTGCATTTACACATGGTTATCATTGATTACTGCATTTACACACAACATGATGGTGTTTTTAACATGTGGTTTGTTGCTCTTGTAATATGGTGAATCCTTGATACAGCCAAGAGGCTTGTTTTATCTGAAATGATACCCCAATACATTGTGATGTGTTGTCTTGTATAATTTGGGGCCCTGTGATTTTGAGGGTCATGAACCTTAGAGGTCAAATGTGATTTCATAACTTTCCAAGGTATTTTTGATCTGCTTTATGTATATTTTTGCAAATTGATATGTAGTATTTAGTAGTGTGCATGTAATAAATGCACTTTTCCAATTCTAAAGAAAAAGCACTGACTGGACAATCATTTATTGAGTGTTGTTACTGGTGCAGGCGAATGGTGATTTCTAGCCCACACCACCACCCCTGAGTAGGCCTTTGACTGCTCTGCTTCGCTACCCTGAGAGAGTCAAGCTCTACAATAGGGTGCTTGGTTCTCAGTAAGGGGAAATGGTGGACATTTTACTTGTGCAGGCCTCACATCCTGCACAGCTAATAGCCCAATTTTCTACAACACACCACTTCTTTATCATAAACTGCTGGGGAGCAAAGATTCATCTATAAAGTATCTTCAAACTTAATGTCCAGTGGAAAAAACACAGGGCCAAGCAGGGTTTTGCAAGTACAGCTACCACACAGTGGTGCAAGGATTTTCACCACAATAGGCATCTTTAGGCCTGATACGCTTTTCTGGTTCCCATACTGGACAGTTTATGTAGTCCTGATAGGTGTTCTTTCAAGCTTCGTCGAGGTGAACTGATTGGTGAAAGTAATGGGTGTGCAGTTGATATTCATAAGCTTCAACCTGCTGTTGATTCAAGTTCCTACATTTGGAACAGTTAAATTGGGTTGTTAAGAGCGCACTTGTTGAAGTTCACATGAAGAACATAAATCTTTGAAGACTAAATTTGAGTCATGTATATGATTACCACGGAACATAAAAGTAATACATTATATTTACAAAGATTGGAACAACAACGGAGAAAATCCTATGACAGTGGACGCGTCATACTCCAGCTGTGAAGGTAAGTCATCCTATGTTCCATATCAGCGTGCACTTTGCCACCTTGTTAGAAACTAGTTTTTCTTAGTATAATTTAGGCTTTACCAGCTCAACTTCGTCTGTTAGTGAGGTGGTTCCTTCTGAACACTTAATTAAATCTTGAGCTGCCTATATTTAAATGAAAAATTCAACCTATCAGGGGCATGCTTGAGGCCACTAAAATCTTGCTGGAGAACTCACCAGTTACTGACTGGGCAGCATACTGCTGCCTAATATGCTTCTTTTAAGTATCTTACCATGTTGCATGTGGAGAGGTTAGTTGGTGAAAGCGAATTTTCAGGGTCACCAAGAGACACTTGTCCAGAAAGATTTGAAACAGGTGAAGTACATTATTAGATTATTAGAAGAGGTGTGCATAACTTGTATAATTTCCTGTAGCATAATTCTGTGTAGTTACCACAAAATTACTTGTAAGTATGCAAGAAGTGTATTCAAGCATTCAACTCTATTTTCTTAGCACCCCTGAGTTCAGAATGGGCCTGAGGATGCATTTTGCATTAAGAAAATAGAGCTAAACACAACAGGACATGAACAGCAGCAGCCAGCAGCTGTTTGTGCTCTTGAATTTTGTTTTTCTTGTATTACTGAGGTAAGATTTTCACTCTAAATTACTCTTAATTACTCAAGCAGGCGTAATTGCGCAATTTCATAATTTCAGTTATTTTGCATCCGATGCGTAATGTAAGATTACAGAAATTAATCCAATTACTCTGGTGTAATTAAAACTACTCCCAGGCCTAATTATTAGTCCTAATATCTTAACTATTAATAATGCAGGTTTGCCTTAGGTTCTGTGCCAAATGAACTTAACACATATACTACAGATATACCCCTCTTTGGATACCGCTGGTTCGTCCAACTTCAGACCTATTTCCTTACTTCCTCATGTCTCTAAATTGAAAAAAGAACAATGTTACCCATCAGCCATGGGATTCGATTAAGAATAACAAGTTTTTAAACATCTTCCTATTTAGTTTCTGACTAGTGCTAAATACCAAAATGGTGGTTATCACAGTGTTAAATTAACTGAGGATCATTGTACAAGAAGGTGTTGTTGGAGCTCTCATTTTATTAGATCCGCCACCAGCCTTCGACACCCTCGAACATGGGATTCTTCTTACTTAACTTTTATGAGGCAACTGTTGCAGGAAAAGTACTTAATTGGGTAAACTCATTCCTTTTAGGTCGACTTCACAGGGTGCAGCTCAGATCTTTCACTTCTTTAACACATGAAACACAAAATCATGTGGGGGCACTGGAATGTGCTCTATCACAAATTGAATCGATCAAAAAAGGAATTACTGTTGACCCACAATCCACCAATGTATTCTTTCACACCACATGACGGAACCTTTCCCTCTCATTGGAAATGTAGGAATTTTGATCAAACAGGACCGTTCACTTGATCAACATGTTTAATCTATAAATGAAAGCTTGCTTTTTCCAGGTAAAAATGCCCCTTACGTTCTTTTTTAGGTTGAGCCTAGAGTAGCGCGCAAGCGCTGCTTCTGGCGAAGCATTATGTAGGGGGTTTTCAAAGCTGACCAGACGCTCGTGCGTCATGGCCTTTTTCGGGCGGTTACCCGCGCGGCCGACATCTGTTTCCCATTATCGTGCCCAGACGCGGGCGCGATAATTGGAAACACATGCCGGGAAAAGGCCATGACGCACGAGCGTGTGGTCAGCTGAGCAGGCTGCCGCGCTCGCTCGCCCCCGCTCCTCCATTGTTGTCCTTGTTTCAACCAAGGCGTTACCGTTTCTTAGCAACCGCTAGTCCTAAACGTGTACCGAGCGTGCCCCTTACGTATCTCCTCTAGAAGCTATAATGGAGTCGTAGTTTGTAAGCTTTCTGTCTCCTTATTACTGCCTGGAATAAAATGATAAAATAAAACACCATATCCCATCAGCCTACACGACAGGCTGAGTCAGGGTGTGACTAAACGTAGCGTGTGCGGGAAGCTAGACACAGGTAGGGCGCGGGGCGCGCCGGCAGCGTAGAGTCTGTCGGGAGTTGTAGTATTTGGGCTCGCGTTACCTCTTCGTCGATCAAATGACCCCAAACGAGCAGGACTCGGTTTCCCGGCAGGTGCCTTGCTGTCAAGGCCGGGTCTCATTTGAAAGGGGAAACTGGGGCTGAGTATTCGAGTGGGCACCGAAAGCAGGTGAGTCTTGGGGGGGATTGAAAGGGGTTGTGTGATTTTACTGAAGCGAGCGGAGCTCTGGGAGCTGTAGTTTGCAGAGGAGGACTCAGCAGGCATTGCCATTGTGCTTTGTGGGCAAAGGACGCCAGTGCCTAAAACTGAGGGTGAAGATATTTTTGTTATCCTGAGATATCAGGGGATTCATTATTGTGCCACACGCCGGGTGGGGAGCGGGAGGATCCCAGCATTATTAGTATACACGTGGACTTCGTTAAGTGTGCCAGTATCAACAGGACCACGAGCACTATTGTCTTGAAGGGAATTTAAGCACAAGGGAAATAACCGACAACCTCCCAAAGACACCGTCAAGGAAACGTGTACCCCATTTTATTCTTCGTCGTAACGTCAGCTCTAGCTCATTTCTATAAACAAAAGTGCGTGCATGTATGCCAATAGACCCGACGCAGGCGGGAGACTCCCGATTTTTGAAGCAAAAATGGCTTACAATTGTCTGTTTCCCGTCTGAAATTCCCTTTGTTTCAATAGAAGTCAGTGGGGAAATACAACCTCCTGATTATTTTGTTAAAATCTCCTTCTTTCCTCTTCTAAAATGTTGGCATCATGCGCCATGCTGTGTGACCGTTTTCCCCTTAGTCAAGCTATGCGTAGCAATGTTCCTTCGGCTACAGGGCATAAACAAGCATTGGCATAGCCAATAGGTCTCGCCTTTGGGACCTTATAAGTATTTAGTTATGCAGCACAATATCCTTGGTGCAACAACATCAACTGTTGCATGGCTAAACACTTATAAGGTCCCAAAGGCGAGACCTATTGGCTATGCCAATGCTTGTTGTCTTCTTGGGGTGGCTCATGTTAAAGAACGAAAGGAGTGTTGCCCTGTCGTCATGGGGGGGAGGGGTGGGGGTGACGGGGGCACCTAAGAACAACTCTTGTCAAAAAGCTAATGGTTGCTCTTTTCTGAAGAATTTAGATTTTTTTTTGCGTTGGTAGTAGAAGTACCAGACTCAGCATGTGCCGCGCGAGCATAATGATTCTTGCCCTACAAACGACTTTCAGTGAGAAGACGGGTTTGCTGCAGAGGTAGAAGAATACAAGCTTTGGAAACTCTAACAGTACAAATGAGGTTAGGCTGGCAAACATTGTGCGGAATCATTTTGTTGTTTGCCTTCAGGAAGGGTACTGCAGGCGCATTCATGCTTCACGCTTCAATGAGGAAGAGGAGGGGCCGGCTCACGACGCGAGCTGCAACGAGCTTCGAGCTCCGAAACGGGGAGCGCCGGTGAGTGCCTGTAACCGGTGAACGGGCTGGGCCGGGCTGGGCGGGGCATCGTGTACCAAAGAGTACAAGAGCCCCGCACTTGGAAGAAGGCTCAGGCTCCCCCGGACCAGAAACCATCTTTGGGATCCCGAGTGCGGCCGCAAGTGCAGAGAGCGGCCCCAAGAGGCCCCCCAGAACAGAAATTATCACTGAGATCGTGAGTGTGGCCGCTGACAGTCAGCAGCTGCAGAGAGCGGCCCCCGGAGACCTGTGCAGGTGGCCCGATTAGTATTGGGTGCAGCTTGTGGGCTACCAGGGGGGCCCCAGTCGCCTAACACAACTGCACTAACCGGTGCTGCTTAGGAGATGCGGCCCGCAGCCTAAGCAGAACGTACCCTCCATGTACTGGGGCAGTTACTTGCTGTGGTTGCCTGCTACACCTACGGCATTGGATTCCAAGTTTGGTGGAGGAGCTGGTAAATCGGAGTCAACGTTGGGGGTGCACCCTAAATCTGCAGAGTGAGATAAGAGTGGTGAGGTGGTTAAAGGAGAGGCAGGGGAACAGACCTGCGAGAAGCGACAGTGAGCGGTGTTCCTTTGATCCCCCGCTTTGCTGGACCTTCCCCCATCACCAAGACTAGTGTCCCACCCCCCCCATAAAGGGCTAAGAAAAATTACGGTGTCAGCGGGCCCACATGACTCTGAGAAGGTAGCACCAGGAGACGTCTGCAATCCGTGCGAACATCAGGAGTTTTGGTAGTAGTGGCACATCGCAGGATATACAGTAATAGCCCTCCACTCATAAAGGATTAATAGATCCAGTGGTGCCAGGCGAGTCCTCTTGAGCCTCAGAAGTCACCCCAAGGAGGTGTTTGCTGTTCACTAGGTCCTCGTGTGTCAACTCCAAATGCAGTTCGGCTGGAATATCAGGAGTTTAGGCAGCAGAAGCACAGTATATGATTTACAACAGCAGTGTCAGAAAATCTGGGGTTCTCCTTCTACTGCTCTACTATGGCATAAATTTGCAAATTTTTTATATAGTCTAGAATATAAAATTCTGCAACAATATATCCTTTTTTCTTTAGAGCATAGGGTCTGGCATACCATAATTTTAAGGAGGCTGGGGATTCTTCCTTTAAAGACCCAGACTTTTAAATGGGATGAATCGGAAAGCTCCACAGAAATTTGTGACTTATGCAATGGAGGAGTGCAAGACTTCTTACATGTGTTATTAGTCTGCCCAAACCTGACTTTGGTAGAGGCCCAGCACCGGCATATAAAGCCTATATATTTTAGACACAATCTTTGCTCTGCAAAAAGTCTTATTGAGTTTTGTAAATCACCACTAGATGAATTTGCTTGCTATAATCTGTATACATTTTTTAAAAGTTTTTTAAAATTGGTTTAATGTTTGAATAATTCAACAGTTTTATCACCTTTAATCATGTATTTCTTGACCTCAGGTGAGGTCTAAATCAAATTCAATAAAATCTTTAATGGCACAAACCAGGGCAGCGACATCACTGTGGAAGATGTGACAAGATTTATCGGAGATGCATAGGCTTGATTTTGAGTGTATACTGCTCTGGCTCAGGGCGGGGTCTGAAGAGCTCCAATCATTTAATGGAAAAGAGCGGAGCAGACCGAGGTGGACGATGTAGGAGTGGGTTTCTGCAATTGAAAGCAGGCTTCGTCTCCTCCAATGCCTGTGTGGCTTTTATTGGGCTGTGAGTCCTGAGGGGTGGAGTCCAGCAGCTTTTGATCCCGAGGACAAGGAGTGCTGCAGGACACATGTTCTGTTGCTGTGGGCAGTGACAGTGCCTTAGCGGAGGAGCCGCCACTGGAGTCTATGCTGTCTTACACTGGTGCCTAGGAATATTTAACAAGCATTCCTTAAGAAATTTATTTAAAAGAAAGCTTTTGAGCCAATTATTTGTTTATACTGTGGCATAAAATACACCAATTTGCACCTTCCCCAACACCCACCTAGGAATAGTTGGGTTTGCCCACTTCAGTTAGGGTATTTACACCCCACCATTTGAAAATGTCATCATCCGTCACTGCTCACAAGATCATAATGGTCAATGCTTTTACCCATTCCAGGATTGAGTATTCTACTAAAAATCTGTCTAGGCTCTGAATATTTTCAAAATGCGCCCCCTGGTTGATCCTTGGATAAACTTTAATCTGTTTCTGTATAACTAAGAGACCTTAAGTGATTATCAGTAAGAAAAAGGATAGTTTTCAGATCACTTTGTTTAATTCACAATATCATCTGTACGGAGGCTCTGCAGTCGTAAAATCAGTTTTGCCACTTTGCCTCTGTGAACTGAGGCACATTGATTTACTTTTTAATTTCACTTTCCGAATGATTAGGAAGTAGTCATTTTCCTTATTTACGGAAAATAATGGCTAGTTGTTATTTGAAATCACAAAATGTTTTGATATAAAGCAGACATATATTTTAAACATTAGTCAGGTCTTAATTTGCTTTTCATATTCGTGTACTTCCTTTTCATATGCAGCACTTGATTGAAGCATATGCTGCCTTAGATGCTGACATATCTAAACAGGTGTCTTTTTTGCAGCCCTCTAGTTTTTTTAATAGTTTTTGTTTTAACTGAATCTTGTTATTAAAAGAGCACTGTTACAAATCTGGATCGAAAAATGACACTCCTGTGTTGAAATAAATTTATTTAGCAGGTCTAATAAAAAAAGTTCCTTTAAAGAATGTTGTTTTGCCCAATGTTTTTTTTCCATTCAATTTAACTATAGGTCCCACAGTACCTAACATTTAATCTAAGTTGGTGTGGGTGGGTGAATCACAGTGTACTTGTTAATAAATCAACTTTCTTTCTGCTTTGCTTGCTGATAAGAAGATTCCGCTTTACTTTCGCTTCTATTCCTGAAGCTCAATATATCAAATTCTGCACCGGCATGTCTTTCGAGCTGTGGTAAGAACAATACAACAAACAGGAATACGAATGAATTGTTAGGTGGTTTTTTAGGTCTCGCCTGAGCCAGCGCATGCGCTGCCCTGGCGAGAGTTTTAGTAAACGGGTTTTGGAAGTGCAAACAGTGGCTTTTGCTGGCGACTAGCCTGCGTTCACGCGAGAGTGCACGCGCGATCAGGCGCCATATGACTTCCCTCGCCATCTGGACGCTCGCGTGAACGCAAGCTGGTCGCCAGCAAAAGCCACTGTTTGCACTTCCAAAACCCGCTTACTTTCACTTTCACGGCCGCGCGGCCGTGTCAGTTTCACGGCCGCGCGGCCAATGCTTGTTTTTTTCACGCGGTTCACCAAAACGATAGGACAAACAGAAGAGTTCAGGCCAAATGGTCATGGGTTTGAAACACGCGCAAAGTTTTATTTTACACTCCTTCGCAAAAGTCTTTGGAAAAATCTGCGACTTGCGAAGGTTTCATTACTTTGTGTCATTCACTTTGGTGACAGTGTTTGTATTATACAACTATAAACGGCAAGAACATGTTTCTGTGAAAGGTAGACGTACCTTCAGGAAACCGGCTCATTAAAGCTGGCTTAGGGATATCGGTCAAAAATTGAAGGGTGTTCTGTTCCGTCCTCCCAACCCTCGGAGCCCCGTCTCATTCAGCATTGGGAAGAGCTGTGAACAGAGCCACCGCTGGCTCTACTTTCGGACACAGGTTGCCATCAGCTGACGTGTTATGCTATTCACAGTTTGTATAGCAGCAAGCACCATTGTTATGTCTTCGTAGCACATTCTCTTCTCTCTCTGGGCTCTTTTTGGACAGGGCGGCCATTAAACCCCGTTCGAAGATGGACAGCGTGGCCATTAAACCCTGGACTGACAGTGCGACCATTCAACTCAGTCGGAGACGGACAGCGCGGACTTTGAACCTCTTTGGCAACTAACGCATGGGGGAAAGGAAACCAAAATAAACGACACTCGTGTGAAGCGTTTATGTCATTATGAATTAGAGTGCCTGCAAAGTATTTTTTATTGTTACAGTCTCGCAGCCTTTTTATGTTTTTAGAGGTAATCTGGCAGAATTACAGGCTGTAAATTACGACCGTGTCGTTTGTCGGCGGCCTGCCCGAATTCTTTCTGTACTTTGCTGCAAGTTAAGTTTAAATTACTTGATGCATTGTTGGGCGGTGTGTTCGCTCACGCTTTGATGGGCTGTAAAATCTACAAATGCACTGTAGGTATAAATTACCACTAATGATAGAGGGCGAGGCAGAGAAAACATTGCCATATGCCGCCCGTGATTTAGTGTCCCCGCCGAGCTCTCTGCAGCCACGGGGTCACCGGCCGAACATCTGGAAATGTCCGGCTCGCTTTCTGCCCACTGGTGTGATCTCCTGCGTTCATGCCATTGAGAATGGTAGAAAACCATAATAATGTTATGGCTAAACTGGCTCATATTTTTCATTAGACCCAAAGGTTTCTTCTGCAGTTGTTGGAATAGCAGAATTGTATTTAGCAGGCATGTTTTTTTGTATCAGTGATTCTATAAATCGTGTGCTGTGTTTTTTTTTTTTCTACCTTAGACATTGCAGAACATCTCTGTTATCCTCCAGACATATGCTGCTCCTCTGTTGCTGCCTCTCGGGCTCTGTGGTGCGGCCATTGGAGGAGGGGGCAGGGGTGGAGCCGGGGTCGCTGTATCTCCTTTGCAGCTCCCTTCTGCTAAACCCTTCATTAACTTTTCAGAGGCTTATGAGGTAGACCGGCTGAGACACTGTTGGTTATACAGGGTGTCCGTTTCATTTTGCAACACTTCTTCTGTCAGCCTGTTAATTCATAAATGCATTTAAGAATTATCAGGCTGACAAAACAAATGTTGCAAAATGAAACGGACTCGCTTTTGTAACCAAGTGTGTCTCAGCCAGCCGGTCTGCCTCTGGAAAGTTTTTAAGGCAGCTTTGATCACGGTGCCTCCGGCAGAGCCCGGAACTTGAAAACTAATTATCTGCTGAGTGCAGGAAGTACAGAGCACTCTCAGTTAACAAAAAGAAACATTCTCACATGCAGGCTTTAATCAAATCTGTTAGAAATCTCTTCAATTACACTTGCACACTGTCTTTTCTTAACCTCTTTCGAGGTTCCTTTCCACACTGACCAGTTTGCCTCCCTTTTTTCTACCAATTACATCCTAACACCATCATACTAGTGGTAAATATAAACCTCTTATATCTTCAATTTTAATTGACTTAGAAGGTCACAAAGGTAGTGGGGTGTGGGGGGAGGGGTGTGTGTGTGTGTGTGTGTGTGTGTGTGGGTGTGTGTGTGTGTGTGTACATGGGAGGAGCTGTATGGGGTATGTTTGTGTGTATCTGTGTATTCTTTCTGCCTGTGGGTGTGAAACTTTGCAAGCACGTTGGTCTACCTACGTGTGATAATGGCCATCTGTTTGCTCTGAATAGTGCATGCATGTGTTCATCGGTGTGTTTGTGTTGTATGGCTCTTCAATCCCTGGCAAAACATGCACCCAGGATAATATCCTGCATAGCTAAAACTTGCAAGGTCCCAAAGGCGAGACCTATTGGCTATGCCAATGCTTGTCTGATGAGTTAACAACTTTGCATGACCACTTACCTTACTTAGATGGCATTGTTATCACAGTTTCAATATGACTGCTATTTTTAATTGAGGGATTTTAGAGCTTCACATTGTCTATCACAAATTGGAACATTGGAATGTTGAGCACTCCATTGAAAATGATGGAGTGCTCCGGGCTTCTAAAGGCTGGTAGCAACATTCCAATGTTTTTTTCCTTTCACAGCTGTTGCTGTGAACAAAGGTCTCTCAGAGGCATTTGTTTTTGTTAATTAGAACCTTCTGCCCTCTAATGGCGGAATGTTCTAATAGCCTTAGATCCCGCTATAGCAGGCTCTACGGGCCATTAAAGGCCTGCTCCCTTATTAAAGGCCGTCACCTTTGGCTCGGGCCTTTAACGCTGGAACGGACCTTTATTTGCCGGTAGAGTCTGCTGCGTCGGGCTCTAAGGCTGTAGAAGATCTTTTAGTATTTTACTGGTTTACCTCCCAAGTTTGTTCAGAAGCATTTTGATGCATGCATATGGGTGACATCTTCAAGAAATGAGGAGGTTCGTGGGTTTGCGACTCGCTATTAGAAAGGGGCGTGCCAAGGGCGTCCCTTCATAATAGTGAGTCATACTTCAATGTACAATTGTGTTGCGGCCGCAAAACACTCGCAGTTTGCCACCCCCAGCCATTCACAAATGGGAAGGGGTCCCCAGGGGACCCCTTCCCCTTTGTGGCTGGCAGCGAAAATGTTTTTTAAGAGCAGGCAGTGGTCCCGGGGACCACTGCCTACTCTTAAAAAATGAAACAGAAACGCTTCATTTTTCTTTTTTAAATGTATCCCATTTTCCTTTAAGGAAAGCAGTGTACATTAAAAAAAAAAACTGCTTTATTTAAACAGCAGTCACAGACATGGTGGTCTGCTGACCTCAGTAGGCCACCATCCCTAGGAGTGCTAGCGATTCCCAATGGGGTCACAAATTGCACCTGCCTCATGAATATTAATGAGGCAGATAATTTGTGACCCCATTAGGAATCGCAAACAGTGTCTGGGACACTGTTCTAAATTCCATTTTGCAAGTCACAAAATGATGCAATTTGCTAATCGCAAAAATGGACGGGTCGTACATCTGGCCCCTAATTCCATCCCATGTTTTACATTCAATCAAACAACAAAAAATCATTATAGGCTGGCTATAATCAAACAAAGTAATTCTTCATGTAGAAATATAAACAAATACAATAAGATGTTTAATATCTCAAACACTCCCCTTTTCAGCATTGGGCCTACAGTTTCTAAGTGCTGTCTATGTAGTACATCATACCACTACAATGTATGTTGCTGGTTACATGCAGGAGACCAATTGCTGACATTAAACTTTGGCATCCCAGCCTCTATAGGACAAAGTATGATCTTCCACAATCTTTCATGCAAACAGCAAAAAAGGAAGAGAGTTTTAGTTTCCTGCATGATCTTGTCAAAGGAACACTTACAAGACCCATTCTTGTGGCACTTACCCAAATGCGCTCCTGCCAATGGCCTCAGTAAAATCACTGCAAGTTGATTACTGTGCAATGGCTTCTCATTAATGGTGTGAGGATCTCCAGTGATTAACACTCAGATCCCACTCCCCCACATTTTTCTCAAAATAATCAATAGCTTGAGAGTTACAGCCAGGTTTCTCAGCAGTTCACCCCCAACATCTATTTCTCTAAGACATACTAACTGACATAACATCAGGCTCTGTAATCTGCTTAGTGATTTTTGGAATATGGCTTATTACTTGGTGTAGGTAGGTGTTGGACATGGCCCTTATTAGGGGGTTTCCCTAAAACGTTTTGCTTTTTCTCCTTGTTTTTGCTGATTCTCTTTTCGTGGCCTTAGGACTCTGGGCACTTTACTACTGTAATGCAGAGTGAAAGCGCCTGCGTCCTTCCTACACATGCTGGGAAGTGTTGCTTACCTGATTGGTTTAAGAGCTGAACCTGTGAGTACCCTGTAAAGAGGTATACCACACACCCAGGGTAGGTACTGCACTGTCTATTAGTGGGTCGCAACACTGATAGTGCCACCCACAAGAATAGTCTGTCAAGCATGTCTCAAGCCTGCATTGCAGGCCTGTGTGGGTGTTGTTTCATTATGCACAGGTTGGCATTTCCAAAACTTTAGCCAATGGTGAATGGACCATTCACTACCCCTTGAACACCCCTAGGGTTAGCCCTGAGGGGTAGGGCAAGTGGTAGAGGAAAGGCAGGGCAGTTACGCGTGTTTTTCCTGCCCAGGTAGTGAATAATCCCCATGTGAGTTTCCCATACCTAGTTGGTCTGCTTCCCCCATCAGTCAACATGGGGTACTTGCTGAATGACATTTAAACTACAGTTTTAGCTTACAGCAGGGAGTAGCCTCATGGTGTTTTCAAATATGTCTCAAGCCTGCCATCGCAGGTCTGTGGGTGCGCATTTGCACTTATGCTCAGGTTGGCCTTTCCAAATCATTGGCCAATGCTGGGGGTGCCTTTTACTAACACAACACACCCCTAGGGTGAGCCATGGTGGGGGTGAAGCAAGTGATAGGTGAAGGCCAACACAGGTACACGTGTGTTCTAGGCCTGGGCAGAGTTCACAGAGTTTTACTCTGCGGAACTCCGCAAAGTGCTGGAAAAACTACCACACTCTGCTGAGTTCCGCCAATGGCAGAGTCTGTTAAGTCGCTCTGCTCGCACTGATTTTTAGTGCCTGGAGTTTGTCTTGCACTGTAAAATCAGTGCGAACAGTACTACTTGTCATACCAGAGGGCGCTGCTGCTTTCGTCCGCTCAAGTAGACATTATACTCGAGCAGCAGCTTCCTCAACGTGAGCAATAGATTTCTTAATGTGAGCGGCTGCAACCTGCGTTGACCACTCCTGTTGAAAAATCTCACCAGGAGGAGGTCTAGCACGCGATTTCTTTCTCGTGAGCGCTCGCCAACTTGACATTGGTAAGCTGCTTGAGACAAAAAGCTCCGCTCTGTGTCACTTCGTGGCATTTTTTGAAACTCCACGCTCTGCACAGAGTGCAGAGGGGGCAAAACTCAGTGAACTCCGCAGGCGGAGTGGAATTCTTCACCCACCCCTAGTGTGTTCCCTGTCCTGGTGTGTTTTAACTACATATGAGGTTTTATCTCCTCATAGGTTGACATGGGGAAATGGCTAAGATTACTTTAAGCTGCAGTTGTGACTTACAGTGGAACAGCCTCATGTTGATTACTCTCAGTGGAATCACAATGACAAATCCTCCCTTATGGTAAAGATGAGTTTGTCATTAATAGCTTAGAAGTGCCACTTCTAGAAAGTGGGTATTTCTCTGCACTAAACTCTTTTGCGTGCCTATTAGTTTGACTAAAGTGGAGCACATCTGTGCATTCCCCAGAGACAGCCATGAGCATTGGGCATGCAACTGGAATGACAGACTTCTGCCATTTGAGGACTTGGCTGGAAGGATTGGGGAAAGGTTTTGACTTTTCGCCTCTTGAAAGTCAGATCATGGCCCCACTAAAGATTAAGATCTGCATTCTAAGGCCTCATGGCAGTCAGGATTGAAATGTAAGGGAGAGATCTGTGGTTCAAAGGCTAACCCTCTAAACCACCCCCAACTTCAAAGGCACACTACAGTATAACTACTGGTGCCATCATTTAGCAGGGCAGATATACACTTGTATGGGGGGGGGGGGAAAGATCCTTAAATGGCTGATGCACACTGCCAGAGGAATCTGTTGTGCACAAGGAAGAGACTGCCATCGGAAGGAACCGTGCACCCTTCCTGAATGTTGGCTGGCCTGGGCCGACTACCTGCTGCTGTGTGGCACCCTGAAGTTTGGCCTGCTGCAGGGGTGGGCCTGTTAGTCTCCTGACTAAAGCCTAAGGAGGATATAATTTCCAGAAAATGTTTAGCCTGCGTGTAGATCACAAAATCAACCCAAATGTTAACATTTTTAAATCACCCAAAACAAGCATTGTAGAGCCTATCATGGTGAAAAATCCGCTTAACTCCACAATTTTGGATATTCTAACTGAAAATTAATTCTTCTGATTAAATAAGAGGCAAGCAACCAGGACCTCATAAACTATCAAACCACCAACCTTTAAAAACCTAACCTTCAAATTAAACTAGAATTGTGACCATACATTTTACTATTTAGCGTTGGTCAGGATTAGAAAAAGGTAATATTTATTCTAGTTAAGCTAAGTCTTTCTTTTGCATGAAGGAACAACCATAATAATGTCAGAAATTAACAATTGCACTAACCTGGCAATCCAGATCCAATTGATGCAATTGATGCAATGCTAGTATCAACACTTCTCTAAACCCACTGATGACCATGCAAAGAATATCTATATAGGTTTATAGTAGATTGAGGGAAAGGGAAATGGTACAAGAAAGAGAGAGAGAGAGAAAAACAGAGTCACTGGATATATTCACTTAAGCGGCTCTTACTGCCTGACTCAACCTGCAGTATAGAAGTGTTGATATCTATAAGAAATGATTATTTTAGTATTTGGATAATGATATTGCAGATCACTATTTCTACTATGACATCTGAAATACCTTGTGGCAATCTCCATATATCCTGCTCTTTGTGATTGGTGATAACTTTATGACTTACTAGTGCTTAAAGATATAAACAATATTTATAAATAATATATGCAATGACCTGAACTGTAATACATATCCCTATATTTAGAACTACCATGACGTCAGTGAGTTAGGAATCAACTCATTGATCTCAATGTTTCTCAATACACATTGTCCATCAGATGGAACCTCATGAATACTCATTAGTATTGTGCTTCAATTCCCAGCAGTATACATTCACTTTCCCGCCACTAGCAATACCTGAATACCATATGTGATTCAAGTGATATAAACACATTCTTGACAATAAAGAGGATTGGGTGCAAAAGAGTTTGTAATCCTAGAAAAGATGATTCTGAAGTAAAGAGATTGTAATTGTTGGCTCAATACTAAAGTGCAAATCAAAATCATTGGTCTCTATGGTTTAGCCAGAATACTTCCCGGAGAACAAGGTCTTTGACAACTCTTGATGAAAGTGCAATGAATACTGATATCCTGGTAACAAGTTTCCTGAGGCAGCAACTAAGTCTCATGGAAGACTAGCATAAAACTATCATCTATATTTCAATAAAACAAAAAATTATAGATTTTTCCTAATTGAAGATGTCTTACTTTTATTGATGACAAATCTACCATAGTTAGTCCATTTGTCATTAAAAACAAAACATAAAACTACTTCACACAAGTGTGAACAAATGATAACCCAAAAAGCAAGTTTCATAAATGAGAGGAACACTTGATCCTCCCATTCTGACCCTCTCAAAGAATTAGCAATGACCAACACTATTAAAGTCCACCTTAACAGCAACAGCATGACTCAAGGTCCTTCAAAATATCACTCAAATAATAGTAACTTTTTAAAAGTGAGCTCATTATATCATCCAATATTATGCAGCCATTTCTTGCCGAAAAGTTTTGTAATAGTTCTTGGACTTGATTTTGAATGTTTTCAATGCTCAATAGTAGGAAACTCACATGAAGAGAATTGCCCTGTAATGCTGGGAGTTTCACCTGCACTGTACTATTGCTAGCAGACTCTTACTTCTTTGAATTTATGTTTAAAGTGAACAACTACACCATAATCAACCAGTATGAATTCAAGAGCATACGTAAAAATACTACCAGTGTTCTGGGAAAATGATTTACAGTACAGTAGCAAAAAAAAGGTAGTCTTTGAGTAGGAACCATTCATGAAAGACAACATCAGTATTTGTAAAAAGGAAGGAAGGATAATAAAATATATTACATCAAAGATAAATTGAGAGTCTAATTAGGAACACGTGATACAAATCCTAACAGAGAAATGCAGCATGCATCTAAGTAGAACAAACTGCGTTGCACTGAATAAAATCCGTTAGACAGAGGAAGAAATAGTTGAAAAAAATGCACTGGCTACACACACATGCTAGATTAATCAATTACAATTTACTCAGAGAAATATTCAATGATTGGGAGCTACATTCATAATAAAGTCAGTACTCAAGTGTGAGAGAATATGTGTGTAAAAACATATACCTAAGGAAATGCCCATTATATATGTACCACAGAGTATCAGTCTATCTTCTAATTTAACCCATTGTAAGAAATTGGGTTGTTGGTTGACTGGGGTATAAGCCCTGGTCAAGCAGCAACCACAGTCATTGTCAGAGTAAGGCACAAGCAAACGCCAAATTAACCTGTGCTCACCCCCTTGATAGCTTGGACCAGAGCAGTCAAACTTATCGTAGAGGCAATGTGTAAAGTATTTGTGCAACACTTCAAACAGTAAAACAGTGAAATCACACCACAACAGGAGCCCCCAACAGATTTAGAGAAATTGACTAGTTTTTAGTTAATATAACAAGACCAAAACCACAAAAATCCAATTAGTAGAACTGGAAATATTGAATTTTAAGGTTTAAAGCGAAAAATAACGCCAAAATGCACAAAGTGCTATTGGGGATATCTAGTCGCACTGGACAGGGACAAAGTCACAAGTTCAGGCCGACCATGATGGAATGTGGGTAAGCTACAGGGACCCAGTTAGGCCCACTGAACAGAGTATAGTAAATCCTGTTTGCAGAGCATTGTGTGTATCCAGGTCGAAGATGTGCAGTGCAGCCAAAGTGATACACTGGTCCCTGGATGTGGTGAGGCTGCAATGCAAGGTCATGTTGTGTCGCTGTCAAAGATCCCATCGATGGGGCTTGCCATGTAAAGTCTGGTGTTGGGGATGCTGCATCTAGCTGGTAATGCGTCGGTTCGGAGGAACTGTGAAACTATGAGGCTGTGAAGTGGAGTCCGTCAACATCGTCAAGGGCGCCATCAACAACAGATGCGAGAACCCTGGGCTATGGATGTGCTACGCCACCGGGGCGATGCAAAGATTCTGAAAACTGTGGTGGGCGATGCTGGTCTTTCCAACGAGCCCAATCCACAGAGCAGCAGCGATGCATCAGTTCTGCTCGGGGATCAGCCACTCAGCCGAGGAGATGCGTCAGTTCTGCTTGGAGATGCGCTGCTTAGTAGAGAAGATGCATTAGTTCCACTGGTAAGTATCTTAAGCCCACTTCCAAGGGTCCAGGACTGGGGTGGCACGACTTAACAGGGCAGACTCACTGATAACAGAGTCCAGGTGTAGGTGCAAGATGGTTATTACCCTTAGGCTTCAGATCAGGAGGCCAGCCAACTAGTCCTTAGAGTCACTCTGGATTCTGGGGTCAAGTGATGCAGGTCCAGTCCTTCTAACCCAGGCAAGAGGGCAGCAGGTTAGCACAGCAAAGCAAGAGTCCAGTTGTGTGCAGTCCAGCAGAGTGGCAGTCCTTCAGCAGCACAGCATTCTTATTTTCTGGCAGAGTATCCACAGGTCTAGAAGTGTACTGAAGTGGTGGTGTCTGAGGTCTTTCTTTTATACACAGTTGTGCCTTTGAATTGGGGAGACGCTTCTAGAGGCACGTGTTTGTAGTGTACAGATGCCCTGCTTTCCCTGCCCTGTCTCCAGACTAACTACACGGGGTATGCAGCCCTTTGTGTAGAGACAGGACACAGCCTATTTAGGTGTACATGAGACTGGGCCCAGCTCCTCCCTCCCATCCTGCCAGTGATGGCCTATTCAGTCATAACTAAGCTCCCATTGTGTGTGGCTCTCTAGGAAGAATACAGAAAGACCAACTGCCAATTACACCCAGTCATGTGACCAGAGACAGGCTGCATGACTAAGGCAATTGCTAATTTTCTTAAAGTGGCATTCTCAGAATTGTAATTTAAAATGTGACTTCACCATAAGTTAGAATTTTAAAATAGGATTCCAGAAACACCAAATGTGAACAAGTTATATCCTCCCATTTGGAAATTACACTTATAAAATGTAATAAGGTAATCCCAATGTTATCCTATGGGAGATGTAGCCTTGCAGTAAGGAATCTAAGAGTTTTTCACTACCAGGACATGCTAAACTTACAAGAACGTGTCCTGCCTTTGAAATACATTGCACCTTGTCCTCTGAGCTGTCAATGGCCTGCCCTAAGGGTGACTTATATGTATAAAAAGGAAGGCTTGGGACTGGCAAAGATTTATTTTTCCAGGTCGAAATGGCAGTTCAAACTGCACATACAGGCTCTGCAATGGCAGACATGATGCATGATGAAAGGGCTACTTAAGTGGGTGGCACAACCAGTGCTGCAGGCCCACTAGTAGCATTCAATTTACAGGCCTGGGCACTAGTAGTGCTGCTTTACTAGGGACTTATAAGTAAATTAAATATGCCAATTGAGAATAAGCCAGTTTTTTCATGTTAGAGCAGAGATCACAAGCACATTAGCACTGGTTAGCAGTGATAAAGTGTGCAGAGGCCTAACTGAAAATCCAATGTTGTTTCTTTAATAAGGGTAACCAGGTGATATCTCACATTGAAAATTCGGGGGTCGAACTTTTCACAGATAAACCAGTGCGGATCATTAGTTCCATGGTTATTTTGTGTGAATTGTTATCTGAAAGCAGCGTTATGTTATTTATTTCTTGTAGTGCTTTCTCCTAGATGACCTTGTAACAACTTGATTAAGCAATCTGGAAGTTGAAAGACTGTACTTTCCTCTCCTGCTAGAGAACAAATGAATTAAGCTTCCTGAATATTTCACTTACTTTTTTATTGGGGATATTTACAAAGTGAAAACTTAACCTCAGACAGAAGCATGAAACTGTATGTTGCTATAAGGATATGTAGCAATAACTGAGGATATACAAAATGCAGATATGTTGTTTACAATAAGAACTGTGGTAATAAATGTGTTCAGATAACAATAATTAGCAATGCAATTAGATCTATCATTCCAATGTTCAGTCTACAACGCCATCAGCTTTTGCCAATGCCTTGGCATTGATACACTTTCAAGATGGCTGTGGCACTGGAGAATCTTTTCACGTGTTTCGAAGCAGCATGACTATGCAATACACATTGGGTCACACAGCAAGGCGACCATCTTGAAAGTATAGAAAGCAATAGTTTCATTGCTTTCTAGGCATTTAACATATCAACTCACTGTTACATAGCATCAGGAAAGTTTGAGGGAACATCCAAGGGATCACAAAAGTCACATTCTGGCTCGCTGATGAGGGGCAAAGGGATGGCAGGAAGGAAGGGTTAAGGGAGATTGAGACAGTAAAGTCTAGAGTGCGAGTGAGCTCTGAAAAAAAGATAGGCACTCGGATGGGATGATAATCAAAAAACAAAGTGGTTCATTGACATCAACTGTGAAAAGCTACACCCCAGCAATCAATCATAAACATGTTTCAGGTGAGGAACA
This sequence comes from Calotriton arnoldi, assembly GCA_963921515.1. Taxonomy (NCBI): domain Eukaryota; kingdom Metazoa; phylum Chordata; class Amphibia; order Caudata; family Salamandridae; genus Calotriton; species Calotriton arnoldi. The sequence goes on from CAWUFW010014056.1 coordinate 387,949, forward strand.
AAAACAGTAGAGACAAAAAAGCAACATATCACAAGCACAGTGCTGCAAATTGACAACACAGCCATCCAATAGGGAAGTAGATAGTGGCTGGCAAAGTATGGAGTACAGTGCTGCCTGCAACTGGCAGCAAAAGATATCCACAGTGAGACCACAAAAGAGAAACATTATCACATTGGGGATGAGGTGAGAGAAGGAAGCAATATAGTGTAGGGTTTTAGGAAAATACCTCTTTTGGCATAATCACCTCCATTTTTTGACTGATTTGTTTTTACTCTGTTCACAGAGACTCCGATAACCTGGCCCCATTGCATGTACTTCGACCCCTAAACATGTCGAAATTTAATTTGCAGTACTCCTGATTTTACTTACCTATAATTCCCTAGTATATGGTACAAAGTGTACCCAGGGCCTGTAAATTAAATGGCACTAGTGGGTTGAGGCACACATTGTGCCACCACTAAAGTGGCAATGCAAAATATGACTGCAGACCTGCCACCAGTAGCTGAAAACTGCACATTTGACCTGTCTTTTGCCTAGACCCTCCTTTTAAATCTTAATAAGTCACTTCAAAGTTACCCTTAGGGTCACATGGGGCTGTTTGTATAGTATTTAAGAGTAAGATATTTAATAGTTTAGAGTAAAACATGCCCTTACTGTAAAATTGCATAAAAAGCTATATTCAATGTAGCAGGGTTGGAAAGCATTGGAAGTTAAAATAAAGTAATGTTATCACTGTCCAGGAACCAGATAAAACATTACCTGATGGAGTTTTTTAAATATTTATCACAAATGAAATTCATTAGCAAAGTCAGATTTGTGAAAAATATTTTACAAAGGTACCTTTAGCCTGCCTGTAACCTCCAAAAGCCCATTTGCCTGAGGTTCCAACTGTTACCCAGGAGCTCAATAGCTTCTTGATTAAGAGTGAAATGGCTTGCAGAGCTGAGACAAAAGGCTTGTGTGTGAGGAGTCTTGTTTATCTGACAGGATCACCATCTGGGCAGTGCCCAGGAACTTATTTTTTTTCAAAGGGGCCTGCCCTGTCACAAACAGATGTAGCTCAGACCTGGGCCTGCCCCCTCTATTGTCCTTCTAGCCAGCCAGGTACCTATCCAGCGGAAGAGTAGCTGCCTCCAGAACCAATTTTGAGTGAGCACAAGGGAAATGGTTCCCTCATTTCCATGGCCACACCTTTAGGGTGTGCCCAGTAGCTCTGCACAGGTGAAAGAAAGCTTCTGCCATCTTAGTTTTACGATGAAAGTAGCACTGTGGGATTGTTTGCCTGATGGCACACAGGAACTGCTGAAAAAGTGGGTGAGGTTACCCCTGGGAACTTTCTCCCTATTGGTCTGGGAGGTGCCAGGAGTCACCCCCACCTACATGCTAGTACTAGGCATGAATGTGACACCCCTGGGCATCTTCTTCAGAACACTGCTAGACCTGTGGAAGACAGAAGAAGGACTGCACCAGTGTTGAGACCTATGAGGAGAGCCTTAAGAGCTGGACCTACTCCCACTTGTACCTAAGACTGAGAAGTGGACTCCAAGGCTCAGTTTGCTTATCTCCTGTTTAGCTACAGGGACACAAATGCTACAAGAAGCCCTATCCCCGCCTCATGGCTAGGAACACAGGTTGTGCCCATTTTCAAGAAAGGTGATGTGCAAGACTCTGCCAACTACCATCCCATTAACTTGCTTGATAACATTCAAAAAGTATTCTGCTCTCAAGAATTGAGAGCTGGGTGTAAGAAAATAAGATCTTTTCCAACTGACAGTCTGGCTTCAGGAAGAAAAAGCCCAACAGACCAGACATTTAGATTCTATCTCCTACCAACCCAGTTGGTGGTCCTAAAAAAGCAACCTCTAAATGTGGTATTTGTTGACCTACTACAATGCCCCTCACCATTTATTGTGGGCTACTCTATGTGAACTTGGGTTCCATTTGAAATCTTAACCAGTAATCAGCCTGCATTAATGTAATTTTTCAATGATACGATGGGACACTGGTGGTGCATGGCTGGTGAAACCACTAGAGCTTTTCTTGTCAAAGGGGGGGGGCAACAGGGTTGCCCCCTTCATCCTATATTGTTTTCACTTTACATCAACAGAGTGGATAAGTATGCCAAATCCTGTATATGCGATGCTCCAGCCCTGGGTGGGACCAAGGTAGCAATGCTTTTGTTTGCAGATGATACACACCTGGTCTCATAAACCCTCACTGGTCTCCAGAACATATCACACCATTTTGTTGAATTCTGTTCTTCCAAGGGTCTTTTAATCAATACTGCAAAAACATTAATGATGTTTCGTCCACACAAGGGCATAAAGAATAACTTCACTTTAAACTCCTCTCCCCTCTACTCAGTATTCTACTTTCCACATCTGGGTGTACACTTTTCTCATGTTCTGAGGTGATGGCAGCATCTAATCTACTTAAGAAACATGATGGCCCAGTACACCTGGAGCACTCTTCATTTTTCCCATAACAAAGGTTGCCTTCTGATCCAACCAGCCTTGGAAGTGTACAAAGCACAAGGTTACAGCATAACTCTGTATACGACAAATCCATGGAGTCTTTCCAACATACCCAACCCAACGTGCTGCAAGCTACGATTCTTTAAACAACTGCTGAAAATGCCCTAAGCACGCAAACTAAACTCATGTTACTAAACCTTGGCCTAATGGGTATTGGATTAATGGCCAGGCTGAGACCCCTGCTATATCAGGCAAGACTATGGTACATCCAGTGTTGAAGTTATGTAGTCAGGCCCAACATGATATTTTATTTCTTGGGGATCTTTGGGTTCGCCTAGGCCCAATCAGATAGAGCTGTCCTTATTGGGCCTGTCCAAATTGTGGAGCTCTCCCCAATCTATCTCAGCTGAGTGTTGAACATTATCAAACCGAGCTATAAGACCCATTTATGGGAGTCAATGATCATGCAATCCACAAACAGTTCTTTGATTAGGAGTTTTACTTTAAGTCAGTATCCATCTATGAACAAGGCCTAGGCTCAATCCCTTAAGAATCTACCAAGTTATGAAATCCTCCCTTTGAACTATCTGAGCCACCAATGGGGCCTAGCTAGTACTTCCTGGCTTGTACTGCAGCCGTCAAGGACGAGACACACTTTATTTTTGTTTTTTTGTCCCCACTTTGCCTCCCTGAGGGGACTTTGGATCAGACTCCTATTAAGATCTGTGAGACGATGGACAGCAAGGTCTGCACTAGTAGTACTCAGGTCAAATACAAAACATAAAGCAGTGTCTACATTAACACGATTTCTCTATGATACCTGGATGTGCAGGTCTCAATTAGTTTCTGAAAGTAACAGGAAGACTCATGAGTGACTATTATGCAACATGAGTGACTTGAAGGTAATGTTTTTGTGTTTTCCCTTTTTTTAAGCTATTGTGCTAATTTTCTAATTCATTTTTTAATACTATGCATTAAAAAGTTAATTTTAGTGTTTTGCTTCTGTTGAGTATGTACTATTGTATTTTTTCATATGGTTTTATAGGCCTCGTCCCAAAATAAACCATTTTTGTTTTTCAAATAAATTATCTTTGTTTTTCAGAAGCCTACTTTCCTAGTGAAGCCCAGCTGATCAGTTTCCACTGCACCTGCAGCATACACTACTGATTGATTCTGTTGGAGTGAGTCCTGACCCCCAGGTGCTGTTCCTGGGGTCCTGGAATCCTTGTCTGGTGTCAAAGTATACCCCTCTTGCCTAACCCTAAAACTAGAGTCTTAGAAACTTTTTAATAGATTTTTTCATGGAGAACTGACAGAAGACAGGGACCCACCTGCCAAGCCGATCCGCTAAATGTGCATTGCTAGTGGGACTGACTTTGCCACAGCTCCTGCTATTTTTTTTTTTGCAGCAGCAAATCCAAATCAGCAGCCCCAACAGCGCCCATCATCAGACAATGTCCACCCTTCTCTGCTACAGCCTTCAGGCTTGCCCCACTGAGAGAATCCAAGAGATTATGCCCAAAGGTAGAAATCTTCACTGGACTGAGCATCATCTGATTGACGTCAATGGATTCCTAGGTGGGAACTTTAATTTTTTCCCACTCTGTGGTTTTCCTGCCTTCATTGACAGTTCTGCAGATCTCTCGTCCTGTAGCAACCCTTCGTCGATGTCCCCATCTTTGGGTCCTGACTGCTGCTTTGCCCTGCTGAAGACTGTACCTTCTCAGAAATGTCCTAAGTCAGAAGCTAGCTCTTTGACTGGCACCATTTTGGGCTTATTACCCGACCTGCGCTCCATCACGTTTGACCTTAAACCTTACCTGTGTCTTGGTGTGGTGTGATCAGTTGCCCAAGGTTGGTGCTTTGTGCTTTTGGCATTGTTTTTATTCAAAACTTTAAAAATTGTATCTCAGGGTTTCTTTATTGGATTTCTGGCCTTTGTGGTGTCGCTTCTTATTTAAAATATTCTCTATGTTTTTAAATTGAAGCAGGATTTTTATTCTGCTGACTTTTCATCTTTTTAACTGTTTTGGTACTTCTAAATGTTTTACACATGTTTTAAAGATAGGCCTCTCTTCTCTGTTCCATAGCTATCAGGGGATGAGCTCAAGTTTAAAATTATTGAAATCTTAACTGGACTTAAAAAAGTTGTGACATTTTTACTTCTGGTGGGCTCCTATTCACCCAACTAATAATCAACATTCTTACAAGAGTTGTGTTTTCTCACCTTTCCCAAGTGTCTTAAAAGAAAGAACAAGTTTGAATGACAAAGGGGGGGTGGCCGCATTGTTGTACATTTCTGCTGCATGAGCTGAGATAGTCTGTTGACGCGTGCATTGCTTGTGAGTCTTCTGGATATCCAGAGATGTGTTTATTATACTACATCATCCACCAGACCTGTTAAGTTTAGAAGCAAGGGTATAATGAATGCTCGGGTTGAGTGTCTCACAGATCTCACAACAAACAAAGCAGTAGATTCTGGCTGAGAGAGGGAGCCAGTGTGGTCCTTTCATGGAAGGGGAGATGTTTTTGATTGTTTTTTGGGTTGCTAATAAGTCAAACAGCTGCATTATGAATAGCTTTCAGTGGAGTCAATCAGAGCTCTGGGAGACCGCTGAGTAGAGTGTAGCCTCTGTTAAAGTTTTAAAGAACAACGGCCTGGACTGTGGTCTATAATTTTATTGAAGTAGAAAGGGCTTTATTTTGAACCCTAATATTACCTACAACCAAGATATTTCTGTTTTTTCTTGATCTAGTCCTTGAACAACACAGATGGCACAACAAGTAAATTGAGCGAATTAGAGGAGGAGGAAAGATGTGGAAGATGCTGCCTATATTCATATTGTTAAGCAACATCTGGATTAGGTTGTAATAAAAACAGTGGTTCATTTGCTTTGAACTATAACTCTTCGGAATAAAAACATTCTGCAGGTACGTGTGATAACCTCAATTAACCTTTCACTATACAATACGTGTTGCTGATCTAGATGGATCTTGTCAGAAAGAATCGACAAACAGACTGTTATCTGACTCTTTGCATATTTGACACATTAAAAAAAACACATTATATAGTGCAAATGGTGATGTATGATCCAGTGCTCAATGTGACTATGCTTCTAAAAATATTGGAAGACTAAAACACTGAACTATAAAGATTTACTTGTATTGAGATTGTGATTGTAGGCCGTGGTAACACGGCCGAAACGCGTCATGCTGGTTTGCACGTAATAAAGAACACTGCATAATTACTTCTTGCCACGTTGTGGTCTGTACCTGCGTCCGAAGATTTGGAGTTGACAGGACTGTGGTGCTGCTCATATATATATATATACGAACCAACGCCGTTTTACGATGAAGAACAGCTGCTGTGGACACAGTTTCCTTTTCAAAACACGGCTTTTAATAAACATCAGTAACCAGCTCGACGCGTTTCGGGAAACACTCCCTTGCTCACGAGTACTGTGTGGATTTACTTCCTGACTTTTAAATAAACATGTGATTGCATTTCAATGATAAGTGAAGACAGACTTCATAGCGAGTTGATTCACTCTCTGTCCAAATCTTTTTTTACATAACAAATAATAAGTGAAAAAAACAAAATAAACGTGACTAAATTGACAGAGCTATGAGCGCGGTGTTTAAATAATCCCAAATTACAAGGCTAAAAAAATTCACCTCGAAATAAAAAATCCTCGGTAATGTAAAACAATGCATCGTATTTTTCAGCGAATCAATTTCATAACCCTTGCTTTTTCAGAGTGTAGACAACATGATTTACGCCCTAAAACTTAATAAGGCTAATAATAATCAACAGCACAACGTCAATTGGCCCCAATGGGCAAATACATTGCAAAAAACGATGTTCAGTCACTGTGATAACATTGTTGAAGCGCAAAAAACCAATGATGTTCAATCACTGCGATAACATTGTTAATACGCCAAAAATTCAATAAAGCTGTTATACATAAACAGCGCCACGTCGATTAGCCCCAGTGGGCAAATAACAATACATTGTAAACAGACCAAACGATGTTCAGTCATCACGATAACTTCACCAGTTAAAAAGATAATTTAGCTCTTTCGCCTTCTTCGATAGGACCTTCACTCAAACGTTCTGAACTGTAACAAAGAAAATACAAACACAAAATTAATCCCTTCACTTTAAAAACACACAGTGTAAAATAAAAACAGTCATTGCAATGGTTTTACTTCTTGGGAAAAACAGACTCTCCTTTTCCCTGTTCTCTATTTACAATACGGAGACATACATAGCACAAATTTCACTAGCCCAAATGGACTGCTAATTCCTCGTCACAGTTATGGCCTATTGGGACCAGGGTTCTGTACTGAATAATAAGCCTCGATTCCAATCGTCGCAGTTCCCGAACTCTGTTGCCACCCCGTTCATTTGTTCTGACTGTGTCCAATACACAAAAACTCAACAAGTTGACATTTTTGTCGTGGTGGGTATCAAAATGGCGAGCAACAGGATATTGCTTATCGCCATTTTTGATTGCGCGAAGGTGTTCTAGGACTCTTTTTTTAGCTTTATGGATGGTGCTGCCAATATACACTTTCTGGCATGGGCAGAACAAAGCATAAATCGCGTGGTCAGTGTTGCATGAAATATGTTTAGCAATCACATAAGGTTTGCACTCAGGGGATAGTCTACATTCCTTTTGGTTCTTACTATTTTTGCAGGCTTTGCAATTTCTGCAAGTAAAAAATCCCTGAATGCCTAAAATTCTTATTGGTGGCGGCTCAACTGCCCTGCACAAAGTGTCTTTCAGTGACTTCGTTTTTCTAAACGTAATCTGCGGAAAGGATCCCACGCTGTCAACTAAATCTTTGTCAGTCTGTAAGACTGGCCAGTATTTATTCAGGCCTTTACGAACTTCTTGAGCCTGCCTATGGTATGTAGTGATGAATTTTATTTTTTGCTCAGAACTGCCATCTTTTCTGTCTTTATCCACCAAAAGTGAAGCTCTTGACCGATTATCAACCTCTAGACTTGCTTTGTTAATAACTGATGCAGAATATCCTCTCTCTAGAAATCTCTGCCTCATTACTTCTTTTTCATTTGCATAACATTCTGGTGTACTGCAGTTGCGCTTAGCTCGTAACAACTCCCCTAAAGGTATGCTGTTGATTAATGTGTTAGGATGGCAGCTACGCGCGTGCAACAGGCTGTTGCCTGCTGTTGTTTTCCTAAAAGAGAACTTTCCAGTTTGTCACAATCAATAAACAGTTTCAAATCTAGGAACTCTAAAGTTTCTCTTGACCAATTGCTTGTGAAATGCAGGTTAAAATTATTGGCATTAAGGGTTTCAACAAACTCATTGGCTTCTTTCTCATCGCCTTTCCATACACAGAAAATATCGTCTATGTAGCGCACCCAAATCACCACTCTGTCTTCAAAGACTTTCAGATTTTTTACCACCTCTGCTTCCCAAAATCCTAGATAGAGACCTGCAAACGATGGGGCAAAGCAAGTCCCCATCGATGTTCCAAGGGTTTGTTTAAATATTTTGTTATCAAAAATGAAAAAATTTTGTTTTAGACAGACTGTTATCATTTCAATTAGCATTTCTGTATGAAAAAAGTATGATATAGATCTTTCATTTAGGAAATGTCTGCAGGCTTTCAGTCCTAAATCATGAGGAATACAAGTGTATAGGCTTGTTATATCTAATGTTAGTAGTGAGTACTCGCTATTCCATTTTAAAGTGTCATGGCATCTTAAAAAGTCGCCAGTGTCCTTAACATATGACTGTAGTTGTGTCACTAATGTCTGCAAGAAAAAATCAACGTATCTCGACGTATTTTCCAAACAGCTCCCCCTGGAAGAAACAATAGGTCTGCCAGGGGGGTTCTTTGGGTCCTTGTGAATTTTTGGCAAGAGGTATAGCGCCGGTAATGTGGGAAACTTGCAAAGTAAAAAATTGTACTCATCCTGCTCCAACAGTCCCTTTACTTTCCATTCCGCAAGCTGTGCGTGGTACATTTTAATTGAATGTTCATATTCCATTCTGTTGCTTCTACTGTATTTTTCATTATCAAATAATTGTTTTAAACCTTCCTCAGTATATTTTTGTCTAGATTGTACCACCACATTCCCCCCTTTGTCTGATTTTTTGATAACTATTGTGGTATCATTTTTCAAACTTTCGATCGCATTACTTTGTGCCTGCGTCAAATTATTCCAACTGTTCCATCTTTTTTTAGAGAGTTTATCCAACTCTCGAACAACACCCTTTTCAAAGACATCTATTGCCTCATTTTTAATTTGTGGTAAAAAAATAGACTTAGGCCTAAACTTCGTTTGTGCATTTAAGTCAAGAGGAATATTCTCCTTCATTAAATTACTGACAGGATCATTTTCAACCTCCCCTTCATCTGCTAGCACATTCATTGTATACAAGAGATCAACATCTTTAATGCTAATCAAACTTGGACTTTCTCTATTGTCACTTGTACTACTAACCACCTTTGTGGCAAACCATTTCTTAATACGTAATTTACGTGTAAAATGAAATAAGTCTATACGACTCTGGGTATAATTAAAATTATTGGAAGGACAAAATGTTAACCCCAACGATAAAAGTTCTACCTCATAGTCGCTCAAAGTCCGTTCCGACAGGTTGATCACAGTCTTCTTATCCATTATTTCGTTTTGGTTTGGCCCCTTGTACGGCTTCCCACAGGGCTTCCCAGCTCTCCAAGTGATGACTGATTTCTTTTGTCTCTTCCGCCTTTGTTTTCTCTTCCACGACCTCGAAATCCTCCCTGCTTGTTGGCTGTTTGTCTTCCTTTGGCCATCAAGCTGAATTCGGTTAAAATGCTGGTTTTTACACCATCAAAGTCAGATGCACTTGATATGTCGCTTCCGCTGATGACACTTCCATCTGTGGCATTTTCAGCGCCTGACTGATCTTCCAAGCTCTCAATTGTTTTAGACGCATTTGTTGTATTGGTGGCTGGAGGAGAAGTTGAGTTTCGCAGTTTGTCATATCTCTTTGCAAATGTGAGAATCTGCCCTTTTTGGTAATCAACCAAATCGCGATGGAATTTGCGCTGTTTTTTGAGTTTGATGTCTTCTTCAATCTTATCGAGATTACGTTCCATTTTGTCCATTTCCTTCTGAAATTCCTCATGTTCACACATTTCTTTTAATTGTGATGAAATGCTTTCAATAGTCTCGGTCTGCTTATCACAGTCTTTCCGTGCGTATTTAACTAATAACTTCAACATAATCACTGAACAGTTATGATTATTGCTGGCCCATTCACTCACCAGCTCTGGTTCTGGATCATTAAAAGTTGGCGTAATAAAGATCCGGAGTCCTCGCGGTATTCTCCCAACATCGATATACTTTTGGAGGGTTGTTGCCTCCCACCATTTGTTCTGTTCAGTTTTTAATGCCTTCCACAGTTGGTCCCAAAGCTGTCTTTTATTCAATGCGCCTGATGAACTGCTTGTCTGCGCACTTGTCTCCGTATTTTCACTTTCATTGAAGTGTTCAATCATTTTGCCAGCTGCTTCTGACCTTTTAACATTCCTGTTTGCTGACATAAAGATTGTGTATAAATTACACCGCTGTCCTTGCGGTACCGCTTTCCTGGGAACGTCAAGGCTGAAAATGCCTCGACCACAGCCTTGACAGCCGCCTGCTGAGTGTTCGTTTGATATTGCTCGTACTGCCTTGTCACCGGAGAGTCTTCCCAAACAGTGACCGTGCTGTCCCTGAAGTCCGTCTCTCCTCGTTGGTCTTGACGAACGAATTTCCTGCACTCAGCGGGTAGGGGATTAATTAAACAAACAACCGCCAAACGGTGCTCGCGCACCGTAATCGCCTCACCCCTTCCACTCCTCGGCGGCGGTCCACAGCGAGGGGGCGACCCTCTATAACATTCGAACCAACGCCGTTTTACGATGAAGAACAGCTGCTGTGGACACAGTTTCCTTTTCAAAAAACGGCTTTTAATAAACATCAGTAACCAGCTCGACGCGTTTCGGGAAACACTCCCTTGCTCACGAGTCCTGTGTGGATTTACTTCCTGACTTTTAAATAAACATGTGATTGCATTTCAATGATAAGTGAAGACAGACTTCATAGCGAGTTGATTCACTCTCTGTCCAAATCTTTTTTACATAACAAATAATAAGTGAAAAAAACAAAATAAACGTGACTAAATTGACAGAGCTATGAGCGCGGTGTTTAAATAATCCCAAATTACAAGGCTAAAAAAATTCACCTCGAAATAAAAATCCTCGGTAATGTAAAACAATGCATCGTATTTTTCAGCGAATCAATTTCATAACCCTTGCTTTTTCACAGTGTAGACAACATGATTTACGCCCTAAAACTTAATAAGGCTAATAATAATCAACAGCACAACGTCAATTGGCCCCAATGGGCAAATACATTACAAAAAACGATGTTCAGTCACTGTGATAACATTGTTGAAGCGCAAAAAACCAATGATGTTCAATCACTGCGATAACATTGTTAATACGCCAAAAATTCAATAAAGCTGTTATACATAAACAGCGCTACGTCGATTAGCCCCAGTGGGCAAATAACAATACATTGTAAACAGACCAAACGATGTTCAGGCATCACGATAACTTCACCAGTTAAAAAGATAATTTAGCTCTTTCGCCTTCTTCGATAGGACCTTCACTCAAACGTTCTGAACTGTAACAAAGAAAATACAAACACAAAATTAATCCCTTCACTTTAAAAACACACAGTGTAAAATAAAAACAGTCATTGCAATGGTTTTACTTCTTGGGAAAAACAGACTCTCCTTTTCCCTGTTCTCTATTTACAATACGGAGACATACATAGCACAAATTTCACTAGCCCAAATGGACTGCTAATTCCTCGTCACAGTTATGGCCTATTGGGACCAGGGTTCTGTACTGAATAATAAGCCTCGATTCCAATTGTCGCAGTTCCCGAACTCTGTTGCCACCCCGTTCATTTGTTCTGACTGTGTCCAATACACAAAAACTCAACAAGTTGACATTTTTGTCGTGGTGGGTATCAAAATGGCGAGCAACAGGATATTGCTTATCGCCATTTTTGATTGCGCGAAGGTGTTCTAGGACTCTTTTTTTAGCTTTATGGATGGTGCTGCCAATATACACTTTCTGGCATGGGCAGAACAAAGCATAAATCGCGTGGTTAGTGTTGCCTGAAGTATGTTTAGCAATCACATAAGGTTTGCACTCAGGGGATAGTGTACATTCCTTTCGGTTCTTACTATTTTTGCAGGCTTTGCAATTTCTGCAAGTAAAAAATCCCTGAATGCCTAAAATTCTTATTGGTGGCGGCTCAACTGCCCTGCACAAAGTGTCTTTCAGTGACTTCGTTTTTCTAAACGTAATCTGCGGGAAGGATCCCACGCTGTCAACTAAATCTTTGTCAGCCTGTAAGACTGGCCAGTACTTATTCAGGCCTTTACGAACTTCTTGAGCCTGCCTATGGTATGTAGTGATGAATTTTATTTTTTGCTCAGAACTGCCATCTTTTCTGTCTTTATCCACCAAAAGTGAAGCTCTTGACCGATTATCAACCTCTAGACTTGCTTTGTTAATAACTGATGCAGAATATCCTCTCTCTAGAAATCTCTGCCTCATTACTTCTTTTTCATTTGCATAACATTCTGGTGTACTGCAGTTGCGCTTAGCTCGTAACAACTCCCCTAAAGGTATGCTGTTGATTAATGTGTTAGGATGGCAGCTACGCGCGTGCAACAGGCTGTTGCCTGCTGTTGTTTTCCTAAAAAGAGAACTTTCCAGTTTGTCACAATCAATAAACAGTTTCAAATCTAGGAACTCTAAAGTTTCTCTTGACCAATTGCTTGTGAAATGCAGGTTAAAATTATTGGCATTAAGGGTTTCAACAAACTCATTGGCTTCTTTCTCATCGCCTTTCCATACACAGAAAATATCGTCTATGTAGCGCGCCCAAATCACCACTCTGTCTTCAAAGACTTTCAGATTTTTACCACCTCTGCTTCCCAAAATCCTAGATAGAGACCTGCAAACGATGGGGCAAAGCAAGTCCCCATCGATGTTCCAAGGGTTTGTTTAAATATTTTGTTATCAAAAATGAAAAAATTTTGTTTTAGACAGACTGTTATCATTTCAATTAGCATTTCTGTATGAAAAAAGTATGATATAGATCTTTCATTTAGGAAATGTCTGCAGGCTTTCAGTCCTAAATCATGAGGAATACAAGTGTATAGGCTTGTTATATCTAATGTTAGTAGTGAGTACTCGCTATTCCATTTTAAAGTGTCAAGGCGTCTTAAAAAGTCGCCAGTGTCCTTAACATATGACGGTAGTTGTGTCACTAATGTCTGCAAGAAAAAATCAACGTATCTCGACGTATTTTCCAAACAGCTCCCCCTGGAAGAAACAATAGGTCTGCCAGGGGGGTTCTTTGGGTCCTTGTGAATTTTTGGCAAGAGGTATAGCGCCGGTAATGTGGGAAACTTGCAAAGTTAAAAATTGTACTCATCCTGCTCCAACAGTCCCTTTACTTTCCATTCCGCAAGCTGTGCGTGGTACATTTTAATTGAATGTTCATATTCCATTCTGTTGCTTCTACTGTATTTTTCATTATCAAATAATTGTTTTAAACCTTCCTCAGTATATTTTTGTCTAGATTGTACCACCACATTCCCCCTTTGTCTGATTTTTTGATAACTATTGTGGTATCATTTTTCAAACTTTCGATCGCATTACTTTGTGCCTGCGTCAAATTATTCCAACTGTTCCATCTTTTTTAGAGAGTTTATCCAACTCTCGAACAACACCCTTTTCAAAGACATCTATTGCCTCATTTTTAATTTGTGGTAAAAAAATAGACTTAGGCCTGAACTTCGTTTGTGCATTTAAGTCAAGAGGAATATTCTCCTTCATTAAATTACTGACAGGATCATTTTCAACCTCCCCTTCATCTGCTAGCACATTCATTGTAATCAAGAGATCAACATCTTTAATGCTAATCAAACTTGGACTTTCTCTATTGTCATTTGTACTACTAACCACCTTTGTGGCAAACCATTTCTTAATACGTAATTTACGTGTAAAATGAAATAAGTCTATACGACTCTGGGTATAATTAAAATTATTGGAAGGACAAAATGTTAACCCCAACGATAAAAGTTCTACCTCATAGTCGCTCAAAGTCCGTTCCGACAGGTTGATCACAGTCTTCTTATCCATTATTTCGTTTTGGTTTGGCCCCTTGTACGGCTTCCCACAGGGCTTCCCAGCTCTCCAAGTGATGACTGATTTCTTTTGTCTCTTCCGCCTTTGTTTTCTCTTCCACGACCTCGAAATCCTCCCTGCTTGTTGGCTGTTTGTCTTCCTTTGGCCATCAAGCTGAATTCGGTTAAAATGCTGGTTTTTACACCATCAAAGTCAGATGCACTTGATATGTCGCTTCCGCTGATGACACTTCCATCTGTGGCATTTTCAGCGCCTGACTGATCTTCCAAGCTCTCAATTGTTTTAGACGCATTTGTTGTATTGGTGGCTGGAGGAGAAGTTGAGTTTCGCAGTTTGTCATATCTCTTTGCAAATGTGAGAATCTGCCCTTTTTGGTAATCAACCAAATCGCGTTGGAATTTGCGCTGTTTTTTGAGTTTGATGTCTTATTCAATCTTATCGAGATTACGTTCCATTTTGTCCATTTCCTTTTGAAATTCCTCATGTTCACACATTTCTTTTAATTGTGATGAAATGCTTTCAATAGTCTCGGTCTGCTTATCACAGTCTTTCCGTGCGTATTTAACTAATAACTTCAACATAATCACTGAACAGTTATGATTATTGCTGGCCCATTCACTCACCAGCTCTGGTTCTGGATCATTAAAAGTTGGCGTAATAAAGATCCGGAGTCCTCGCGGTATTCTCCCAACATCGATATACTTTTGGAGGGTTGTTGCCTCCCACCATTTGTTCTGTTCAGTTTTTAATGCCTTCCACAGTTGGTCCCAAAGCTGTCTTTTATTCAATGCGCCTGATGAACTGCTTGTCTGCGCACTTGTCTCCGTATTTTCACTTTCATTTAAGTGTTCAAACATTTTGCCAGCTGCTTCTGACCTTTTAACATTCCTGTTTGCTGACAAAAAGATTGTGTATAAATTACACTGCTGTCCTTGCGGTACCGCTTTCCTGGGAACGTCAAGGCTGAAAATGCCTCGACCACAGCCTTGACAGCCGCCTGCTGAGTGTTCGTTTGATATTGCTCGTACTGCCTTGTCACCGGAGAGTCTTCCCAAACAGTGACCGTGCTGTCCCTGAAGTCCGTCTCTCCTCGTTGGTCTTGACGAACGAATTTCCTGCACTCAGCGGGTAGGGGATTAATTAAACAAACAACCGCCAAACGGTGCTCGCGCACCGTAATCGCCTCACCCCTTCCTCTCCTCGGCGGCGGTCCACAGCGAGGGGGCGACCCTCTATAACATTCGAACCAACGCCGTTTTACGATGAAGAACAGCTGCTGTGGACACAGTTTCCTTTTCAAAAAACGGCTTTTAATAAACATCAGTAACCAGCTCGACGCGTTTCGGGAAACACTCCCTTGCTCCCGAGTACTCTGTGGATTTACTTCCTGACTTTTAAATAAACATGTGATTGCATTTCAATGATAAGTGAAGACAGACTTCATAGCGAGTTGATTCACTCTCTGTCCAAATCTTTTTTTACATAACAAATAATAAGTGAAAAAAACAAAATAAACGTGACTAAATTGACAGAGCTATGAGCGCGGTGTTTAAATAATCCCAAATTACAAGGCTAAAAAAATTCACCTCGAAATAAAAAATCCTCGGTAATGTAAAACAATGCATCGTATTTTTCAGCGAATCAATTTCATAACCCTTGCTTTTTCACAGTGTAGACAACATGATTTACGCCCTAAAACTTAATAAGGCTAATAATAATCAACAGCACAACGTCAATTGGCCCCAATGGGCAAATACATTGCAAAAAACGATGTTCAGTCACTGTGATAACATTGTTGAAGCGCAAAAAACCAATGATGTTCAATCACTGCGATAACATTGTTAATACGCCAAAAATTCAATAAAGCTGTTATACATAAACAGCGCTACGTCGATTAGCCCCAGTGGGCAAATAACAATACATTGTAAACAGACCAAACGATGTTCAGTCATCACGATAACTTCACCAGTTAAAAAGATAATTTAGCTCTTTCGCCTTCTTCGATAGGACCTTCACTCAAACGTTCTGAACTGTAACAAAGAAAATACAAACACAAAATTAATCCCTTCACTTTAAAAACACACATGGGCCGATTCCGATCTCGGTCGGAGGCGCACCCAATACCATTCGGTCGGGAAAAAAGCCATGCGAAAGCCTGTTTCCCGACCGATCCGTACAGCACACCGAACGAGCAAGTACGATGCGTACAACAGCAAAGAATCCGGCCGAGCCGTACTCACCCAAACCAGGTCCTGTTCTCCGACCGAGGCGAATCCGGAAACGCCGAATCGAGTCGCACGGAAGGAAAAATGCAGCCCCGTCCGGCCGGACAAGTACGATGCGCTTTCCGTACGCGCCGAACCCGTCGCTACGCACGGCACGTCAAAGCATCCGGGAGAGGCGCACATAAGCTCCGATTCGCGCCACAACACGATCCACGGCTCCGAGACGAACACAGCAGCGACGAGGACGAGGCGAAGCGACGAGGACGAGGCGAAGCGACGAGGACGACGTGAAGCAACGAGAAGGACGAACGACACGAACCAACCATGAATCCCTTCGTCCCGATCATACCAATATTCTACATTTACTACCGGAACAGGCACGGACGCGTACGGCGCAGAAGGTAAGCCAGACACCAACCACGAAACACATACAACACGTACACGACACATCACACACACACACAGGGATGCAGAATATACTTACACCAGCAACAGCAGCACCATAGGGGCGGGATGCCCATCACCAATGCCACATATGCACACAGGGGCTTGAATGCGCACCACCACCCCTACCCAGGGGTGGCATGATGCCTACCACTACTACCACCCTTACCCAGGGGGCAGGATGCCTACCACCACTACCACCCTTAGCCAGGGGGCAGGATGCTTACCACCACTAACACCCTCACCCAGGGGGGCAGGATGCCTACCACTACTACCACCCTTAGCCAGGGGGCAGGATGCTTACCACTACTACCACCCTCACCCAGGGGGGCAGGATGCCCACCACTACTACCACCCTCACCCAGGGGGCAGGATGCCTACCACTACTACCACCCTCACCCAGGGGGGCAGGATGCCTACCACTACTACCACCCTCACCCAGGGGGGCAGGATGCCTACCACTACTACCACCCTCAGCCAGGGGGGCAGGATGCCTACCACTACTACCACCCTTACCCAGGGGGGCAGGATGCCTACCACTACTACCACCCTTACCCAGGGGGCAGGATGCCTACCACTACTACCACCCTCACCCAGGGGGGCAGGATGCCTACCACTACTACCACCCTTAGCCAGGGGGCAGGATGCTTACCACTACTACCACCCTCACCCAGGGGGGCAGGATGCCTACCACTACTACCACCCTTAGCCAGGGGGCAGGATGCCTACCACTACTACCACCCTCACCCAGGGGGCAGGATGCCTACCACTACTACCACCCTCACCCAGGGGGGCAGGATGCCTACCACTACTACCACCCTCACCCAGGGGGCAGGATGCCTACCACTACTACCACCCTCACCCAGGGGGGCAGGATGCCTACCACTACTACCACCCTCACCCAGGGAGGCAGGATGCCTACCACTACTACCACCCTCACCCAGGGGGCAGGATGCCTACCACTACTACCACCCCCACTCATAGGATGGACAATGCATGACACAACCAGCACACCACAACCTAGGGAATGCAAGAAGAAGACATCCCCCAACACCATGACAAGCGTGTGTAGACTGTGTCAAATGCCTACAACACCGAACATGACTTTGAACATACAATGTGACCCCTAGCACATGTGCCACACATATATGTGTGTGGCACCCACAATGCAAGCAGGCCATGACCATTGTGGCAATGGGGTCCAAACCCCCATCATCACAGTGACCAAAAGGTAAGTGTGGGGTCCATAGCTGAAGCACATTTCGAACATTGTGGCAATGGGGTCCAAACCCCCATCATCACAGTGACCAAAATGTAAGTGTGGGGTCCATAGCTGCAGCACATTTCGAACATTGTGGCAATGGGGTCCAAACCCCCATCATCACAGTGACCAAAAGGTAAGTGTGGGGTCCATAGCTGAAGCACATTTCGAACATTGTGGCAATGGGGTCCAAACCCCCATCATCACAGTGACCAAAATGTAAGTGTGGGGTCCATAGCTGCAGCACATTTCGAACATTGTGGCAATGGGGTCCAAACCCCCATCATCACAGTGACCAAAAGGTAAGTGTGGGGTCCATAGCTGAAGCACATTTCGAACATTGTGGCAATGGGGTCCAAACCCCCATCATCACAGTGACCAAAATGTAAGTGTGGGGTCCATAGCTGCAGCACATCTTGAACATTGTGGCAATGGGGTCCAAACACCCATCATCACAGTGACCAAAAGGTAAGTGTGGGGTCCATAGCTGAAGCACATTTCGAACATTGTGGCAATGGGGTCCAAACCCCATCATCACAGTGACCAAAATGTAAGTGTGGGGTCCATAGCTGCAGCACATTTCGAACATTGTGGCAATGGGGTCCAAACCCCCATCATCACAGTGACCAAAATGTAAGTGTGGGGTCCATAGCTGCAGCACATTTCGAACATTGTGGCAATGGGGTCCAAACCCCCATCATCACAGTGACCAAAAGGTAAGTGTGGGGTCCATAGCTGAAGCACATTTCGAACATTGTGGCAATGGGGTCCAAACCCCCATCATCACAGTGACCAAAATGTAAGTGTGGGGTCCATAGCTGAAGCACATTTCGAACATTGTGGCAATGGGGTCCAAACCCCCATCATCACAGTGACCAAAATGTAAGTGTGGGGTCCATAGCTGCAGCACATTTCGAACATTGTGGCAATGGGGTCCAAACCCCCATCATCACAGTGACCAAAAGGTAAGTGTGGGGTCCATAGCTGAAGCACATTTCGAACATTGTGGCAATGGGGTCCAAACCCCCATCATCACAGTGACCAAAATGTAAGTGTGGGGTCCATAGCTGCAGCACATTTCGAACATTATGGCAATGGGGTCCAAACCCCCATCATCACAGTGACCAAAAGGTAAGTGTGGGGTCCATAGCTGAAGCACATTTTGAACATTGTGGCAATGGGGTCCAAACCCCATCATCACAGTGACCAAAATGTAAGTGTGGGGTCCATAGCTGCAGCACATCTTGAACATTGTGGCAATGGGGTCCAAACCCCCATCATCACAGTGACCAAAAGGCAAGTGTTGACAAAGTAAGAGGTGCAACTGCCAAACTGCATGGATGATTCCTGTTCACAGAACAACAAACACATCAGTGGCAAAGTAGTGTATGTGTCCCATTGCAACATAAATTGGGGGAGCCAAATCCTGCAGTGCAAATAAGACATAACTTTGGCCATGTGCAGACAAACAACACCCATGGGGGCTGACACCGTCAACAATCATCAATGACACAATGACAGAAGTGACCATCCGAATGCAGACCCACATATTTGCACCAATGGGCACACAAATGCAGATACCCTGTGGAGACTGCAGATGTGAGGCGAACAGATACCATACCATGGCAGCAATGGGACACACAATCAACAATTAGCAACAAATGAGGGCTCCCGTCCCATCAGCCTGGTCATGGAAGTGCCAACGGAATCATCAGCACAGATCCAACACACTTGTATAGCAATGTTGCACTGACAACACAGATGAGTCCTTCCCCATTGATGCCCAAACCTGCATGTTCACTGGAGATGGCCACACGGTCAGGGAAGTAGACGAATAGAACAATGGCAGGCACAACAGATGTGCAGGGGTGGAAGCCACAGATGTGAAGTTGCCAATCTAAGTAGGAAATCTCATTGCCAAATACTGAACACATGACACCCTCAGATGCTGCTATGGATGACATGGATACACCACAGGATAGGACACATAACCCCTGGACCACATGGGTTCCTGCATAGTAACACTTCATTATCATGAGACCAAATATCACCATCACTGCAGCAAGGGCATGGTTAGCATCATCAACATCATGTACATCAGAAGCAAAAGCACTAGAGAACAGAAAGTTGCTTTATTCAGCATATGTGGCATTAAAAGTAGAAGTCCGGTAGAACATAAACAAAGGCCAATGGCCAGTCCATCAACAAAGTCACAAGTGGGTGACAGTGGCAGATGCCACCCTACACATGCCTGCACAAAACCAGGGACAATCCACTAGGAGGGGCAACCGGGGGGTAGGCCAGGCACCGCAGGGACAGGATCAGGGCTCACCAGGAGGAAGCAGGGAAGGGGTGGTGGGTGCTGGAGAGCCACTGACAACTGCAGTGGAGGTGTCTGACATGGTGTGTGCCGGCACAACTGGGGGGCATGGCTCAGATGTTGTGGGTGCCGGCACGACTGCAGTGGACCCTGAAGATGGAGTGGACAGGTCTGCCACTGCAGTGCCCAAGTCAGACAGGGTGGTAGTGGACTCCACTGCAGTGCCTACCACCAGGGGAGGAGAATGGGGAACAGGCAAGGTGGGCTGGACAGAGGGGAGAACACTCTCACCACATCAGTGGCACAGACAAGCGCAGCGGGGGTGTGGTGCCGGGAGAGCAAGTGGCAGGGGGAGAAGGCCGGAGCCTCTTGGGGATGGTATATCTGTGGGTGGGGGAACCTGGGGCAGGGTGTGGTGGGGGCACCTGTGGAGTGGGGGCCTGAGGGATGGAGGAAGGAGACCTGGTGCTTGAGCTGCAGGGCGGCGGCGGGGTCTTGCTCTTAGCACTCCGGGGGACTTGCGGGTGGGGGCCTCAGTCTGTCTGCGCCTGGGGGAGGGTGTCCGGGGGCGAGGGGCACTCTGCTCCGTGTGGGGGCTTCCTCTTCCCCCTGGATGCTGGGGCAGCTGGATCGGAGGGGAAGAGGCCGAGGTCACTGAGGAAGAGGTGCTGGGTCTTTGGGGTTGCAGGTGAGGCAAGGGAGGGTGCTTTGGAGGGAGAGGCAACTGAGGACTGCGCAGTGCCCGTGGATGCATGTGTGTGTACCAGGGCCCCATCCCCTGTGAGTCTGGTTTCAGTCCCCTGACTGTGCGTGCGTGTGCGTTTAGTTTGTGGCGTGTGTGTCTGTGTGCTGGATGTGTGTGTGCTGGTGTGTGCCTGTGCCGGTGTGTGTGTGCTTGGGATGGGCAAGGTGCTGGGGAGTGTGGATGGAGCAGAGGCAGGAGGGGTGAGGGACTGTCTGAGGAGGGACACTGCTGCCGTCAGGGAGGAGTCCATGGACCTGTTGCCCCTCTGTAGGTCAGACATGCCCGATGAGATGCCCTCCATGAACGACACCAGCTGAGTCAACAGTGCGGTGTGCGCATGGAGGACACTCAGCATGGCTGTCTGCCCTACATGGAGCTGGCGAAGGAGGTACACAGACTCCTCACTCAGGGCAGCAGGGGACACAGGGGCAGGGGGTGCGGTGCCTGGCCCAAAGGAGACACGCTCCCGAACATGGGAGCCTCCACGGACCTTGGGAATGGGAGCCGATGGGAGGGTGGTGGTGGTGCTGGTGGTGGCGGGGACAGCAACACTAGCTGGGGTGTGGTGGCTGCTGACACCCGCCTCCACAAGGGAGTCATCCTCCGAGTTGCTCTGGTCCTCAGCTGAGGTGGATGGTGCTGAGGATTCCTCGGTGTGGCTCCCCTCGCCCTCCGTGCCACTGGGTCCCTCCGACCACTCCTCGGCTGCTGACCCAGTCTGGCTCTCTGGCTCCTCCTGGTCCGTGGAGCTGTCCCCTTCCGTGGCCGTGGATGTATCTGCAAACAATGGGGAAACAGACAGACATCAGTCACCTGCACAAAACGCACACACCACTGTGAGCACAGCACATCACAGAGCAAGCCCTGGCATCATTAGTTGTACATTGCTAAAAGTGCCCTAACTGAACAGGAGAAGCCAATT
This sequence comes from Calotriton arnoldi, assembly GCA_963921515.1. NCBI lineage: Eukaryota > Metazoa > Chordata > Amphibia > Caudata > Salamandridae > Calotriton > Calotriton arnoldi. The sequence goes on from CAWUFW010014056.1 coordinate 409,587, forward strand.
GTCAGTCTGATGCCAAGCATGGCAATCACATCCCACATGGCCTTGCACCCATCTGTCTGGTGTCTGTTGGATTGCAACACCCCAGTGTGGACACATGCACCAAGTACACAGTAGTTAGGCAGTGCAGAGGACACGGTGTGGACACATCACAGCTCTTGCCACTGAGTGAGTACAGGTTTCCGGATGAAAGGGATGCCCAGAGTCAAATAGGAAATGCATGTGATGCATACCAGCGACAGACACCATGATGCACCCATGTCCAGATAGCCAGCGCCACTATGGTGTGCATGTAGCACATGTCACTCCCCTGCAGGACCACAAATAAGTTGACACATGCCATGGCAGAGGCATGACTGTTAAGTCATACATCACTGTCTCAGTGATGTATGACTTGGCAGCCAGACAACAACACTATGCACTGTGTCACAATAGTAGGTCATGGGGAATGCAAGTCCTGGAGCTGCACAAGTGCACATGTACATCCCCCACACAACACATCATCTCAACCCTCATCTGTCCAGGTCACACCTATTGGACATATGGGAGACCTGTGACACTACCCTCTGAACCTGAGCCCCTCACAATTTGCTGTGAATGGGGAACAGCTGCCTGAACATCACATTCGCATACCCCAGTCTGCACGGGCAGCTGATCAAACACCTATGTGACACACAAGTATCGTCTCCTATGGTCACATCTCCAGGGGCATGCTGAGCCCCTACCAAGAAACACCCCAGCAGTCCTGGCAACTAATCCACAGCACACTGACACAGAGGCAGACACCGGAGGGGTCAAATCACTGTGCACAATGTGTCAGCTGATACACGGGAGTGGGAGTACAGAGTGCATTGCATGGCCTGGAGTAGGCATGACTGTCCTGCTCCACATGAATGAGGGATGTGCCCTGGACAGTGGATAGCTGGCTATGTATGTGTGACACATGTAATCTGCACACTCCTGGGGCACAAACATTGTTCCCACCCGCTGCATGGGCGTGTGCCACATACCCCAGGCACATGTGGTGGCTCAGCTCAGCAAGTGGACCGCATATCAAAGCAACACGCAGATCACATGTCCAAACCCAGGCGTTGTGTGAACAATGGACCCACCCATGATGCCCACAACAGAGTTAGGGAAACAGATGCTGTCCCCCACCTTTAGTGAAGCAAACTGCAAGGACACAGTCCCAAGTGACACAATTCCCTGACTGTAAGGGCCACACCTGGGTATCAGATGAGCAGTGGGCAGTGCACAATAGAGGGACATGGCTCCTGGACAACATGACTGCTGCACTGTGGCAGTTGAACCAGGCCAGAGGAGGGCACAAAGCATGTAATACAGAGTTCACAGTACAGTCTTTGACTCACCCCTCCTTGCTGCTGTCTGGCCTTCAGCTGCCCATCCAGGTCTGGAAAGACCACCGCCAGGATCTGGAGCATGTGGGGGTCAGGGTCCGTGTTCCGCCCCTCCTGCGAGGAGGCGACAGCTTCAGCTGGACCCGTGCAATCCTCCGGGTCCAGCCCCGAAGGTCCTGCCACCTCTTCTGGCAGTTGCGGATCCGGCGCTTGTAGACCCCCACGGACCGGACAGCCCGGACGATGTCCTTCCAGATTTCCTGCTTCCGATGGGCATTAACCTGTGAGGATGACAAAGTGAAAAGGCCATTACCACACATGCAACATATCCGTGCATGACACAGTTGTATATACATGTCTCAATCACAGGGGCACATGATGTACACAGGCAGTGCAAAGCTGACCATGGACAGTTTGCCAGACGTCACTACATGGTATCATTGCATGGGAAGTAAAACCATGTTCAAATGCACTGTCACTGCACCATACCTGTCCAGTGCAAGTCACTACACACTATGGGGGGTGACAACTACTCAGTGAGCCTGCTAGCCAGTGGCGTGCAGACTCTCAGCCTTGCTAGTCAGACAAAATGCACATTCAGAAAGGCAGTGCACAGAACACTCACCTGCTCCCCTGGTGTCCCATACAGCTTGCTGTACTGTGGAAGTAGGCTGTCCAGCAGGGCCTGGTTCTCTTCAAGGCTGAAGGCTGGGGCTCTCTCCACAGTACGTGCCATTGCAGGGTCCAGAGGGGCAGAGACAGCAGCAGTGCAGTGGCAGATGTCATCTTGGAGCATGTAGTGCAGGCAAGTGGGCTCTCAGGGGAACAGCCAGCAATATATATGTGCTGGAGAGGCAGATACTGTCCCTTGTGTCCAAAGTGATAGGTCCAAGTCGTTTGCATCTTCTGAATCTGGCCAATCCATGGAATAGCAGCACCAAAACACGCCCACAGCATCCTTCAAATCTTCAACATCATGACATACATGATTTTGCAACATTGTTGTGGGTGACCAACTGATTTTCCAGCAACCGACCCGTTCGAAATCCGAAAACGCGTCCGTTGCCAGGCAAGCCCATTGTCAATGGGTGTGCACCGATCGGTCCATTGCGGTACAACGCGCACAGGGGTACAACGCGTACCCGCACACATTGAAAGCAATGGGCCGGCCGGAGGCACCGATCGGTCCATTGCTGTTCAACGCGCACAGGGGTACAACGCGTACCCGCGACATTGAAAGCAATGGGCCGGCCGGAGGCACCGATCGGTCCATTGCAGTTCAACGCGCACAGGGGTACAACGCTGCACCGCACACATTGAAAGCAATGGGCCGGCCGGAGGCACCGATCGGTCCATTGCTGTTCAATGCGCACAGGGGTATAACGCGTACCGCGACACATTGAAAGCAATGGGCCGGCCGGAGGCACCGATCGGTCCATTGCAGTTCAACGCGCACAGGGGTACAACGCGTACCTGCACACATTGAAAGCAATGGGCCGGCCGGAGGCACCGATCGGTCCATTGCTGTTCAACGCGCCTAGGGGTACAACGCGTGCACCGCGCACATTGAAAGCAATGGGCCGGCCGGAGGCACCGATCGGTCCATTGCAGTTCAACGCGCACAGGGGTACAACGCGTACCCGCACACATTGAAAGCAATGGGCCGGCCGGAGGCACCGATCGGTCCATTGCTGTTCAACGCGCACAGGGGTACAACGCGTACTCGCACACATTGAAAGCAATGGGCCGGCCGGAGGCACCGATCGGTCCATTGCAGTTCAACGCGCACAGGGGTACAACGCGTACCCGCACACATTGAAAGCAATGGGCCGGCCGGAGGCACCGATCGGTCCATTGCAGTTCAACGCGCACAGGGGTACAACGCGTACCCGCACACATTGAAAGCAATGGGCCGGCCGGAGGCACCGATCGGTCCATTGCTGTTCAACGCGCACAGAGGTACTAACGCGTGCACCGCACACATTGAAAGCAATGGGCCGGCCGGAGGCACCGATCGGTCCATTGCTGTTCAACGCGCACAGGGGTACAACGCGTACCCGCACACATTGAAAGCAATGGGCCGGCCGGAGGCACCGATCGGTCCATTGCAGTTCAACGCGCACAGGGGTACAACGCGTACCCGCACACATTGAGAGCAATGGGCCGGCCGGAGGCACCGATCGGTCCATTGCAGTTCAACGCGCACAGGGGTACAACGCGTACCCGCACACATTGAAAGCAATGGGCCGGCCGGAGGCACCGATCGGTCCATTGCTGTTCAACGCGCACAGGGGTACAACATGTACCCGCACACATTGAAAGCAATGGGCCGGCCGGAGGCACCGATCGGTCCATTGCAGTTCAACACGCACAGGGGTACAACGCGTACCCGCACACATTGAAAGCAATGGGCCGGCCGGAGGCACCGATCGGTCCATTGCTGTTCAACGCATCACTGTACATGTGACTGGCATATGTCAGCATGCCTGTCTCAGATGGACATATGCCAGCCACAGATAGCTCCCAGGGAGTGAGGGGCACACCTACATCACAACAGCCTGTCCAAACTTTATCATAAGGCATGTAAGGCTGCATTTCCTATTGTGTGTATGTTGGTGTACATGTTGTCCTGTGGGTGTCACCTGTGGGCAGCCACCCCCAGGCTGTGCACGTGTTCATGGGGACAGGATCCTGGGTGTTACGTGTACGTGACCACTGTGATGTGCAACTGTTCATATCTGTGCATGTGCCATGGTCACATTTCACAGTGGTGTATGTGTATGTCATGTCACATACCCCGTGAGTCCCATGTGGGACGGTATGTTTGAGCCAGGGTGTCCCAGTGGCACAATAGTGATGGTCCTCCACAGTCTTTGTGCATGTGGTGTTTACAATGTCTCTGATTTCATGTGCACAATGGGAGACAGTCTCCACATCCACGTTGTGTGTGCATGGACTCTGATGTTGTGCGTGTGTGTCACAGACGTCCATGTCTGTCCTGCCGTGGCAAGTGGGGAAACTACCTGTGGGGGTCATGGTTGTTTTGCTGTGGTGTATACATGATACTCCATGTAATGCCAGTGTCCATGTGGCATTACAGGGACCCTGGGAATGTACCTGTCGTTGAGCTGTGGTGCCTGGGGCACATCTGTCCTCACATGTCCCTGTGGGGGTTATTGTGACACGGCAGCAGGAGATGGGAACTGTGACACGGCCTCATGATATCCAATGGGCCAAACTGGGACTAATTGATGCCACCTGTTGGACCGTGTTGACAGATGTTGGCCATGTATGTACCATACATGTCCTTCCGGTACTGCACACTTCATGTAGTTGTGCCTCATAATGATGTATGTTGGGATCTTGAGTGTGTTCAATGCCGCATATGTGGGGTGACTGACAATCTTGCTTACTTCTCCTCTGCACTGCAGGGCTCCTGCTGTCCATCGGCCATTCCCAGACCTGGCAACGATGGTGGAACGGGACAGCATCCGACGGTACCGCTTCACCAGGCAGCTGATTGAGGATTTGACAGTGCAGTTGTCCCCACATTTGCAGCCTGGCCGGCCGTATCCTACAGCGCTGACCCCCAAGGTGAAGGTGATGGCAGCCCTACACTTCTTTGCCACTGGTACCTTCCAACATACTGTGGCGACTGCTGGTGGGATGTCACAGACCATGTTCAGCCGTGTGCTCCGCGATGTTTTGGCGGCAATGTTGCTCTTCCTGAACCGGTACATCTATTTCCCTAGACTGCGACGACTCACTGACGTGAAGAGTGACTTTTATGCCCTGGGGAGGATGCCGCATGTAATTGGCTCCATTGATGGGACACATGTGGCTTTGGTACCACCACAGGCCCAGGAGCAGGCCTACAGGAACCGCAAGCACTACCACTCGGTCAATGCACTGGTGGTGTGTCTTGCAGACATGACCATCACACACGTGTGTGCCCGTTTCCCTGGTTCAGCACACGATGCCTTTGTGATGAGGAGTAGTCGCATCCCCAGGATGATGGCACAGATGCAGAACCAGCGTGCCTGGCTTGTCGGTGTGTACTGACTTTGTGCCATTGTGTGTGATCTGATCTGTAGTATTCTGCCCACTTTTCCAAGTCAGCTAATGTGCACTTGTCTGTCCGTAGGTGACTCGGGATACCCCAACATGCCGTGGTTGCTGACACCCCTCAGGAACCCTGTGACACCTGCCCAGATGCGCTACAATGAGGCACATGGTCGGACCAGGAGAGTGATTGAGCGGACCTTTGGTCTCCTGAAGAGCCGCTTCCGCTGCCTGGACAAGACCGGAGGGTCCCTCCCATATGCCCCTGCGAAAGTGTGCAAGATTATCATCGTCTGCTGCATGCTCCACAACCTGGCAGTGCGGAAGGAGTTGCCTCTCATCCAGGATGACAATGACCAACATCCGCCACCTGTGGAGGATCCTGGCCTGGACCACGATGCCAGTGACGATGATGATGATGATGGTGATGGTGATGTCCGCACACAGCTCATCACCAACTTCTTCAGCTGAATGTGAGTATCCTGAGGTGTCATGTCAATGATGTGAGTTGGCATGATGTGTGGGTGGTGCTCTGGTGCTGTGGGAGTGTGTCCATGGGCCACTTGACTGGATGTGTGTTGCGATGTGTGGTGACAGGTGGGCTGTACTCCCCAACAGTGTTGACATGCTAACTTGGTTCTGGGTGGGTATCTTGTAACATGTATTGTGCATGTGTTTTGCTGTTCTGTCCTGTACTCCATTGCTTTTGACTGTGTGTCATTTCTGTCCTTCACAGGGTACTTTCAGATTCGTTTGGTCAACTGTGTCCACCGACGACGTGATTGCACATCCAGGCTGGTAGCTGTTGTGTCCCTACAGGTGATGTGCGCCACACCCATGGACTTCCTTCCGTCTACAGTTGTTGACTGTGTGCCCGCTGCCAGGTGGGGTTACCTTGCATCTGTAGTGGTTACGGCATGTTGCAACTGTGTAATAAACCTGTGCTTCACTTTGTGATGTGCGTTGTCTGTGGTCACACATTTGACTGCCATTTGCTTACTGCACCTGTGGGCTACTTGACTACAACTGGGAATGGGTGTGGTGTCTGTGCATTGCACCGTCTTCCCTGGCAACATCAGTGTAGGCAATGAGTCAGATGGCCTAGGTGTGTATGTGTCGTGTAGCCCTGGTGGTGTGTCTCCCTCATGTGTGTCACGTTGCCTGTACTCACCTGCCTGTGTTGTCCTTGCTGTTGCAGTTCGCATACACAGTGTAATTTTGCAGTTCATCATCCCCATAACAGCACCCACGTTGGAATCACGACAGAGGCAAGTATGGTGTATTGGTGTGTTTATTGTGATACATTTGTGTTAATAGTGCATAGGATGGGTTGTGCTGTACATGAATCTTGCAATCCCAAGTTCCTAGGTGAATTGAAAGTCCGGGTAGACAGGATCCCCAGTATCGGGGCCACAGTTGTCTGACACATTGGTCCAACTTGTACTCCCCATGCAATGTGTGGGAGTAGTGTTGCCGTCAACAGGGTGAACAGTCTGTGCACAAAGGCGAACATCCAGAACAGGTTCAGGCTTCCTGGGAGTTGCGCTTGGCCATCGGCCTCTCACTTTTCCCTCCTCGGACGACCCCTCTTCTTGGGGGGGGCCCTCAAGTGCAGGCTGCTGCGGTGCAGGGGACTCTCCGCCAGAGTCCTCCTCCCTCCCTGTGGCAGTTGCAGTTTGTTCGGCACCAGATGTTGTTGGCACACAGGGAGGTGTGGACTGGTTGCTGTTCATCTGGCGGAGGCATTGTAAAATGTCCCTGTGCACCGCCGTCATCTCATGCAGTGCATCCCACTTGGACTCCACGCGGGACATGTGTGAGTCCACACGGGACATGTGTGACTCCACGTGGGACATGTGGGAGTCCAAGCGGGCATGATGGGCAGCCTGCTGCTGTTTAATGTCTCTGAGGAGCCCCACTACCTGGCTGAGCTCTCCGGTGCTGGACTGGTACGCATCGGCTATGCGTACCAGTTGTGGGTCGTCATGCACACCAGCAACGTCTGCAAGCAGCGACCTCTGTCTCCCACCCCTCCCACCACCCCTGCTGACATGTGCAGTGCGTGCAGTGGCACGCACAGTTGACCCTGGTCCACCTTGGGGGTTGGTGGTGGTGGTGGTGTCCATGGCCCCAGGTTGGTCCAGGGTCACTGTGCTGGTGTTGCTCCTTATTCTGTCCCTGTCGGCAGGGATGGTATTCGTGGTGACAGTCGTTGAAGGGGTGGGTGCAGGGGGTGCAGCTGGTGGTCCTGCTGGTGCTGCAGCTGGTGGTCCTGCTGGTGCTGCATGTTGACTTGCACCGGATGTGCCAGGTTGTTCTTCATCGTCCGAGGAGGACAGAGGCTGTACGACGCCAGTGAGCTCGGCATCCTCTTGAGCCTGGGACTGGGACTCCTCAGCGTCTGCTGCTGTGTCCCCATCATCACCTGTTTTTGGGAGACACAAACAATGTATGTCATGTTTCTGCAGGCATCAATGGTTGACACACATGACAGTTGTGACTGTGCCTCTGGGTGCGGGCCTGTACATTGCATTGTCCTGAGTCATCACAGTCAGGGGTTGATATTGGTGTGGCACATTGTCCTGCATTATTTGGGCATTTCTATGTATTTTCTGGGGTGTGAACATGGTCTGCATTGGTTGTGTTTGGTTGGCAGCCGGACCTCCTTCCCACCCACCCAGCCAGTCAGTTATCCCACCATGGAACGTGCTTGCGTTGCAGGGAGTGTAAGTTGTCTCTCAGGATGTCAGTCAGTGGTGTCCTGCTGTTTGTTGGTGCACAGTTGGCAGCAGGGCCTTGTGCTCCCCACAGCAGTAGCCAGTGTCAGCCATCTTGTGAGTCCTTCTCCACTCCCTGTGATGTGAGCATGGTTCAGGGTGGTGTTGATGGGACAGTTGTGGGGGTGACCAATATCAGTGACTACGACTCCCATCATGCTATTGCCTCCACCCCCTTCCCAGCATGCCCATGCTTCCTTCCTTTGACTCTGCTTCCCTGTGGGGTGGGCTGGCTGTGCTGACAGGATGGCTGGGAGTGTTGTCCTGGCAGTTGTTTGGCTAAGAGTCCCAAGAGTGTCCCTGTGCTTCACACAACATAACCCAGGGTGGTGGTTCTTTGTGGGATATTGTGTTAGGATGGAGGGCATTGCATTCTACCAGGTGGGTACTGTGGAGTTTGTGTTGGGGGAGGGGTGTGAGGGGAGGTGCTTGTGACTATAGTCAGTGCTGCAAGTCCCCCTTCCCACCCAGCCAGCCAGATATCCCACCATGGAACGTGCTTGCATTGCAGGGAGTGGAAGTTGTCTCTCAGGATGTCAGTCAGTGGTGTCCTGCTGTTTGTTGGTGCACAGTTGCCAGCAGGGCCTTGTGCTCCCCACAGCAGTAGCCAGTGTCAGCCATCTTGTGAGTCCTTCTCCACTCCCTGTGATGTGAGCATGGTTCAGGGTGGTGTTGATGGGACAGTTGTGGGGGTGAGCTATGTCTGTGACTACGACTCCCATCATGCCATTGCCTCCACCCCACTTCCCAGCATTCCCATACTTACTTGCTTTTGTGTGGGGTTCAGTGTGTGTGGGTGTGAGAGCAATGGCAAGATGGCTGACAGTGGTGTCCTGCTGTTGGTTGGTGTGCAGTACCCAGCATGCCCTTGTGCTCCCCACGACACAGCAACAGTGTCAGACATCTTTGATGGGCCTTTCCACTCTCTGTGGGATGTGCATGCATGAGTGTGAGCTTGCTGGGCCATGTGGTGGGGGATGTAGAGCTGTGACTACGACTCCCATCATGCTATTGCCTCCACCCCCTTCCCAGCATGCCCATGCTTCCTTCCTTTTGACTCTGCTTCCCTGTGGGGTGGGCTGGCTGTGCTGACAGGATGGCTGGGAGTGTTGTCCTGGCAGTTGTTTGGCTAAGAGTCCCAAGAGTGTCCCTGTGCTTCACACAACATAACCCAGGGTGGTGGTTCTTTGTGGGATCTTGTGTTAGGATGGAGGGCATTGCATTCTACCAGGTGGGTACTGTGGAGTTTGTGTTGGGGGGGTGTGAGGGGAGGTGCTTGTGACTATAGTCAGTGCTGCAAGTCCCCCTTCCCACCCAGCCAGCCAGATATCCCACCATGGAACGTGCTTGCATTGCAGGGAGTGGAAGTTGTCTCTCAGGATGTCAGTCAGTGGTGTCCTGCTGTTTGTTGGTGCACAGTTGGCAGCAGGGCCTTGTGCTCCCCACAGCAGTAGCCAGTGTCAGCCATCTTGTGAGTCCTTCTCCACTCCCTGTGATGTGAGCATGGTTCAGGGTGGTGTTGATGGGACAGTTGTGGGGGTGACCAATATCAGTGACTACGACTCCCATCATGCTATTGCCTCCACCCCCTTCCCAGCATGCCCATGCTTCCTTCCTTTTGACTCTGCTTTCTTGTGGGGTGGGCTGGCTGTGCTGACAGGATGGCTGGGAGTGTTGTCCTGGCAGTTGTTTGGCTAAGAGTCCCAAGAGTGTCCCTGTGCTTCACACAACATAACCCAGGGTGGTGGTTCTTTGTGGGATCTTGTGTTAGGATGGAGGGCATTGCATTCTACCAGGTGGGTACTGTTGGAGTTTGTGTTGGGGGGGTGTGAGGGGAGGTGCTTGTGACTATAGTCAGTGCTGCAAGTCCCCCTTCCCACCCAGCCAGCCAGATATCCCACCATGGAACGTGCTTGCATTGCAGGGAGTGGAAGTTGTCTCTCAGGATGTCAGTCAGTGGTGTCCTGCTGTTTGTTGGTGCACAGTTGGCAGCAGGGCCTTGTGCTCCCCACAGCAGTAGCCAGTGTCAGCCATCTTGTGAGTCCTTCTCCACTCCCTGTGATGTGAGCATGGTTCAGGGTGGTGTTGATGGGACAGTTGTGGGGGTGACCAATATATGTGACTACGACTCCCATCATGCTATTGCCTCCACCCCCTTCCCAGCATGCCCATGCTTCCTTCCTTTTGACTCTGCTTCCCTGTGGGGTGGGCTGGCTGTGCTGACAGGATGGCTGGGAGTGTTGTCCTGGCAGTTGTTTGGCTAAGAGTCCCAAGAGTGTCCCTGTGCTTCACACAACATAACCCAGGGTGGTGGTTCTTTGTGGGATCTTGTGTTAGGATGGAGGGCATTGCATTCTACCAGGTGGGTACTGTGGAGTTTGTGTTGGGGGGGTGTGAGGGGAGGTGCTTGTGACTATAGTCAGTGCTGCAAGTCCCCCTTCCCACCCAGCCAGCCAGATATCCCACCATGGAACGTGCTTGCATTGCAGGGAGTGGAAGTTGTCTCTCAGTATGTCAGTCAGTGGTGTCCTGCTGTTTGTTGGTGCACAGTTGGCAGCAGGGCCTTGTGCTCCCCACAGCAGTAGCCAGTGTCAGCCATCTTGTGAGTCCTTCTCCACTCCCTGTGATGTGAGCATGGTTCAGGGTGGTGTTGATGGGACAGTTGTGGGGGTGAGCTATGTCTGTGACTACGACTCCCATCATGCCATTGCCTCCACCCCACTTCCCAGCATTCCCATACTTACTTGCTTTTGTGTGGGGTTCAGTGTGTGTGGGTGTGAGAGCAATGGCAAGATGGCTGACAGTGGTGTCCTGCTGTTGGTTGGTGTGCAGTACCCAGCATGCCCTTGTGCTCCCCACGACACAGCAACAGTGTCAGACATCTTTGATGGGCCTTTCCACTCTCTGTGGGATGTGCATGCATGAGTGTGAGCTTGCTGGGCCATGTGGTGGGGGATGTAGAGCTGTGACTACGACTCCCATCATGCTATTGCCTCCACCCCCCTTCCCAGCATGCCCATGCTTCCTTCCTTTTGACTCTGCTTCCCTGTGGGGTGGGCTGGATGTGCTGACAGGATGGCTGGGAGTGTTGTCCTGGCAGTTGTTTGGCTAAAAGTCCCAAGAGTGTCCCTGTGCTTCACACAACATAACCCAGGGTGGTGGTTCTTTGTGGGATCTTGTGTTAGGATGGAGGGCATTGCATTCTACCAGGTGGGTACTGTGGAGTTTGTGTTGGGGGGTGTGAGGGGAGGTGCTTGTGACTATAGTCAGTGCTGCAAGTCCCCTTCCCACCCAGCCAGCCAGATATCCCACCATGGAACGTGCTTGCATTGCAGGGAGTGGAAGTTGTCTCTCAGGATGTCAGTCAGTGGTGTCCTGCTGTTTGTTGGTGCACAGTTGCCAGCAGGGCCTTGTGCTCCCCACAGCAGTAGCCAGTGTCAGCCATCTTGTGGGTCCTTCTCCACTCCCTGTGATGTGAGCATGGTTCATGGTGGTGTTGATGGGACAGTTGTGGGGGGGCAATATGTGTGACTGCGACTCCCATGATGCTATTGGCTACACTGACTTGGCCAGCATACACAGAATTCCTTCCTTTGAGTGTTCTTCACTGTGTGTTGGTGTTGTTGTGGTGGCTACATGTCTGGATGTGTTTGTTAGTTCTATTTGTGCCACTGCCTAGCTGTAGTTGTGGTTGTTTGTACATGTGATGGCACAGTTGGATGTGACTTTTTTGATGGCATGTGTTGTGTTTATCTGACTGACATACACATTTTGGGATGATTCTGTTCTGGTTGCTGTGTAATTGCTATGAGTGCATGGTTTGACTCTCCCCTTAACAGTGATGTGTGTGTGTTTTGTGGCAGTATATTGTGTACATTTGTTGTGTACTCACCAGGCTCTGGGATGTCCTCTAGTCCATATACGCTCACTGGCGGAAGGATGGCCCGCACCTTCTCCTCCCAGGGCCTGAGGTATATTGGCTTGGCAGGAGGGCCACTGCCGGTGTGTTGGCTGTTGGTGTAGTCTTTCTTCAGCATGTCCCGTACCCTCCTGCGCACGTCATACCACCTGTTCTGGATGTCCGTCTTTGTGCGCCGACATGGTGATTGTGCGTTCACCCTGTTGATGATCCTCTCCCACATCTTGGTTTTCTGCGACATGGGGGTCTGTTGGACCAGTGTGCCAAACAGCTGTGGCTCCACCCTGAGGATCTCGTCTACCATGACTTCCAATTCACTATCTAGGAACTTGGGATTCTTCTTGGGGGGCATGGTGATGGGTGGTGATGGTGGGTGATGTGTGTGTTGGTGTGCAGGTGAGGGTGTGTGAGTGTGTGTTTTGCTGGGTGTATGTGAGGTAGGTATTTGTTGGTGTGCTGATGGTGTGTGGCTTGTGTGAGGGATGAGCTGTGGGTGTGTGGTTGCTTTCTCTTGGGTGCTGGCAGTGGAATGGCATTTGCAAAGGCTCATGGTAGTGATTTGTGTCCTTTATATAGGTGGAGTTGTGGGTGTGTCTTTGTTCTCTGTCCCCACCCCCCAGTATTTATTGGCTTGGTAATTGCTTGTTTGGCCTTTTTTGGGTGAATTTTCCTTTGTACTGTCTGTGTATGTTGGAAACGTTCTTGTGACCGAGTCGGACCCTGCATTGGTCTCGTACGGTGTTCTCCGTTTCGTTCACGCTGTGTTTGTGCAGTTTTCTATGCTGCGTACGCGTCGGTCGCGGTGTATTGTGTTGCTTCGGCTCGGTTTTGTATGCGTGTCAGTCGTACGGCTTGTCCTCCGTCCGACTCGGTCGTGGTTTTCGCGCCTTGCATCGTACTTTGCGGTTTGGAGTTCGCGTGTACGTTTCGGTCGGATTTGTTCCGGGTGCGTGTCGGTCGGTTGGATTCGCGTGTTTTTCCGGCCGGATTGCTGCTTTCCGTGCGGCTCGGTCGGTCGACTTTGTTTCGGTACGTGTCGGTCGGATTTTTCGCGCCTTGCATCGTACTTGGCGTGTCGTGCGCCACAGGTACGTGTCGGTCGGTATTTTTTCCGGATCCGAGTCGGTCGGTGCTTTTTCCGGCCCGAATCGGAATCGGCCCCACAGTGTAAAATAAAAACAGTCATTGCAATGGTTTTACTTCTTGGGAAAAACAGACTCTCCTTTTCCCTGTTCTCTATTTACAATACGGAGACATACATAGCACAAATTTCACTAGCCCAAATGGACTGCTAATTCCTCGTCACAGTTATGGCCTATTGGGACCAGGGTTCTGTACTGAATAATAAGCCTCGATTCCAATTGTCGCAGTTCCCGAACTCTGTTGCCACCCCGTTCATTTGTTCTGACTGTGTCCAATACACAAAAACTCAACAAGTTGACATTTTTGTCGTGGTGGGTATCTAAATGGCGAGCAACAGGATATTGCTTATCGCCATTTTTGATTGCGCGAAGGTGTTCTAGGACTCTTTTTTAGCTTTATGGATGGTGCTGCCAATATACACTTTCTGGCATGGGCAGAACAAAGTATAAATCGCGTGGTTAGTGTTGCCTGAAGTATGTTTAGCAATCACATAAGGTTTGCACTCAGGGGATAGTGTACATTCCTTTCGGTTCTTACTATTTTTGCAGGCTTTGCAATTTCTGCAAGTAAAAATCCCTGAATGCCTAAAATTCTTATTGGTGGCGGCTCAACTGCCCTGCACAAAGTGTCTTTCAGTGACTTCGTTTTTCTAAACGTAATCTGCGGGAAGGATCCCACGCTGTCAACTAAATCTTTGTCAGTCTGTAAGACTGGCCAGTACTTATTCAGGCCTTTACGAACTTCTTGAGCCTGCCTATGGTATGTAGTGATGAATCTTATTTTTTGTTCAGAACTGCCATCTTTTCTGTCTTTATCCATCAAAAGTGAAGCTCTTGACCGATTATCAACCTCTAGACTTGCTTTGTTAATAACTGATGCAGAATATCCTCTCTCTAGCAATCTCTGCCTCATTACTTCTTTTTCATTTGCATAACATTCTGGTGTACTGCAGTTGCGCTTAGCTCGTAACAACTCCCCTAAAGGTATGCTGTTGATTAATGTGTTAGGATGGCAGCTACGCGCGTGCAACAGGCTGTTGCCTGCTGTTGTTTTCCTAAAAAGAGAACTTTCCAGTTTGTCACAATCAATAAACAGTTGTGTCGTTTCATTGACGGCTTTTCCGCACTGATGACGGCAAGAGCCAGAAACGCGTCTGCGGATGTTTTATAGCTGACACACACCCCGTGAGTGCACCGGATCTTGGGAGGACCATGAACTCCTTGTTTGTGCTGTTTTATAAGCGGTTTCCACCACCGCTTCCCGGTTGCACCAGCTGCGAGTTCGGATGGCCCTAGGTGGAATACTGTGCTTTGGATTCAATTTGGGCTGCTGAACCGCCGCTTACGGACTTTGTTGACCTATTCAGGTTGTGGCTTATACAAAGCTAGAGTGTTTCACCACATGTGAGACACTCACAGTGTTTTCGTTTTTAATCAGCGGCAGGCGAGGGGATGTACAGGCACAGTTATCATGGCTGCCAATTAACTTTTTAGCGATGGGAGCGCCATAGACATTGCATTAGGCAATAAATATTGATAATGGTGACGTCCCATTGCCGGCCCTTCATTGGCCAAGGATCCACCAACCACATGGCAGAACCGTTTAAATAACTGTGTCGTTTCATTGATGGCTTTTCCGCACTGATGACGGCAAGAGCCAGAAACGCGTCTGCGGATGTTTTATAGCCGACACACACCCCGTGAGTGCACCGGACCTTGGGAGGACCATGAACTCCTTGTTTTTGCTATATATATATATATATAAGCAAGTGTAATCAAGAAAAGAAAGTATTGCACAACTAATCCATTGGCACAATAGAACAATATTGAATTTACAGATTTATCTGTGGTATATTTATATATATAATAAGAATAAATATATGTATTAAAAAAGACATGAATATCAGATATTGCATGGTGCAGAGTAATCCGTGAACTGGCAAAGTATTTAAACTTAAGGACACAAAATAGGAAATAGGTGTTTCTTTAAAGAAATGTGTCCTTTATACATAAATTTTATAGCACATAGTGGTAGGTGATAGGTTTGTTTTCACTTTTGTATTAAGATATGTATTTTTTATATGTGGATGATGTCTTTATTCCTATATATGATATCATTTTAATGGAAATCGTAAACATGTGTCAGGAGACATTTAAGTAGATATTTAGCCTGAACCAAAACATATATATATATCAAAAAATTATTTTGTAATATTGTTTCACTATAATGTGGGCAATCATATAGGAGGTTGAATATAAATTATGAAGAACAACTAAATGAATAACAAAATATATTATGTAATGGAACATGAGGTATCATGGTATGTAAAGTATGTAAAAAATTCTTTAACATGTTTTCTATTTCCATGATTTTAATTAAGCACGGGCACTTTAAATATGGGGGTAAAGCTGTTGAGCGTTGTCATGTGATCAAGGCCGCTTGTACGGCCGAAACGCGTAATGGCAGAGGACTGGTAAAAATAAAAAAGAATATTTGCACTGAATGAGGTCTGCACTCGTTTTTCCGGAGGATTGTGGCGAGGAGAGGAATATATATATATATATATATATATATATATATATATATATATATATATATATATATATATATATATGAAAAATAGTCCCTTGATGCAACAAAAGACTCGTTAACACAAGCGGGCACGGACTCCAATATGATACTGTGCAGTATTATTCATTTATTGTATTGCATATATCCATGATGCGTTTTGGCCACACCCGGTGGCCTTGATCACGTGATCGTGCTGCGACAATTGCTGATTTATAAGTACATCACCACGTGACTTACTACCCTGTGATAGTCACTGACAAAAGACTGCATGAGACCATTTGAATGGTCGTAAAATGCCAAATACAATGCGAAATAAATAGCATAAACAATTATTAACTTGTGCACTTTTAAAATATAGATAAATAGACGATGGCATTGAAACTTTTGAACAATATAGTAATAAAATTGATTGTTACCAAATATATACTAAAAATGAATACTCTTAGGGGCCCATTACGATGGCGGGCGGAAGCACTACCGCCGTGCTGGCGGATGCAAAAAGCACCAGTTACCGCCGGCACGCAGCAGTCCACACGCCCGCCCAATTACGATGCGAAAAGCAGGCCAAACACCGCCGGCAAGCCAGCAACACCGTCCGCCATCAAAGTGCGCCCGCACACGTAGCGGCGCAGCACAACTGACACACACCGTCCGACGAAACACGTCCCGCCCGGCGCATAAATTACGATGCCGCAAACAAACGGCTCCCACGGCAAAGAGACACCGCACGTGAAAGAGAGGCGGAAACACGGACGCAGAGCACGGACAACGAAGAAGCGGCACCCCGGGCATGAATCCAGCACTGCAGGCCCTTCCCATGCTTCTGCTGATGCACCACCAAGGACGCAACGTACCGCGGAGACGCAGGTAGGCACACACACAACAAGTGCACGCAAACAGCGCACACAGTGCAAGGGCGGAAAAAGCGGACAACCCCCCACCAGCGCGTGCACACTACACATCCACCATTGCATCCACATATGACACACAGGCCAAATCCAAACATCGCGGAACACATGTGTACACACCACCTGGGACTAGGAACCAACCACCCCGTCACGGCCCCAAAGCGCCGATGACGCCGCCACACATGCGCACAACGCAGAGGCCAACCGCAGCGCCATGCATGCGTCGCACACAGACACAGGGACACAACCAAGCAGCACACACACCAGCCCCACCCGGAACGCACATGACACGTGACAGGCCGGCCACAGACATGTCCCCAACGCCCAATTCACGGACAACACCCAACGCCACACAACCGACGCACACATGTCAGTGAAGTCACGCAACAGCAGGACACACCCCAGTGTAACAAACATGGCGAAGCACACAGCGGCGGCAACACCAACTAGGAGAAGCAGGGCCCCTTCGGGAAGAGGAACGCCAGTACCACACTGAAAAACCCATACCACCCTGCACATATGAACAAGACACATGAAACGGAACACCAAAGAGCCCGGTGACCGACAACAGGTGGCCCAAGAATTACATCCACACACAAGGCCCAACGCAGAGCGGAAAGGCAGCCTGCCGCCCACACAAGGGAGAGCAGACAGCACTGAATGACCTTCCATTCCAACTCCGAAACCACAGCCCTACGACAGAAGCCGGTGAATACAGCCATTGTCCAAGAATAGACCAACACAGGCATGCCGAGGAGA
This sequence comes from Calotriton arnoldi, assembly GCA_963921515.1. NCBI lineage: Eukaryota > Metazoa > Chordata > Amphibia > Caudata > Salamandridae > Calotriton > Calotriton arnoldi. The sequence continues at coordinate 427,081 of CAWUFW010014056.1, forward strand.
CCGACCACACGGCAGATAGCGCATATCACAGAAGCACACAACGGACGGGGAAGAAAGAAGAAAACACTCCCCCATGTCGGCCACATGCAAGTTAATTGGAAGGAGTCACACAGCACTGACCTTGAACTGTCTGAGAAGCATGTGGGAAGAGGGCCCGTGTCCTCCAAACAAGCCAACAGAACACAAGTCCTGTCTCCCTACGACTACACAGAGCTCACAGCAACCTCGGAGCGTGCACATTGCAGACTGCACACACAGCCGGAGCACGCCACCACAACGCACCGCTGCGAAATGGCAACCGCAACACACCTACCCAACTACGCCGAAGAGCTCAAGCTGTACCAAACCAGCACGATACATACATTGGGATGCGATCTCCTGTCCCTGCTGAACGTAAGTTACCGACTGACTTACCGCATCACATTGTTCAGCTGCGTCATGCCCGTCTTCTACTGTCGGAGGTGTCCCTACCAGCATCCCGTCGAGATATGCCTCTCCAACCCGGCATGTCTGAAGGCGGACCTGCTACCACTACTCCTCCCTCTGGACGCACACGACAGGGCCTGCTCTGCCTATGGGGGCATGGCGTATGTGGCCAACATCGCACGCGCACTGAAATGGAACCACTGTGCCTCCACACGACGGATCATCGAGAACAGCTACATCGAATGTCACCCAGCATGCCCCATCATGGTCCTCCAAGGGACAACCTACGAACAACACCTTGACAGCCACCATCCGCTTCATTGGCTGGCAAACATGTACACCACCAATGACATGGAAGCCCTGCTGGACGGCATCGCATACCTGACAACCTGTAAATACGTCGGACCACAACGCAGGTTCCCCGAGTGACCTATGAAGTCCAACCCCGCACCCATGCTCAGCTTCCGCACGGACTGGCCAGTCACCACCACAACAGCCATACCAAACGACCGGCAACTGTAACCACACCATCAACGACATCGCCATGACATCGGATATGACCGGGACATGCACACTGTTCCCCATCACATCCAGGAACACCGCATGCATCGTGGGAGGCAGTGGCATGGGCTCTGTGCATCGCACCCACATGGACGGAACTGCACGAACAACCAGGACACGACATGGATCCAGCGCACATGGACACACACACCGCTCAGTGGACATGAATAGGTCGCCTGGAGTCTGTGGGTGCTGCACCCCTCCCACCCCCGCCCCGGGAATCCCATACCAGGACCTTTGCATGGACGACAAGTGCATACAACAACAACACGACCCCAGTGACTGTGACATGTCCAGTAACCACCACAGTGCAACAACAAGTGGCACGCCGCTGCATGCACGCAAGCACATGCCCTGATGTCATCTCACATGCACGCGTGCATGAGGAACAACCGCAGCAAACCTGTCACATGGAACTGAGATGGACTGTGCCCATGATGCCGAGCGGTCTGGTAGGCTACATGTATACCGTCTGTGTCAAAGTCCGCAGCTCCGCAGCTATACGTAAATGTACATTAGCACAGCCTTGGCCAAGCAGATGAAACCCCACACCCTATCCCATTTGTAATCATGCTCAGTATATCCTCAATATGTATTCCGCTGCCAGTAGTGTCCACTATACTGCATCACAGAGGACAGAAGACTCAATATAATGTTTGAAACCAGAACTGTCTCCGCTGACTCATTTCACAAGTACGAATGAGAGAGGATGAGAGTATGTGAAGTACACGGCAGTCGTGACATGACCATGTAGTCCACTGGTATTGGATGTCAACGCAAATGAGTAGCACTACTGTGGAAGACACACATGTGTCGTGTGAAGTCGTATGGACGCAGTGCTCAGGTGGGTGGGTGCGACGGGTAGATGCGCACATGCCAAGTTGGAGCACGCCGTGTTGGGAGGGCTCATGAACAGTACACCACCGCTTCCCTGGGCATTGTGAGAGGACACCTGTCGGGGGGAGTGAACACGTGTGTGCACAGCAGCCGGGCACACGTACAAAGCGGTACCAGGCGCACCTCAGCCCACCCTCTGTGGACGAGCTGGATCCTGTTGTGCGCCCGCCATGCCCCTTGACAAGGCACACACAGCCCCAGTCGACCAGGTGTAACCCCAACATAGTCAATCCGCACAGGCGATACAGGGCACGGGATGGCAGTGGAGCATGGTGTGTGAGAGGTCTCCTCGCGCTCCTCCTGGTCATATCACGCAGGCAATAGAACCTCAACGTCCAGCATGGCAAAAAGTCAAATGGAAGTGTAGGGGGACGCACCACAGCACGAGCAGCACTGACGTCACGGGAGGTGGCTCGCACCATCCCATCCATTGCCCATCATACCAACCACGCCACATGCCATTGCGACTAAGTGCAAGCGCGTGCGCCACCACCCCTGAGCCCTCCCCAGAGAGGCCAAAGAGTGAATGTGTGGGCCATCAGCCACAGACGGACGCGGCATGGCCGCAAGGGCAGCCACAGCCACTGGGTGTCGCAGGTGGCGGATCCGGAAGGCGAAGACTGTGATGCATAGTCCATGCAGGCCGGGTCTCCATTTGGGGCACCACGCAGGTGGACGGTGTCCCGCCACACATCATACCCTGAGACAGCCCACTCGTGCAACTGGACCCACACATACACTCCTTGCCCTCTCTGGTGCGAGCTTGGGGCTGCCTGTGCAAGCGCTAGCCTCGCAGGTGAGCATGCATATTGGGGGGCGAGGGGAGGACATGAGGGCTGGGGCGAAGATGACTGTATCACTGTCAGTTAGTACAAGGGATGACCCAGATGTGGAAAGGAAGAGACGTGTCCCGTGTGTACTGCAACTAGTCGCCAATCCAACTACCCCCATGTCCGGAATGTAAGCCCGCACCTAGGCCCGCCCATCCGCCACATCGAACATACCACCAGCACGACAACCTTCCCATTCGAAACACTGACTGGGGGTGGCGACCAGTGAACAATCATGTGTAGCCTACCCACGCGTACATGTGGGCCCTCCATGATCCATGTCACCTGCGGCAAAGACATGACATGCGCAATGAGGGAAGTGAGGAGAGCTGTCCGCCCCACGCGCAGAAGGTGCATCAGCTCCACAGACCCAGCAGCGAGTCCAGCAGGGGTCACATGTGCAGGGGCAGCTGTGCCTGGTGTGAAGGCACATGCATATAGACAGCACATCGACCAATGTGTAGTCTGCCCACATCCACAGTCCATCATCATGCGGACATAGGAATTGAACACAGGGCAACACATCTTAGCTGGTGCACCCACCGTGACCAACAATGCGCAATCATCGACGTACCCGCCCTGTGCATGGCCCCCACCCAACGGAGGCACATCCAGTGCCACCATCCCACACACACAAGCCTTCCACGGAACATGCTGTGTCCAATGGTCAGTACAGAGTCAGCGCCCATCTGGTGGATCCTGAACAGGAGACACATGCACACACATGCCAGCTCCCACTATGTACGACTGCCACCTGGCACGTGCAATGTAACCTCTCACCTGTGACGTGTGACTGCAAGCACACAGCCGTCTTGGCATGGGGCTGTCAATGTGGACACCAGTCAATGTTTCGGGAGCTGTGATCCGTACAGTGCTGTACATAGGGTGCAGTGCTGACACCTACTACTGTCTCATATCCCCTCGTGCCACAGGTCCCACTTGTATTGGCCGCTCAGCCCGTGCCCACATCGTCGTCGTCGTGTGCCATACTCATCCAGCCTCGGAAGCAGTACCATGCTCAGCAGACACTCATGTTGCCGTGGCGTTGCCGCTTGACGAATATGCAGTCAGTCCCCATCAGCACGCCCGCAAGTCATTGGGGCCTAGATCCCCATGTGCATGCACATGGCAGTGGTATGTCTCACTTGCCATTGCCATTGTTGGGAGACCTGTGTAAGTGTATTGTGGCCGTGCCGTCCCAGCTTGACAGCTGGGCTGTGGCTCATGTGCTTGCTCAGTCATGTCAGTGATGTGTATGCGAAATTGCTATGTGCCGTGTTGCTTTGACATGTGTCCTCTGCCATTTAACCCAGGCGGAGACCGAACATTGACCGCCCATACCAATTGCTGGCGGACATGGACGATACAGAGGTAATCAGGAAGTTTCGGCTGGACAGGCCAACTCTGCATCGACTGTGTGCCATGTTAGAGCCCCATCTCCGTCCCCGCAGGGTGTATCCGACTGCTGTCACCCCCACGGCTAAGGTGATGGCCGCCATGCATTTCTTCGCCACTGGGTCATTCCAGCACACAGTGGGCAGTGGAGGAGGGATGTCCCAGCCCATGTTCAGCAAGGTGCTGAGGGATGTACTGGCAGCCATGATGCTGTACCGGAACAGGTACATCAGATTCCCCAGGGCTCGTGAATTGGCGGCAGTGAAGGGTGCATTCTATGCCCTTGGCAGAATCCCACACGTCGTGGGAGCCATTGACTGCACTCATGTTGGCCTTGTTCCACCACAGGCCACTGAGCACCTGTACCGCAACAGGAAGCACACGCACTCCCTGAATGTGCAAGTGGTGTGCCTTGCGGACATGGTGATCACCCACGTGTGTGCAAAGTTTCCAGGCTCGGCCCATGACGCACACATAATGCGCAACAGCATCTTGCCACTACTGATGGCCAATCTGCAACAGGATCGTGGCTGTATTGTCGGTGAGTATGTGGAGTGGTGTAGCGTGCTGGTTGTGCGATGCTGTCCCCTGTCCAGTTGGAATAGCAACGGTTCTCTGTGTCCCTCACACCCAGGTGACTCTGCGTATCCGAATGGGGCATGGCTGCTCAGTCCATTGAGGAATCCTCGCACCCCAGCAGACGATCGATACAATGAGGCACATGGGAGGACCAGACGTGTGGTCGAGCGTACCTTTGGCCTCCTCAAGTCCAGGTTCAGGTGCCTGGACCGCACCGGGGGTGCACTGGCGTACTCCCCACAGAAGGTGTGCCAGATAGTGGTGGCGTGCTGCATGCTGCACAATCTGGCCATTCGGAAGCAGATCCCCCTCATTGTGGATGACGGAGATCAACCAGGGCCCCAGCCCGCAGACCAGGACAGCTCTAGTGAGGTGGACAGCGGAGAGGAGGAAGCTGGGAATGTGCGCCAGCAGCTCATCGCCCGCTACTTCACTTGACGGTGAGTGTCCATGTACGACGGATGATGTGTCTGTATCTATGCAGGTGTGTGTGTGCTGTGTCAGGGTGGCCGTATGTTCACTGCGTGCAGTGTGTCAACGCTCCATGGCCAGGGTAGTATGCCACTGTTGGTGGCTGTGGCATTGTGCCCTATTGCTCTGTGCGATGTGTGTACATTGCTTGTAGTTGTTGACATGTACTGTGTGATGGGTGTGTGACACACTCATTGAATGTGCTCCTGTTCTGTCTCCCACCCCTAGGTCCCTACAGGCCCTCCGGATTCCATTTCCATGCCACGCATCAGGTGCCTTTCCGCCCAAGGTGGCTGTTGTATTCCGTACAATAAAGACACAGGGCACAAACAGCAGTTAGTGAAAAAGGTGCATTTATTACAAACTGTGACATGTGATTGTGTGTAAGGTGATGACAAAAGTGGTGCGTGCAGTGACAATGAGCTGTCGGTCATGGCTGCGTGATGATCAGGGTGTACCCACTGGTTCTATGTCCATAGTCCAACACACACATGCCATCCAGATGGCTGTGTGGAGTGGGATCGTAGAGCAAGTCAATGCAGTGGCTGGTCAAGGAAGGCTGGCGGAAGGCTGGCTGGCTGCCTCACTTGCGACTGGAGCGTGCGAAGTCCTCCCGGGAGATCTGTTTCCTCTTCGGACGGCCCCTTCCACGTTTGGGAGGGGGTGTGTGGTGGCGACCTGCTGGTGGTGGGTGAGGTGTGCTCACTGGCTGTGGACGCAGGGGAAGTGGACACTGCTGGCCGACCCTGCGCCCTAGCAGGTGGTGGCGGAGGTGGTGTTGCTGGCCTTGCCTGTGACCCCACCGCCACCACCAGCTGGCCCATGAGGTCCACGAGTTGGTCCATACGGGACACGAATTGGCCCATATGGGCGTCCATGGACCTCAGCACCCCCAGCACCTCCCGCGTGTCAGTAGCAGACCTGGCCCATTGTCCTTGGGCCTCTTCATAGGCCCCAAGGACTCTGGCCATTTGAGGCAGGGCATGGCTCCCAGGGGAGGCTGGCGTTTCCCTGACCCTGCTCCTCCTACCAGTCCTGCTGCCACCGGCCTGCCCACTAGCCACATTGCTCACCACGGTCCTCGCTGTGGCTCCCAGGGTGGATCCAGTCGGCCGGGCCACCACCTGCGCTGGGGCTGGTGCCAGCGAAGACGTGGTGGTGGTGGAGGCGGTGGTGGTCGGTGCGGCGATGGTGGCGGTTGCGGCAGTGGTAGTGGCCGCAATGACCGTGGGTGTGGCCGCAACGACAGTGGCAGCAGGGGACTGGGACTGTTCAGCATCCCTGGATGATGGGTTGGTGGGTAGGAGGGGTCCTGGGGAGCGGCTGGGCCCTGCCACGCCAGATGGGCCAGCTTGGTGGTCCGTGTCCGAAGAGGTGGACAGATCCTCCAGATCCGTGTGTCCTCGTTGGGGGCTTGTAGGCTGGCTGTGCTGGCTGCTGTCTCCATCCCCAGCGTCCAGCAGTTCGTCACCTGTGGAGAGAATGAGATTTGTTATTGTGTTGCACCTGGCGAAGTATGTATTAGTCGTCTGACATTGGCAGTTCGTGCAATCTCGTACATGGGTTTCCCGGAGGCGAGTGTGTGGCTGTGGCATCTGTAGTTGTGTGTGCTAGGCAATGGGACTGTGTGCTGTGCACATGTGGCATGGGACGGATTGGCCATGCCGATGGGTGTGTTGCTTTGCCCCTACTCATTGTGACTCTGGTGTATGCGGGCTCCTGGCCCATCCTGGGTCTGGTTTGTACTTTGCTTTGGAGTTCAAATGGAACGCTTAGGAACGCATATGGCAACATGGGGGCCATGCCCCAGATTCGCATTTGGGAGGGTATATGCTTTTGGGGTACATGCTGTGAGCCATGGGTGCCGAACGTGACATGTGTTGTGGCAGCATGACAGTGCATGGTCTGAGGTGTGTGCATGCCTGACATGCCCTGCATATTTGCTGTCTGTTGTGGTTACTGGACATGGCATTGGACGCATCGTTATGAGTGAGTGATAGTTGTGTGCCAGCCAACGTATTGCAGTTGTCCCATCTCCTTGGTGTGCGTGCTGCCCTGTGCCATGTGCATCACTGCAGTGCTCGGGGGGGGTGGCCCATGTTGTGTGTTGTTGCTCACAGTGTGTCGTGCGCTTAATTGACTTCTGGCACATGGTTGGTCATGGGCATGTGTCTTAGCGTGACTGCTGTATGTGTGGCAGCTGTGCGGATGACATGCCTTTCATGAGACTGGGGCTGACGGATGGGATGGATGGTATGTTGTATGTGCATGGTGTGTCTGTGTGTTTGATGGGTTCAGTGGTGTTCGTGTGCATTTCTGTTGTTCCGCTCTGTTGCGTCTAGTGTTGTTTGTCTTACATAGGCGTAGTTGTGGGGTGTGTGGTTGACAGGCAGTAGGGGCTACATGGACAGGACTTCAATGGTGTTTCGGTTGTGTGTGATGAGTTGCACAGTGGCTGCCGTGTGGGACTATATTCAGTGTGGCTTGTGCATGCAGACGTGGCTCCTTGGGTGTTGCTATGTCTGTGATGGGTCATGTGGGGTGTGAGTCTGCTGTTCATGTCCGTGTGCACATTGTTCACTTGTTCGTGACGGTGGGCGGTGCTGCGTGTTCGTGTGCTACGTGACATGTCCCATGTGTTGGTGGTGTTATGGTCCTCATGCCTCCAGTAATCCAGCCCTGTCCAGTTTCCCACCTGCAAGTTGTTCGTGCGTGCACTGTACTGGATGCCACATGGCTCTTAGCGGGGGTGCTCCATGTTGCAGGTCTGTGGGGGTGGGGGGTGTAGTGGGTCGTGGGGGTGGCTGTACACCCACTGACACCGATTGCTGTGGACCGTGATGTCTGCCTTTCGGCTGTTGTTGTGCACTGCGGTGGCTGACACGTGGGTGTGGGGTGTGGGGGATGCTCCTCCTTGCTGTGCTGTGGGACTGGGGCCTGGTGTGTGTTGTACTTGGGCTGTCCACCGTCCCACCCACTGCACTTTGTGTTCCTGCCACTTACCTGTTACTTGTCAGTTGGTGCAGCTGTGGCGGACACATGGGTGTGGTGGGTGCTCGTTGTGGCGCTTCTGGCATATTTGTGGACCTGTTGGTGGTTACGTGGCTGGCTTAGTGTACACATGTCCCCACGCATCTTACAGTTGTTCGGTTTGGCCTGTGTGTGGTAGTGTCTGTTGCATGTGCGTGTGATGTGTTGTGTATTGTGTGCTGGACATGGGGGTGTTTGTCCCTGGGAGCTGTGGCATGGTGGTTGCGCATGTG